>CAXDID010000664.1:0-435070 GCA_963988835.1 Hexamita inflata | reverse complement strand
AACTTTTATAAAAATGTCAACAAACTCGATAAAAAGTACAAAATATTCAATTGTATTCTTCCAGCGCAATTGCAGCTTAGTTTTAGCGGTATAGTGTTTGTGATGATCAGTGAAACAATATATTAGTTTCTCTTTCATTTTTGTTGTAAAAGTAAAAGTTCGCTAAGATTGAATAACATAATGATATAATGTTCCAGCAATAAATGCCGTAGTCTCGGAACATGTCCCAGATTTATAATAGTATTAACAATTCTTATTTGCATTTGAAAGAATGGCCTAAAGAAGAACCGGCTCCAGAGTCTCCCGTTCTTCCAGCGATTGAAGAAATTCTAACATTCTAACGCTGCGAAGTAATTCCAGAACAAGAAAATGTTGACAGAGAAATTGTTGTTCAGTGGTTCAAGTTAATATATAAATTTGAAATTATATGTTAATTCGGATGTTTAAATTTGGCTCTATTATATGTTAATAGTTCCACTTCCACTAATGAAAGGCACATTGAAACAAGTAGACGCAAGGTCGCAGTAATTATCCGCGAAAACCTTCATTTAGAATGATACATTCCCAAAAAGGGGGTGATGTTCTGCTGTTTTGAATAATTTACTACTATATTACTTATGTTATGTATGATATTAGTTTGGTTGTTACATAATCATGTATTAAGACAACTGCTCACTATTTTTTGAAATTTAGGTTATGCATATAAGCTTCGAGTTTCAAAAATAATTGAATTGTTCTAAAAACTGACAGAAGTCAAGTGATCGCCGCAATATAATAACTCACCTCACTGTAGCCTCATTAAGAATACTAATGCTAAATTCATCGTTCCATACTCATCACATAAATCATGATAATCATTAATCAATTTCAGTAAATTTGAGAAGCTACAAAATTAGCTCGTTGACTAAAACGGAAATAAATTATAACCATCTATTGTCTATTTCCTATCGCACAATATGGTGTCACCATCGTTCCAGATAAAAATACAATAAGAAGGACAATAACAGCAATCAATTCATTGCTAAAGTGGAATAACATTCACTTATATGCATAAAATATAAATGTCCACGCTCCAATATTTTACACACCATAATAAATGCAACTCAAAATTCAATTTTTGTAATTATGAATTAATAGCTAAATGTGATCTCCATAAAAATTATAATTGCTCTTTATTGTTTGCGCTTTGTTTTAGCCTAAGGGGAAAGAATGAAAACGATGAAATTTAAATATTTTAATTGACACCCTAATTTAGTGAAAATATTTGAAATATGATGCGACAATTATATTTAGTAAATATAAGTGGTATAAATACTGTAAAATAGAGTTAAGGGAATAGCGACAAATTTTTTATTTTCATTTTGTGCAATTGTGACACACACTAGAAAAAATTATTGTCAAAAGTGCTCTTATCGTTTATTGTTGGATAGATATAGAAATGATGACTAGTTTAGCTGAGCTCTATATTGGTGGAAATCAACTCTTCGATATTTCAGCCATTTCACTCGTTGATAATCAAAACGTGCTTTAAATTCGGGTAAAATAAATTGATTACATTAAATGTGACTCAGGTTAATTTTTATACTAACTATATCGATGACGAATACTTGCACATTAGTGAAGCTACTCAACTTTTCGGAGTATGTAAAGTGCAAACTTCCGAAATGCGGACTTTGTCGCCCGAAATGAAATGATTCTTCTTGCAGAACAATAAAGTTGAAGAAATTTACAAGTAGTATTACGATCTCAAAGTCAATTTCAAAAGAACTAGGTAAACTTTTATAAAAATGTCAACAAACTCGATAAAAAGTACAAAATATTCAATTATATTCTTCCAGCGCAATTGCAGCTTAGTTTTAGCGGTATAGTGTTTGTGATGATCAGTGAAACAATATATTAGTTTCTCTTTCATTTTTGTTGTAAAAGTAAAAGTTCGCTAAGATTGAATAACATAATGATATAATGTTCCAGCAATAAATGCCGTAGTCTCGGAACATGTCCCAGATTTATAATAGTATTAACAATTCTTATTTGCATTTGAAAGAATGGCCTAAAGAAGAACCGGCTCCAGAGTCTCCAGTTCTTCCAGCGATTGAAGAAATTCTAACATTCTAACGCTGCGAAGTAATTCCAGAACAAGAAAATGTTGACAGAGAAATTGTTGTTCAGTGGTTCAAGTTAATATATAAATTTGAAATTATATGTTAATTCGGATGTTTAAATTTGGCTCTATTATATGTTAATAGTTCCACTTCCACTAATAAAAGGCACATTGAAACAAGTAGACGCAAGGTCGCAGTAATTATCCACGAAAACCTTCATTTAGAATGATACATTCCCAAAAAGGGGGTGATATCCTGCTGTTTTGAATAATTTACTACTATATTACTTATGTTATCTATGATATTAGTTTGGTTGTTACATAATCATGTATTAAGACAACTGCTCACTATTTTTTGAAATTTAGGTTATGCATATAAGCTTCGAGTTTCAAAAATAATTGAATCGTTCTAAAAACTGACAGAAGTCAAGTGGTCGCCGCAATATAATAACTCACCTCACTGTAGCCTCATTAAGAATACTAATGCTAAATTCATCGTTCCATACTCATCACATAAATCATGATAATCATTAAACAATTTCAGTAAATTTGAGAAGCTACAAAATTAGCTCGTTGACTAAAACGGAAATAAATTATAACCATCTATTGTCTATTTCCTATCGCGCAATATGGTGTCACCATCGTTCCAGATAAAAATACAATAAGAAGGACAATAACAGCAATCAATTCATTGCTAAAGTGGAATAACATTCACTTATATGCATAAAATATAAATGTCTACGCTCCAATATTTTACACACCATAATAAATGCAACTCAAAATTCAATTTTTGTAATTATGAATTAATAGCTAAATGTGATCTCCATAAAAATTATAATTGCTCTTTATTGTTTGCGCTTTGTTTTAGCCTAAGGGGAAAGAATGAAAACGATGAAATTTAAATATTTTAATTGACACCCTAATTTAGTGAAAATATTTGAAATATGATGCGACAATTATATTTAGTAAATATAAGTGGTATAAATACTGTAAAATAGAGTTAAGGGAATAGCGACAAATTTTTTATTGTCATTTGTGCAATTGTGACACACACTAGAAAAATGATTGTCAAAAGTGCTCTTATCGTTTATTGTTGGATAGATATAGAAATGATGACTAGTTTAGCTGAGCTCTATATTGGTGGAAATCAACTCTTCGATATTTCAGCCATTTCACTCGTTGATAATCAAAACGTGCTTTAAATTCGGGTAAAATAAATTGATTACATTTAATGTGACTCTGGTTAATTTTTATACTAACTATATCGATGACGAATACTTGCACATTAGTGAAGCTACTCAACTTTTCGGAGTATGTAAAGTGCAAACTTCCGAAATGCGGACTTTGTCGCCCGAAATGAAATGATTCTTCTTGCAGAACAATAAAGTTGAAGAAATTTACAAGTAGTATTACGATCTCAAAGTCAATTTCAAAAGAACTAAGAAAACTTTTATAAAAAATGTCAACAAACTCGATAAAAAGTACAAAATATTCAATATATTCTTCCAGCGCAATTGCAGCTTAGTTTTAGTTGTATAGTGTTTGAGATGATCAGTGAAACATTATATTAGTTTCTCTTTCATTTTTGTTGTAAAAGTAAAAGTTCGCTAAGATTGAATAACATAATGATATAATGTTCCAGCAATAAATGCCGTAGTCTCGGAACATGTCCCAGATTTATAATAGTATTAACAATTCTTATTTGCATTTGAAATAATGGCCTAAAGAAGAACCGGCTCCAGAGTCTCCAGTTCTTCCAGCGATTGAAGAAATTCTAACATTCTAACGCTACGAAGTAATTCCAGAACAAGAAAATGCTGACAGAGAAATTGTTGTTCAGTGGTTCAAGTTCATAAATAAATTTGAAAGGATATGTTAATTCGGATGTTTAAATTTGGCTCCATTATATGTTAATAGTTCCACTTCCACTAATGAAAGGCACATTGAAACAAGTAGACGCAAGGTCGCAGTAATTATCCGCGAAAACCTTCATTTAGAATGATACATTCCCAAAAAGGGGGTGATATCCTGCTGTTTTGAATAATTTACTACTATATTACTTATGTTATCTATGATATTAGTTTGGTTGTTACATAATCATGTATTAAGACAACTGCTCACTATTTTTTGAAATTTAGGTTATGCATATAAGCTTCGAGTTTCAAAAATAATTGAATCGTTCTAAAAACTGACAGAAGTCAAGTGATCGCCGCAATATAATAACTCACCTCACTGTAGCCTCATTAAGAATACTAATGCTAAATTCATCGTTCCATACTCATCACATAAATCATGATAATCATTAATCAATTTCAGTAAATTTGAGAAGCTACAAAATTAGCTCGTTGACTAATACGGAAATAAATTATAACCATCTATTGTCTATTTTCTATCGCACAATAAGGTGTCACCATCGTTCCAGACAAAAATACAATAAGAAGGTTAATAACAGCAATCAATTCATTGCTAAAGTGGAATAACATTCACTTATATACATAAAAATATAAATGTCCACGCTCCAATATTTTCCACACCACAATAAATGCAACTCAAAATTCAATTTTTGTAATTATGAATTAATAGCTAAATGTGATCTCCATAAATATTATAATTGCTCTTTATTGTTTGTGCTTTGTTTTAGCCTAAGGGGAAAGAATGAAAACGATGAAATTTAAATATTTAAATTGACACTCTAATTTAGTGAAAATATTTGAAATATGATGCGACAATTATATTTAGTAAATATAAGTGGTATAAATACTGTAAAATAGAGTTAAGGGAATAGCGACAAATTTTTTATTGTCATTTTGTGCAATTGTGACACACACTAGAAAAAATTATTGTCAAAAGTGCTCTTATCGTTTATTGTTGGATAGATATAGAAATGATGACTACAGAGAAATTGTTAATTCGGATGTTATAATTTAATAGATAATACAAAGTAATACATTTTTGAAACATATATAATCTATTTATTTCACTCCAAATATGATTTTAAATTATTTGAATGCGTTCTTAACATTGCGCAAATTTGTTTATAAACCGACGTTTATTATTTTTTTGAAATATAGTATATAATATTTAAATTATTTGTATTTTTTCAATAATTCTATGTTTATTCAATTAATCTATATATATTTATACGTGTGTATCATTCGCATGTGGTAAGCAGTCACTAGTTGTGTACAATTTATTTAAGTACACACTGTGAGCACTGAAAACTGGTCCAAAAACTACTACTAATAATATAAAGGTTAAGGTTGGTGAACCATCTATTTTTACCTATTCGTTCACAAACGAAAAAAACGAGATATATTGCGATTTTCTCTTTCTTTTTGAAGGTTTGATAGGGGGAAATCTTGAGTCAATATATGAAATAGTTTCTGTTATTTTGTTTTTAATTTATTGGCGATGGATTCTAAAATCATTACATTTGATTTAGAGTGAATAAAAATGTTACATTTTGAATTTAATTTATTCTAATTATAAAGTATCCACTTCACCTAAATGTTATTATCTATTGAATTATTTATAATTTAATAATTAAAATTAAAATTATTCAACATATTTTATCATAATAAGTATATTTAGGAACATTATAGATGTACTTATCTTATTATTTGAATGTCAATAACACCATATATATATAAATGTAAACATATTAATAATCAAACAAAATATATTCATTGCCGACTAAATTAACTCATTGTTATTAATATTATTCTTGTAATCAACAGTAATTAAGTATTTATAAATATATGTAAGTATGAATATATAGCATATACTCAATTTGTACTCATATTCAATTGCAATATAAATATTGAAATAAAAAATTAGTAGTAAATATATTAACTCGATGATTCCAACATGATTTTAATGATTTTAATTTGTGATTCACACTGGTTTCATGTGAATGGTTCATTTTGGAGTGAATGATTAATATTAACATACTTAAATTTACATTTACGATATAGTAAAATCTTAATCGTGTAGTGTGTTTTTGCATTTCAAATTTTGGTCTAACTTCACATATCACCATAATTATTAAATTTATGCATATCTATATATTATTACACTTCTTTCTTAAAATTTCATATATTTCAAAATATAATTTTATAAACACTTTCTTTTCATATACTTGATATGGTTAACTATATTCTCATTCTATTTGCACAATTGCCGCACATTTTAAAGAAGAAATTGGCGATTGTTCTCTTTAAATTCAACCATCAATTATTTCAAACAACAGATAGCAGATTCGTGGGAGAACCAATATTATTATAGAATTAGACAGACATTCAGTTAAATTTGCGGCTCTTTATCTTATTCCTGCGTTTAAATAATTGATAAGTTAAGAAGGAGTGGGGGCGCCCAAATGGTCAGGTTTTGGCGGGTAAATGACGACGGTCTCATGTTTGGAAGTTGTGAAGTAGATGTCCACGCTAATGAATACATTATAAATGAATATAACACATGTATAAATTTTTCATATTATTTTCAAATCAAATCAGACCATATAAACGAACAGGTCTATTTTTCTTAAAACAATAAAACATTATGTTACAATTTTGATATAAATGAAGAATTATATTTTAATATTTCCACTCCCGTACAATGTCATAAACAGAGTAAATTAACAAGCCATAAGATATAACCGCCGCTGTGGATAACAATTCTGAAACTATAAATGCAGCTAAACTTGAGTCCGACACCCTAAAGCAAGACAAGATCATAAACCGTCTCCGAGATTTTAATGTTGATTCTTTGATTTGGTATTTCGTGTTTCCAGCTATTGTTTAGCAATTAGATCTCATGTATAGATGTATTTCTTTAAATTGTCAAGCAACATGAACTCCTTTCACTCCTTCTATAACAACTATTAACTTTGGGTAGGTGGAAGAATATGAATATATATTCTAAAGTTGTAACTTTATCTTTATCTAGCTGGTACATAATTATACACTAGAAGTTTATGAGACACCAAGTCTTCGATAATTACAGTTTAAAATGATATATAATTTAGTACTTTAGAATTTTGAACTGGGGTAGAGTGGAAGCAATTATAAATAATTAATAATAATATTTTAGTATAACCGTGTATTATTGCTTATCAAGTAAATTTAATTAAGAATTTCACTTCCGATACTTTTTGTCTCTATGTTAAATTTTTTAGTAGTTATGGAAATAATATTATAGATTTGTTTCATTTCTCATACAATGTCTGCTGGAACTGGCTCTTCGGCGACTGCCATGTCGCGTGTTTGGACGTTAGATTTTTCTTGTTCTTTTCTGGATTTTCTCCACCATCTCTTCATGTCTCCGGTGACTTCTGCTATTCTGGCTTGTTGCGTGGTGATTTCTCCTCTTTCGAGTTTTCCGTATATCATGTACCTTTCGACGAAGTTTGTCATGCCGATGATGCACGCGGCCAGGTCTCCAACGAGTACCCCATAGTAAATTCCCTTCACGTTGTTAATGCTGTAGCTGATTATCGGCTGCATGACTATAACTAATACCATTCTCGAGAACTGTATTAAAGTGGCCTTAATCGGTTTCTGCTCCATTTGGTTTATGTCATTCACGCACAAGAAGCAAGTTAACAGTGGCATGACCGCGTTGAAGCATCTGAAGCCGAACGTGCAGTCGTCGACCATGGGCCAGTACCCGTGAATGAGCGCGTTCGAGTAGTAGTAAACGGTTCCGTTCATAATGATCCACAAAATGAGATTTAGTCCTGTTTGATAATAGAAGGTTTTCCTCATAATTTCTCGGACGCGGTTCCAGTTCTTCATACCGAGGGCGTAACCGAACGAGGGGCCGAAGGCGAAACTAAAAGATTAATTGGAGGTGTTGACTAAAGCCGAAAGGTTAGCCACCATTTGGAGAACGGCCACTTGGTATTTATTCTGGGCATAGGATTTGGTTATCTTGGCTATGATCTTATTGCCAACGATTTTAACAACTGGAGCCTGGAATTGGGTTAATAAGTCTGGAATGGCGATGATGAGCATCTCAACCATTGCCAGGAAGTCGAAGGGCTTCCACCCTTTGTGCGAGAACTTTAACTTGTAAGTCCTGTTCAGGCGCTTGAAGGGGATGAAGAGGCTTATAACAGCGCAGCCGGTGATAAAATTGGCTATCACCGGAGCGGCGGCGTTGGTGTAGGTTTGCACATGACCCTTTTGAACCACAAAGGTGTAAAAGATGTACACCATCAAAAACTCGATGCAGGCAGTGAAAATCTGCTTAATCGCGTTAAAGAGAGACCTGGAAGTGGCACGCAAAATGTTACCAAACCCGTAGTTGATGGAGTACACAAGCGTACCAATCGAAAAGATCACATACCCATACTGCTTCGCATACTTATACATATCTGTTCCCTCCTCAGCGCCCAACGAAATAACAATCTTGCCCATAAACGGAAGCGTAAATACTGGCACTATTATCATAATCAAAAAGAGATAGATCATGTAGTGCATAAAATACTTCTGCACCGTGTAGTAATCTCCCTTGCCCAGAGCTGGGGATACAAAGGAAACGAGACCTCCAGAAAGACCGACTGAAATATACATCGTTAAAATGAGCTCCAAAGGCTAAACAATACCTTGAGCGGCCACGCCCACGTCGCCTATAAACTTCTTCATCAAGTTTTGTTGCGCTATATTGGTCACTGCTGACACCACATTTGCAACAATAGCTGGAAGTGCGAAATACCAAATCAAAGAATCAACATTCAAATCTCGGAGACGGTTTATGATCTTGTCCTGCTTTAGGGTGTCAGACTCAAGTTTAGCTGCATTTACAGTTTCAGAGTTGTTATCCACAGCAGCAGTTATATCTTAGGGCTTGTTTATTTACTCTGTTTATGTCATTGTAAAGGAGTGGTAAATTATATTAAAACAAATTTTGATACTTATATAAATATAGGAGAATTATGTTTATTGTTTTAAGAAAATTATAAAATATGAGTAGATGAATAACTAAGAAGATATATTTAATACTTCTAATTTTTTGAATTAAATCGTACACGTTAACCATGTAGCTGTTTATTTCGAATTTGTGAATCCCCTAATCGATTTAACTGTTGCTGCTGGTGTTCACTCGAAATTTGCAATACCTCCTAGTATTTTTGAATTGAGTCGTAAATATCAACACCCTGTAATTACTATATTTCGAATTCGTGGATCTCTTGTTCAATTTAACTCAGAGCTTCGTTGTGTTAGCTGCTCGTGTTGTTGAAGCTGCTGCTCTAGCTCACCTCCCTGCTGCTGGTGTTGCTCACGCGCTTGAATTTGACCGGGGTAGGGTTAGCTGATGTTTTGCGCGTGTAGAACTCCATTTGCCTCTTGATTGGAATTTTGCAGAGCATAAGTCCCTTTTTGGCTTAAAATTCAACCTGCGTTTAAAATTGGGCGAACGTTTCGGCTTCGTTTTCCTCTTTAAATGTTTCCGTTTTAAACATCTCAGTGAATTGCTGATTCGTTTTCTGGAAGTATTTTTACTCGAGAAAGGTGTAAAAGTCAACAAAAACGGGCTGTTTCTGGGTGAATAATTAGTGAGTTAATGTGGGGCACTTATCGATTTTCAAGTTGGACTTGAACTTGAGTGCCGTGAAAATGCGGTATATTTGGTCCACCTCAAGCCAGTTATCCGAAATCTGCTTCAAAATGAAAGACTCCTCACCAAGCGCGAAGTCAGCTGGATAACCAAGGAGCAAGCGCAAATCAGATAACAATGCACAAATTTTAGCATACGCATACCTAATCTGTAAAAATGCAATTATCAATTACGTTTTGGACACCATCGACTGATTCAAGGACACTTTTATAAAATTTACTTACTGAATTCTCTATTCATTTAATTTAGTGAACGAATCAATAATAATCGACGCTTAGGACAACGTATCCAAATACTACTTACTTAAGTCAATATCGTTGGCTGTTTACTCATTCGCATACTAAACTTCATCACTGTATAAATTTAATTTTGTTTGAAGTTACAGAATCTGTATTTTAATTTAATTATACGGATACTACTAAGAGTTATTATTAGAAGTAGTCATTAGAAGTGGTGAAATTTAAAAAATGCTCAGACAAATAATTAATTTTGTAACGTAAATAAATAATCAATCCACATAATGAAAGGCAAATTTGGGTTGATTATATGAAAACTGGATATTAAAACATTTTAAAAGATGTCATGAAAATAGCCAATCTAAATAAACCATAGAAATTAAAGATTAAAATAGAAACAAATAGAAATTACAAAATCAATAATAAACTTCACGTGCATTGTGTTAGAGAGTGTGTGTTAGTTAAACTAGCGCAATCATCTAATAAATTTCCATTTATTGTAATTGCACTCGAAGTTGATTTTGTTATTGTGAAAGTATTTGAGGTGAACCAGCCCAAAACGACACCGCAATTCATGTTTCCGATCATTTCTATCTGTGAAAGAGCAGAGTTAGAGATCTTATAAGTGCAGTCGTACGAGCTGCCTATGAACCCTCCAAGACTGTAGTTGGTACTCGTAAAAATACAATTCTAAACAACTGAGTTCGATATGGTGACCACGCTGTTATTTGACAACCCAATAAACCCTCCAACTCTGTCATCAGCGTAAAGGAGGCTCTAATTTACGACAGAGTTGTAAATGTTACAGACTGCGGCTTCTTAGTAACCGAAAATAGCGCCAATTTGGCCCTAAGCGGTAGAGTTGATGTTCACAGTTGTTATCACATTGGAAACGTAAGAATATGCACAGTTCTTGGTCTAATTTCCGATTATGCCTGTCATGTTGTAATTGCCTGTCACACAATATAAAGTAATGTAAGATGAGGTGAATGATAGATTGCCCTAGTTCAAACCGATTAAACCGAAAGATTCGATAATTAGCAACGATGTACTAAATTCAAAATTGAGGCAAAGCTTGTAAATATAAATATAATTCGTACTAGATGACGAATAACCAATTAGAGCACCTGAGTTCTTAGGATAATCAGCGTTGTACAATACATATGAATCATAAATTAAATAATTTATTCTAACGGTTGTTGAAGCAGTTAAATATGTTACTAAACCGCCGAATATATAATAATTGGTGTCGGTGCATGCAATTTAATTAGCTGTCTAAGTGCTAGCCGCTGAGCCAAATAGAATGGCAACTGTATTGAAAGTAACAGTACTGGATTGAACGTAGCTCATAAGGTACGAAGAGTAATTTCCAACGTTGAAGTTGGTTGCCGAAAATGTTAAGTTGGTTATAGTTGCGGTAGCACTGCTAACAGTAAGTCCAATAAGCGCCACAGATTTTACACTGTAGTAACTGCCTGATATTTAATAATTGGTCATAGTTATGGTTCCTGTAATACTGTTGATTAAAGTTATGTTACCTGAAGATGAAGTAGTAGCTAAATTAATCGTTAAATAATTTATCACGGCTTTGCTGGAAGATGGTGATATTATGTATAATTCGCTAGAAACTGTAATTTTCGTTCCGTCTTTAGAAATAATATTCAAATAATTAATTGTTATTTGGTCCTAACCGCTAATAATAGCACCAGTTCCCATTGTTTAAGTTCCAATCCGTATTTTAATATTAGAAAATGAAGATTGTGTTTAAAATAGTGGATTTACGGTCGTCGAATAAACATAGTTTGAAACATCAATGTATGCGTCTGAAATAACGTTAGAAGTCGCAAATACGTAACCGCTGCTAAAATTAGATGATTTAGAAACAGAATTGGTTATGGTGTATTAGTCAAACATCGTTATCCGTACTATTTAATTACAAGTAGTTTAGGTTTTAGAGTTGATGACAGCTTTCGTGGTCTAACAAATACCACCAGATATTTAAAATCCTAGGTTCACACATTATAATTGTAATGATAAACTTTGGATTATTTCTTGTTGTGCATCTATTAAAGACTGTATGTCAGTTATGGTATCTGACTGTATATCAAACTAAGACTGTATATCAGTAATGGAATCTGATAAAATTGTAACATTCTAATAAATTCTTTGATCTAATTTAGTGGTGTTGGCCAGTAGATTTGCGTCTGCTTTGGAAAAGTTAGAAATAATGTACGCTTCTAATTTGGACGAGTTGGCCACCAACTTGCTTGTTAGCGCGGTAATGTTGTCGAATATTCTCTTATCTAAAGTTGTCGTATTCGCTAGCAAGTTGTTGTCCGCATCTGTGAAATTCGATATAATATAGGCTTCTAAATTGGAAGAATTTAGTTTCAAGTTATTTAGAAGTGCTGTCGCATTGTCTAAAATTCTTTTGTCTAGTTTCGTGGTGTTGGAAAGCAAGTTTGAATCTGCCTTAGTAAAATTCGCATTTATAAACGCCTCCAAGTTGGACGAGTTCGCCTTCAAATTATTTGTAAGTCGTGTGACATTGTCTTAAATTCGCTCATCCAACTCGGTGGTGTTTGCGAGTAAGTTGGCGTCGGCTTTGCTGAAGTTGGCGAGAATATAATTTTCGAGATTCGTTGAATTTGTTTTCAAGTTGTTGGTTAGCAGAGTGATATTATCAAATAGCCTCTTGTCTAATTTAGTGGTGTTGGAAAGTAAATTCGCATCCGCTTTTGTAAAATTAGAAACTATGTAAGCCTCTAGTTTTGAGGAGTTTGCAATAAGCTTATTGGTCATGGCGGTCATGTTATCAGCAATTCGATGGTCCAACTCAGTTGTATTTGCAAGTAAATTTGAATCGGCTTCTGTAAAGTTCGAGATGATGTAGCTTTCCAAATTTGAAGAGTTTATCTTAATAGTATTGATTGTATTTGTGATGTTGTCGAATATACGTTTGTCTAGCTTTGTGGTGTTGGCCAGTAGATTTGCGTCTGCTTTGGAAAAGTTAGAAATAATGTACGCTTCTAATTTGGACGAGTTGGCCACCAACTTGCTTGTTAGCGCGGTAATGTTGTCGAATATTCTCTTATCTAAAGTTGTCGTATTCGCTAGCAAGTTGTTGTCCGCATCTGTGAAATTCGATATAATATAGGCTTCTAAATTGGAAGAATTTAGTTTCAAGTTATTTAGAAGTGCTGTCGCATTGTCTAAAATTCTTTTGTCTAGTTTCGTGGTGTTGGAAAGCAAGTTTGAATCTGCCTTAGTAAAATTCGCATTTATAAACGCCTCCAAGTTGGACGAGTTCGCCTTCAAATTATTTGTAAGTCGTGTGACATTGTCTTAAATTCGCTCATCCAACTCGGTGGTGTTTGCGAGTAAGTTGGCGTCGGCTTTGCTGAAGTTGGCGAGAATATAATTTTCGAGATTCGTTGAATTTGTTTTCAAGTTGCTGGTTAGCAGAGTGATATTATCAAATAGCCTCTTGTCTAATTTAGTGGTGTTGGAAAGTAAATTCGCATCCGCTTTTGTAAAATTAGAAACTATGTAAGCCTCTAGTTTTGAGGAGTTTGCAATAAGCTTATTGGTCATGGCGGTCATGTTATCAGCAATTCGATGGTCCAACTCAGTTGTATTTGCAAGTAAATTTGAATCGGCTTCTGTAAAGTTCGAGATGATGTAGCTTTCCAAATTTGAAGAGTTTATCTTTATAGTATTGATTATATTTGTGATGTTGTCGAATATACGTTTGTCTAGCTTTGTGGTGTTGGCCAGTAGATTTGCGTCTGCTTTGGAAAAGTTAGAAATAATGTACGCTTCTAATTTGGACGAGTTGGCCACCAACTTGCTTGTTAGCGCGGTAATGTTGTCGAATATTCTCTTATCTAAAGTTGTCGTATTCGCTAGCAAGTTGTTGTCCGCATCTGTGAAATTCGATATAATATAGGCTTCTAAATTGGAAGAATTTAGTTTCAAGTTATTTAGAAGTGCTGTCGCATTGTCTAAAATTCTTTTGTCTAGTTTCGTGGTGTTGGAAAGCAAGTTTGAATCTGCCTTAGTAAAATTCGCATTTATAAACGCCTCCAAGTTGGACGAGTTCGCCTTCAAATTATTTGTAAGTCGTGTGACATTGTCTTAAATTCGCTCATCCAACTCGGTGGTGTTTGCGAGTAAGTTGGCGTCGGCTTTGCTGAAGTTGGCGAGAATATAATTTTCGAGATTCGTTGAATTTGTTTTCAAGTTGTTGGTTAGCAGAGTGATATTATCAAATAGCCTCTTGTCTAATTTAGTGGTGTTGGAAAGTAAATTCGCATCCGCTTTTGTAAAATTAGACACTATGTAAGCCTCTAGTTTTGAGGAGTTTGCAATTAGTTTGTTGGTCATGGCGGTCATGTTATCAGCAATTCGTTTGTCCAATGCAGTGGTGTTCGCAAGCAAGTTCGCGTCGGCTGCAGTAGCATTTGAATATATATTATTATCAAGTATCAAAACTTATTATTATAAAAATTATATCGATTTGACAATATTTATACATGTTGATTAGTTTTACAAATACCCATAAGTACAAATACATTTATCATCTACGAACTCGAATGGATAAACACATTTATATGAATAATCTAACTCCTGACCATTTTCTAATGAATTCTAACAAATACCATATACATATTTTAAATTACCGCAAATATCACATTAAATTGTTATATTCCCTAATTATTATATTTATACACTTTAACTGCCAAGTATTTAGATTTCGTTGCTACATATATGAAATACATCTATCGTAAGTGTGACATTTAATTTAATGTTTGAAGCAATTTGCCCACTATTATTACTCTAAATTATATTATACCCCGTCATTTTGCAATCAGAAATTTAAAAAGTTTTAATTGGTTTTGTAATAACGTTTACAATACCTGATGAGAACTAACTTGAAAATCTGAATTGTATAAAACTCTATTAAATATTTATATAATCGATTGTCTCAATAATAATTGCGGATAATTAGTATCCAGTTGCGGTAAATACTAAAGTAGATGATTACACTTCGATGTTACAAATAATACATATTAACGCGCTGCTTGACACTTAGAATTTTAATAAAATTGTAATTACAGATTCAGATATATATTATGAATGTATGTTAACACCAAATAGTGAAAATGTGTTGATGTTGTAATTTTCTATATTTGAATGTATATTTGTTGACTTAGTTGTATTGGTATATATGAAAACATTTATATTATTTTGTTTTTAGTTAAAATATAACTAATTTTATATTATTATATTATTTAAAGCGATATTTTTTTAACAAAAATTGTATTAATTATTATCAATCAATAGATAATTACTACATGGTTGTTGTAGTTTTCTATTAATTGAACAACTGTTTTAGTAAGTATGCGGTAGAAGATTAATTGAGTTGAGAGGTTTATTTTATGTTATTAATTTTGTTGAAACGAAATAATGTTAAGCTTGTCAGTATTTCCACTTCGCAAATAATTAACAAAATTCTCGAAAACGACTTCAACCATTTAATAGGTAAATTACTATTTTTGTGTTCAATATATATTAAAACATATTATTCGTATTTTAAATCACTTTATTCATTTTTATAAATGTGTGTGTACCCTCTTATGTCATTTTATTCACTAATATGCGTTTTATAACACTCTGGACACAAATGATATCCTTTGCACGAACACACATATCTGCTATTACATTATTTGCAGCCGACACATTACGCACTTACTTTTGTATATACATGATAGTGTTATATATATATATTGTTTATATATATTCCCAGAGAACAACCTGAAATAGTTCGTTACTACAATAATAATTATAAAGGAGTTGATTACGTAGACCAACTTACAAAAAATATTAAGTTTCCAGGACGATGTACTCGTTGGACCACAAGGATGTTTATTTATTTTATGTAAGTAATATTAGTTAATGGGTTTTCTTTGATGAAATTATTGCATCCAGAATATAAAGAAATTAAAATAACGGATTATATTGAAAGCATAATTGATTAAATGAAAATAAATCTAACAAAATATGAAATTAAAGCTACACCACGAAAAATTGAAGGTTGTAACCAACCAGTAGTAAGCCCAATTAAAGGACCAGTAATAGAAGCATATAAACACTATCATGTATATACAAAAGTAAGTGCGTAATGTGTCGGCTGCAAATAATGTAATAGCAGATATGTGTGTTCGTGCAAAGGATATCATTTGTGTACAGAGTGTTATAAAACGCATATTAGTGAATAAAATGACATAAGAGGGTACACACACATTTATAAAAAATGAATAAAGTGATTTAAAATACGAATAATATGTTTTAATATATATTGAACACAAAAATAGTAATTTACCTATTAAATGGTTGAAGTCGTTTTCGAGAATTTTGTTAATTATTTGCGAAGTGGAAATACTGACAAGCTTAACATTATTTCGTTTCAACAAAATTAATAACATAAAATAAACCTCTCAACTCAATTAATCTTCTACCGCATACTTACTAAAACAGTTGTTCAATTAATAACTTAGCATAATATGGCTATAGAAGATATCATTTATAAATATATAAATAAATGTTACACTTTCCATAATGGAAAGTTACCTAATGGAAAGTTTCCATTAAAAAATATATCCCAAGATATTCTCATGCTAACCATTTCGCAGAGCCTTTCAACACTGGTTTTCTATTTCGAAATACAGTAACGTATGCGCGGAAGAAACCGCCATGTTCGATGTCTGACGCCATTTATACGTCGATTCGTCGGAAACCTCGTGTGCAAAGCCATACACGCGCTGCGGAGAGCCAGGATTTGTAGAGCAGTTCTAGCCGGAGCCCTCGATAGCTGGCCGACGGCGAGAGATTCTTCGGTGTAATAGCCTGATAACGCACGTGGGCGTTACTTTATTGTACACGACCAGCTGTGCAAACTAATGTCCAGGCATGTGCTCGCCAGCTGGACGTGTTTTTTCTTCTCTGGTTCTCTTTGTTGGCCTTCGTGTTAAGCCAGTGAGACAACAAACTTACAGCCTTCCAATAGCGCTGCGATCGCCCTTCGCTATAAGACAGTCGCATTCACGGCCTCAACGTCCGCTCTTACGCATGCATTAGCGCTCTTTATACAACACCAGGTCCACGACAGCTAGCGTCTTGGCGTCTCGGAAGCGCTTAGAAGGGGTCTGGCGTGGCTCCGTTAAGTAGAGGATTCTGTAAGCGAAGAAGCCGACATTTGAAGAAGTTCGTCTGTTACATATACAAGTAATTAGTGTGGCGGCCGGATGATTATGGTGACGCCTTCTGAAAAAGTCGAATCAACGTATATTTTCATTTCGAATCAACGTATATTTTCAACTGTGCACCGACTCTTCCTTGTGTAGTTGCCACTAAACTAGGACAAACGAGTCCTGGCGTCGATATGCATTTCTGGCTCTCCCATCAAATTCTGGAGTTGAAGGGCTTGCATTTCTCATGCTAACCATTTCGCAGAGCCTTTCAACACTGGTTTTCTATTTCGAATTACAATAACGTATGCGCGGAAGAAACCGCCATGTTCGATGTCTGACGCCATTTATACGTCGATTCGTCGGAAACCTCGTGTGCAAAGCCATACACGCGCTGCGGAGAGCCAGGATTTGTAGAGCAGTTCTAGCCGGAGCCCTCGATAGCTGGCCGACGGCGAGAGATTCTTCGGTGTAATAGCCTGATAACGCACGTGGGCGTTACTTTATTGTACACGACCAGCTGTGCAAACTAATGTCCAGGCATGTGCTCGCCAGCTGGACGTGTTTTTTCTTCTCTGGTTCTCTTTGTTGGCCTTCGTGTTAAGCCAGTGAGACAACAAACTTACAGCCTTCCAATAGCGCTGCGATCGCCCTTCGCTATAAGACAGTCGCATTCACGGCCTCAACGTCCGCTCTTACGCATGCATTAGCGCTCTTTATACAACACCAGGTCCACGACAGCTAGCGTCTTGGCGTCTCGGAAGCGCTTAGAAGGGGTCTGGCGTGGCTCCGTTAAGTAGAGGATTCTGTAAGCGAAGAAGCCGACATTTGAAGAAGTTCGTCTGTTACATATACAAGTAATTAGTGTGGCGGCCGGATGATTATGGTGACGCCTTCTGAAAAAGTCGAATCAACGTATATTTTCATTTCGAATCAACGTATATTTTCAACTGTGCACCGACTCTTCCTTGTGTAGTTGCCACTAAACTAGGACAAACGAGTCCTGGCGTCGATATGCATTTCTGGCTCTCCCATCAAATTCTGGAGTTGAAGGGCTTGCATTTCTCATGCTAACCATTTCGCAGAGCCTTTCAACACTGGTTTTCTATTTCGAATTACAATAACGTATGCGCGGAAGAAACCGCCATGTTCGATGTCTGACGCCATTTATACGTCGATTCGTCGGAAACCTCGTGTGCAAAGCCATACACGCGCTGCGGAGAGCCAGGATTTGTAGAGCAGTTCTAGCCGGAGCCCTCGATAGCTGGCCGACGGCGAGAGATTCTTCGGTGTAATAGCCTGATAACGCACGTGGGCGTTACTTTATTGTACACGACCAGCTGTGCAAACTAATGTCCAGGCATGTGCTCGCCAGCTGGACGTGTTTTTTCTTCTCTGGTTCTCTTTGTTGGCCTTCGTGTTAAGCCGGTGAGACAACAAACTTACAGCCTTCCAATAGCGCTGCGATCGCCCTTCGCTATAAGACAGCCGCATTCACGGCCTCTGCGTCCGCTCTTACGCATGCATTAGCGCTCTTTATACAACACCAGGTCCACGACAGCTAGCGTCCTGGCGTCGCGGAAGCGCTTAGAAGGGGTCTGGCGTGGCTCCGTTAAGTAGAGGATTCTGTAAGCGAAGAAGCCGACATTTGAAGAAGTTCGTCTGTTACATATACAAGTAATTAGTGTGGCGGCCGGATGATTATGGTGACGCCTTCTGAAAAAGTCGAATCAACGTATATTTTCAACTGTGCACCGACTCTTCCTTGTGTAGTTGCCACTAAACTAGGACAAACGAGTCCTGGCGTCGATATGCATTTCTGGCTCTCCCATCAAATTCTGGAGTTGAAGGGCTTGCATTTCTCATGCTAACCATTTCGCAGAGCCTTTCAACACTGGTTTTCTATTTCGAAATACAGTAACGTATGCGCGGAAGAAACCGCCATGTTCGATGTCTGACGCCATTTATACGTCGATTCGTCGGAAACCTCGTGTGCAAAGCCATACACGCGCTGCGGAGAGCCAGGATTTGTAGAGCAGTTCTAGCCGGAGCCCTCGATAGCTGGCCGACGGCGAGAGATTCTTCGGTGTAATAGCCTGATAACGCACGTGGGCGTTACTTTATTGTACACGACCAGCTGTGCAAACTAATGTCCAGGCATGTGCTCGCCAGCTGGACGTGTTTTTTCTTCTCTGGTTCTCTTTGTTGGCCTTCGTGTTAAGCCGGTGAGACAACAAACTTACAGCCTTCCAATAGCGCTGCGATCGCCCTTCGCTATAAGACAGCCGCATTCACGGCCTCTACGTCTGCTCTTACGCATGCATTAGCGCGCTTTATACAAAACCAGGTCCACGACAGCTAGCGTCTTGGCGTCGCGGAAGCGCTTGGAAGAGGTCTGGCGTGGCTCCGTTAAGTAGCGGATTCTGTAGCGAAGAGGCCGACATTTGAAGAAGTTCGTCTGTTACATATACAAGTAATTAGTGTGGCGGCCGGATGATTATGGTGACGCCTTCTGAAAAAGTCGAATCAACGTATATTTTCATTTCGAATCAACGTATATTTTCAACTGTGCACCGACTTTTCATTGTGTAGTTGCCACTAAACTAGGACAAACGAGTCCTGGCGTCGATATGCATTTCTGGCTCTCCCATCAAATTCTGGAGTTGAAGGGCTTGCATTTCTCATGCTAACCATTTCGCAGAGCCTTTCAACACTGGTTTTCTATTTCGAAATACAGTAACGTATGCGCGGAAGAAACCGCCATGTTCGATGTCTGACGCCATTTATACGTCGATTCGTCGGAAACCTCGTGTGCAAAGCCATACACGCGCGGCGGGGAGCCAGGAGTCGTAGCGCAGTTCTAGCCGGAGCCATTCGACAGCAGGTCCCTCCGCGAGCGGGCCGACGGCGAGAGATTCTTCGGTGTAATAGCCTGATAACGCACGTGGGCGTTACTTTATTGTACACGACCAGCTGTGCAAACTAATGTCCAGGCATGTGCCCGCCAGCTGGACGTGTTTTTTCTTCTCTGGTTCTCTTTGTTGGCCTTCGTGTTAAGCCGGTGAGACAACAAACTTACAGCCTTCCAATAGCGCTGCGATCGCCCTTCGCTATAAGACAGCCGCATTCACGGCCTCTACGTCTGCTCTTACGCATGCATTAGCGCGCTTTATACAAAACCAGGTCCACGACAGCTAGCGTCTTGGCGTCGCGGAAGCGCTTGGAAGAGGTCTGGCGTGGCTCCGTTAAGTAGCGGATTCTGTAGCGAAGAGGCCGACATTTGAAGAAGTTCGTCTGTTACATATACAAGTAATTAGTGTGGCGGCCGGATGATTATGGTGACGCCTTCTGAAAAAGTCGAATCAACGTATATTTTCATTTCGAATCAACGTATATTTTCAACTGTGCACCGACTTTTCATTGTGTAGTTGCCACTAAACTAGGACAAACGAGTCCTGGCGTCGATATGCATTTCTGGCTCTCCCATCAAATTCCTGCGTTGAAGGGCTTGTATTTTTCTGGCTAACTATTTCACAGAGCCTTTCAACACTAGTTTTCTATTTCGAATTACAATAACGTATGCGCGGAAGAAACCGCCATGTTCGATGTCTGACGCCATTTATACGTCGATTCGTCGGAAACCTCGTGTGCAAAGCCATACACGCGCTGCGGAGAGCCAGGATTTGTAGAGCAGTTCTAGCCGGAGCCCTCGATAGCTGGCCGACGGCGAGAGATTCTTCGGTGTAATAGCCTGATAACGCACGTGGGCGTTACTTTATTGTACACGACCAGCTGTGCAAACTAATGTCCAGGCATGTGCTCGCCAGCTGGACGTGTTTTTTCTTCTCTGGTTCTCTTTGTTGGCCTTCGTGTTAAGCCGGTGAAACAACAAACTTACAGCCTTCCAATAGCGTTACGATCGCCCTTCGCTTTAGGACAGTCGCATTCACGGCCTCTACGTCCGCTCTTACGCATGCATTAGCGCGCTTTATACAAAACCAGGTCCACGACAGCTAGCGTCCTGGCGTCTCGGAAGCGCTTAGAAGGGGTCTGGCGTGGCTCCGTTAAGTAGAGGATTCTGTAAGCGAAGAAGCCGACATTTGAAGAAGTTCGTCTGTTACATATACAAGTAATTAGTGTGGCGGCCGGATGATTATGGTGACGCCTTCTGAAAAAGTCGAATCAACGTATATTTTCATTTCGAATCAACGTATATTTTCAACTGTGCACCGACTCTTCATTGTGTAGTTGCCACTAAACTAGGACAAACGAGTCCTGGCGTCGATATGCATTTCTGGCTCTCCCATCAAATTCCTGCGTTGAAGGGCTTGTATTTTTCTGGCTAACCATTTCACAGAGCCTTTCAACACTAGTTTTCTATTTCGAATTACAATAACGTATGTGCGGGAAAACGCCACGTTAGACGTCTGTCGCCATTTGTACGTCGATTCGTCGGAAGCCTCGCGTGCAAAGCCATACACGCGCTGCGGAGAGCCAGGATTTGTAGAGCAGTTCTAGCCGGAGCCCTCGATAGCTGGCCGACGGCGAGAGATTCTTAGGTGCAATAGCCTGATAACGCACGTGGGCGTTACTTTATTGTACACGACCAGCTGTGCAAACTAATGTCCAGGCATGTGCCCGCCAGCTGGACGTGTTTTTTCTTCTCTGGTTCTCTTTGTTGGCCTTCGTGTTAAGCCGGTGAAACAACAAACTAACAGCCTTCCGATAGCGTTACGATCGCCCTTCGCTTTAGGACAGTCGCATTCACGGCCTCAACGTCCGCTCTTACGCATGCATTAGCGCTCTTTATACAAAACCAGGTCCACGACAGCTAGCGTCCTGGCGTCTCGGAAGCGCTTAGAAGGGGTCTGGCGTGGCTCCGTTAAGTAGAGGATTCTGTAAGCGAAGAAGCCGACATTTGAAGAAGTTCGTCTGTTACATATACAAGTAATAAGTGTGGCGGCCGGATGATTATGGTGACGCCTTCTGAAAAAGTCGAATCAACGTATATTTTCATTTCGAATCAACGTATATTTTCAACTGTGCACCGACTCTTCATTGTGTAGTTGCCACTAAACTAGGACAAACGAGTCCTGGCGTCGATATGCATTTCTGGCTCTCCCATCAAATTCCTGCGTTGAAGGGCTTGCATTTCTCATGCTAACCATTTCACAGAGCCTTTCAACACTAGTTTTCTATTTCGAAATACAATAACGTATGTGCGGGAAAACGCCACGTTAGACGTCTGTCGCCATTTGTACGTCGATTCGTCGGAAGCCTCGCGTGCAAAGCCATACACGCGCGGCGGGGAGCCAGGATTTGTAGAGCAGTTCTAGCCGGAGCCCTCGATAGCTGGCCGACGGCGAGAGATTCTTAGGTGCAATAGCCTGATAACGCACGTGGGCGTTACTTTATTGTACACGACCAGCTGTGCAAACTAATGTCCAGGCATGTGCCCGCCAGCTGGACGTGTTTTTTCTTCTCTGGTTCTCTTTGTTGGCCTTCGTGTTAAGCCGGTGAAACAACAAACTTACAGCCTTCCAATAGCGCTGCGATCGCCCTTCGCTATAAGACAGCCGCATTCACGGCCTCTGCGTCCGCTCTTACGCATGCATTAGCGCGCTTTATACAAAACCAGGTCCACGACAGCTAGCGTCCTGGCGTCGCGGAAGCGCTTAGAAGGGGTCTGGCGTGGCTCCGTTAAGTAGAGGATTCTGTAAGCGAAGAAGCCGACATTTGAAGAAGTTCGTCTGTTACATATACAAGTAATTAGTGTGGCGGCCGGATGATTATGGTGACGCCTTCTGAAAAAGTCGAATCAACGTATATTTTCATTTCGAATCAACGTATATATTTCATTTCGAATCAACGTATAATTTCAACTGTGCACCGACTTTTCATTGTGTAGTTGCCACTAAACTAGGACAAACGAGTCCTGGCGTCGATATGCATTTCTGGCTCTCCCATCAAATTCCTGCGTTGAAGGGCTTGCATTATTCTGGCTAACCATTTCACAGAGCCTTTCAACACTAGTTTTCTATTTCGAATTACAATAACGTATGTGCGGGAAAACGCCACGTTAGATGTCTGTCGCCATTTGTACGTCGATTCGTCGGAAGCCTCGCGTGCAAAGCCATACACGCGCGGCGGGGAGCCAGGAGTCGTAGCGCAGTTCTAGCCGGAGCCATTCGACAGCAGGTCCCTCCGCGAGCGGGCCGCCGACGAGAGATTCTTAGGTGCAATAGCCTGATAACGCACGTGGGCGTTACTTTATTGTACACGACCAGCTGTGCAAACTAATGTCCAGGCATGTGCCCGCCAGCTGGACGTGTTTTTTCTTCTCTGGTTCTCTTTGTTGGCCTTCGTGTTAAGCCGGTGAAACAACAAACTTACAGCCTTCCAATAGCGCTGCGATCGCCCTTCGCTATAAGACAGTCGCATTCACGGCCTCTGCGTCCGCTCTTACGCATGCATTAGCGCGCTTTATACAAAACCAGGTCCACGACAGCTAGCGTCTTGGCGTCGCGGAAGCGCTTGGAAGAGGTCTGGCGTGGCTCCGTTAAGTAGCGGATTCTGTAAGCGAAGAAGCCGACATTTGAAGAAGTTCGTCTGTTACATATACAAGTAATTAGTGTGGCGGCCGGATGATTATGGTGACGCCTTCTGAAAAAGTCGAATCAACGTATATTTTCAACTGTGCACCGACTCTTCCTTGTGTAGTTGCCACTAAACTAGGACAAACGAGTCCTGGCGTCGATATGCATTTCTGGCTCTCCCATCAAATTCTGGAGTTGAAGGGCTTGCATTTCTCATGCTAACCATTTCGCAGAGCCTTTCAACACTGGTTTTCTATTTCGAAATACAGTAACGTATGCGCGGAAGAAACCGCCATGTTCGATGTCTGACGCCATTTATACGTCGATTCGTCGGAAACCTCGTGTGCAAAGCCATACACGCGCTGCGGAGAGCCAGGATTTGTAGAGCAGTTCTAGCCGGAGCCCTCGATAGCTGGCCGACGGCGAGAGATTCTTCGGTGTAATAGCCTGCCAACGCACGTTGGCGTTACTTTATTGTACACGACCAGCTGTGCAAACTAATGTCCAGGCATGTGCCCGCCAGCTGGACGTGTTTTTTCTTCTCTGGTTCTCTTTGTTGGCCTTCGTGTTAAGCCGGTGAAACAACAAACTTACAGCCTTCCAATAGCGCTGCGATCGCCCTTCGCTATAAGACAGCCGCATTCACGGCCTCTGCGTCCGCTCTTACGCATGCATTAGCGCGCTTTATACAAAACCAGGTCCACGACAGCTAGCGTCTTGGCGTCGCGGAAGCGCTTGGAAGGGGTCTGGCGTGGCTCCGTTAAGTAGAGGATTCTGTAAGCGAAGAAGCCGACATTTGAAGAAGTTCGTCTGTTACATATACAAGTAATAAGTGTAGCGGCCGGATGATTATGGTGACGCCTTCTGAAAAAGTCGAATCAACGTATATTTTCATTTCGAATCAACGTATAATTTCATTTCGAATCAACGTATATTTTCATTTCGAATCAACGTATATATTTCATTTCGAATCAACGTATATTTTCATTTCGAATCAACGTATATTTTCAACTGTGCACCGACTTTTCATTGTGTAGTTGCCACTAAACTAGGACAAACGAGTCCTGGCGTCGATATGCATTTCTGGCTCTCCCATCAAATTCCTGCGTTGAAGGGCTTGTATTTTTCTGGCTAACCATTTCACAGAGCCTTTCAACACTAGTTTTCTATTTCGAATTACAATAACGTATGTGCGGGAAAACGCCACGTTAGACGTCTGTCGCCATTTGTACGTCGATTCGTCGGAAGCCTCGCGTGCAAAGCCATACACGCGCGGCGGGGAGCCAGGAGTCGTAGCGCAGTTCTAGCCGGAGCCATTCGACAGCAGGTCCCTCCGCGAGCGGGCCGCCGACGAGAGATTCTTAGGTGCAATAGCCTGATAACGCACGTGGGCGTTACTTTATTGTACACGACCAGCTGTGCAAACTAATGTCCAGGCATGTGCCCGCCAGCTGGACGTGTTTTTTCTTCTCTGGTTCTCTTTGTTGGCCTTCGTGTTAAGCCGGTGAGACAACAAACTAACAGCCTTCCAATAGCGTTACGATCGCCCTTCGCTTTAGGACAGCCGCATTCACGGCCTCTGCGTCCGCTCTTACGCATGCATTAGCGCGCTTTATACAAAACCAGGTCCACGACAGCTAGCGTCCTGGCGTCGCGGAAGCGCTTGGAAGAGGTCTGGCGTGGCTCCGTTAAGTAGCGGATTCTGTAGCGAAGAGGCCGACATTTGAAGAAGTTCGTCTGTTACATATACAAGTAATAAGTGTGGCGGCCGGATGATTATGGTGACGCCTTCTGAAAAAGTCGAATCAACGTATATTTTCATTTCGAATCAACGTATATTTTCATTTCGAATCAACGTATATATTTCATTTCGAATCAACGTATAATTTCATTTCGAATCAACGTATAATTTCATTTCGAATCAACGTATATATTTCATTTCGAATCAACGTATAATTTCATTTCGAATCAACGTATATATTTCATTTCGAATCAACGTATAATTTCAACTGTGCACCGACTTTTCATTGTGTAGTTGCCACTAAACTAGGACAAACGAGTCATGGCGTCGATATGCATTTCTGGCTCTCCCATCAAATTCCTGCGTTGAAGGGCTTGCATTATTCTGGCTAACCATTTCACAGAGCCTTTCAACACTAGTTTTCTATTTCGAATTACAATAACGTATGTGCGGGAAAACGCCACGTTAGACGTCTGTCGCCATTTGTACGTCGATTCGTCGGAAGCCTCGCGTGCAAAGCCATACACGCGCGGCGGGGAGCCAGGAGTCGTAGCGCAGTTCTAGCCGGAGCCATTCGACAGCAGGTCCCTCCGCGAGCGGGCCGCCGACGAGAGATTCTTAGGTGCAATAGCCTGATAACGCACGTGGGCGTTACTTTATTGTACACGGCCAGCTGTGCAAACTAATGTCCAGGCATGTGCCCGCCAGCTGGACGTGTTTTTTCTTCTCTGGTTCTCTTTGTTGGCCTTCGTGTTAAGCCGGTGAAACAACAAACTTACAGCCTTCCAATAGCGCTGCGATCGCCCTTCGCTATAAGACAGCCGCATTCACGGCCTCTACGTCTGCTCTTACGCATGCATTAGCGCGCTTTATACAACACCAGGTCCACGACAGCTAGCGTCCTGGCGTCGCGGAAGCGCTTGGAAGAGGTCTGGCGTGGCTCCGTTAAGTAGCGGATTCTGTAGCGAAGAGGCCGACATTTGAAGAAGTTCGTCTGTTACATATACAAGTAATTAGTGTGGCGGCCGGATGATTATGGTGACGCCTTCTGAAAAAGTCGAATCAACGTATATTTTCATTTCGAATCAACATATAATTTCAACTGTGCACCGACTCTTCCTTGTGTAGTTGCCACTAAACTAGGACAAACGAGTCCTGGCGCCGATATGCATTTCTGGCTCTCCCATCAAATTCCTGCGTTGAAGGGCTTGTATTTTTCTGGCTAACCATTTCGCAGAGCCTTTCAACACTAGTTTTCTATTTCGAAATACAATAACGTATGTGCGGGAAAACGCCACGTTAGACGTCTGTCGCCATTTGTACGTCGATTCGTCGGAAGCCTCGCGTGCAAAGCCATACACGCGCGGCGGGGAGCCAGGAGTCGTAGCGCAGTTCTAGCCGGAGCCATTCGACAGCAGGTCCCTCCGCGAGCGGGCCGACGGCGAGAGATTCTTCGGTGTAATAGCCTGCCAACGCACGTGGGCGTTACTTTATTGTACACGACCAGCTGTGCAAACTAATGTCCAGGCATGTGCTCGCCAGCTGGACGCGTTTCCTTCTTCTCTGGTTCTCTTTGTTGGCCTTCGTGTTAAGCCGGTGAGACAACAAACTAACAGCCTTCCAATAGCGCTGCGATCGCCCTTCGCTATAAGACAGCCGCATTCACGGCCTCTGCGTCCGCTCTTACGCATGCATTAGCGCGCTTTATACAAAACCAGGTCCACGACAGCTAGCGTCCTGGCGTCTCGGAAGCGCTTAGAAGGGGTCTGGCGTGGCTCCGTTAAGTAGAGGATTCTGTAAGCGAAGAAGCCGACATTTGAAGAAGTTCGTCTGTTACATATACAAGTAATTAGTGTGGCGGCCGGATGATTATGGTGACGCCTTCTGAAAAAGTCGAATCAACGTATATTTTCATTTCGAATCAACGTATATTTTCAACTGTGCACCGACTCTTCCTTGTGTAGTTGCCACTAAACTAGGACAAACGAGTCATGGCGTCGATATGCATTTCTGGCTCTCCCATCAAATTCCTGCGTTGAAGGGCTTGCATTTCTCATGCTAACCATTTCGCAGAGCCTTTCAACACTAGTTTTCTATTTCGAATTACAATAACGTATGTGCGGGAAACCGCCATGTTCGATGTCTGACGCCATTTATACGTCGATTCGTCGGAAACCTCGTGTGCAAAGCCATACACGCGCTGCGGAGAGCCAGGATTTGTAGAGCAGTTCTAGCCGGAGCCCTCGATAGCTGGCCGACGGCGAGAGATTCTTCGGTGTAATAGCCTGATAACGCACGTGGGCGTTACTTTATTGTACACGACCAGCTGTGCAAACTAATGTCCAGGCATGTGCTCGCCAGCTGGACGTGTTTTTTCTTCTCTGGTTCTCTTTGTTGGCCTTCGTGTTAAGCCGGTGAAACAACAAACTTACAGCCTTCCAATAACGCTGCGATCGCCCTTCGCTATAAGACAGCCGCATTCACGGCCTCTGCGTCCGCTCTTACGCATGCATTAGCGCGCTTTATACAAAACCAGGTCCACGACAGCTAGCGTCTTGGCGTCGCGGAAGCGCTTGGAAGAGGTCTGGCGTGGCTCCGTTAAGTAGCGGATTCTGTAGCGAAGAGGCCGACATTTGAAGAAGTTCGTCTGTTACATATACAAGTAATAAGTGTGGCGGCCGGATGATTATGGTGACGCCTTCTGAAACAGTCGAATCAACGTATAATTTCAATGTATATATCTTTATATAAATGCTTTCTTCTATAACCATACTATTTTAAGTTATAAACAAGAAACAACAAATATGTAGTAATTAAATATAAATTGGTATTTATTAATTTAATTTTTGTTAGAAATATTTAACACTTAATAATATAATAATATAAAATTAGTTATATTTTAACTAAAAACAAAATAATATAAATGTTTTCATATATACCAATACAACTAAGTCAACAAATATACATTCAAATATAGAAAATTACAACATCAACACATTTTCACTATTTGGTGTTAACATACATTCATAATATATATCTGAATCTGTAATTACAATTTTATTAAAATTCTAAGTGTCAAGCAGCGCGTTAATATGTATTATTTGTAACATCGAAGTGTAATCATCTACTTTAGTATTTACCGCAACTGGATACTAATTATCCGCAATTATTATTGAGACAATCGATTATATAAATATTTAATAGAGTTTTATACAATTCAGATTTTCAAGTTAGTTCTCATCAGGTATTGTAAACGTTATTACAAAACCAATTAAAACTTTTTAAATTTCTGATTGCAAAATGACGGGGTATAATATAATTTAGAGTAATAATAGTGGGCAAATTGCTTCAAACATTAAATTAAATGTCACACTTACGATAGATGTATTTCATATATGTAGCAAAGAAATCTAAATACTTGGCAGTTAAAGTGTATAAATATAATAATTAGGGAATATAACAATTTAATGTGATATTTGCGGTAATTTAAAATATGTATATGGTATTTGTTAGAATTCATTAGAAAATGGTCAGGAGTTAGATTATTCATATAAATGTGTTTATCCATTCGAGTTCATAGATGATAAATGTATTTGTGCTTATGGGTATTTGTAAAACTAATCAACATGTATAAATATTGTCAAATCGATATAATTTTTATAATAATAAGTTTTGATACTTGATAATAATATATATTCAAATGCTACTGCAGCCGACGCGAACTTGCTTGCGAACACCACTGCATTGGACAAACGAATTGCTGATAACATGACCGCCATGACCAACAAACTAATTGCAAACTCCTCAAAACTAGAGGCTTACATAGTGTCTAATTTTACAAAAGCGGATGCGAATTTACTTTCCAACACCACGAAATTAGACAAGAGGCTATTTGATAATATCACTCTGCTAACCAGCAACTTGAAAACAAATTCAACGAATCTCGAAAATTATATTCTCGCCAACTTCAGCAAAGCCGACGCCAACTTACTTGCAAACACCACCGAGTTGGATGAGCGAATTTAAGACAATGTCACACGACTTACAAATAATTTGAAGGCGAACTCGTCCAACTTGGAGGCGTTTATTAATGCGAATTTTACTAAGGCAGATTCAAACTTGCTTTCCAACACCACGAAACTAGACAAAAGAATTTTAGACAATGCGACAGCACTTCTAAATAACTTGAAACTAAATTCTTCCAATTTAGAATCCTATATTATATCGAATTTCACAGATGCGGACAACAACTTGCTAGCGAATACGACAACTTTAGACAAGAGAATATTCGACAACATTACCGCGCTAACAAGCAAGTTGGTGGCCAATTCGACCAAATTAGAAGCGTACATTATTTCTAACTTTTCCAAGGCAGACGCAAATCTACTGGCCAACACCACAAAGCTAGACAAACGTATTCTCGACAACATCACAAATACAGTCAATATCATAAAGACAAACTCTTCGACTTTGGAAAGCTATATCATGTCGAACTTTACGGAAGCCGACGCGAACTTGCTTGCGAACACCACTGCATTGGACAAACGAATTGCTGATAACATGACCGCCATGACCAACAAACTAATTGCAAACTCCTCAAAACTAGAGGCTTACATAGTGTCTAATTTTACAAAAGCGGATGCGAATTTACTTTCCAACACCACGAAATTAGACAAGAGGCTATTTGATAATATCACTCTGCTAACCAGCAACTTGAAAACAAATTCAACGAATCTCGAAAATTATATTCTCGCCAACTTCAGCAAAGCCGACGCCAACTTACTTGCAAACACCACCGAGTTGGATGAGCGAATTTAAGACAATGTCACACGACTTACAAATAATTTGAAGGCGAACTCGTCCAACTTGGAGGCGTTTATTAATGCGAATTTTACAAAAGCGGACGCAAACTTGCTTTCCAACACCACGAAACTAGACAAAAGAATTTTAGACAATGCGACAGCACTTCTAAATAACTTGAAACTAAATTCTTCCAATTTAGAATCCTATATTATATCGAATTTCACAGATGCGGACAACAACTTGCTAGCGAATACGACAACTTTAGACAAGAGAATATTCGACAACATTACCGCGCTAACAAGCAAGTTGGTGGCCAATTCGACCAAATTAGAAGCGTACATTATTTCTAACTTTTCCAAGGCAGACGCAAATCTACTGGCCAACACCACAAAGCTAGACAAACGTATTCTCGACAACATCACAAATACAGTCAATATCATAAAGACAAACTCTTCGACTTTGGAAAGCTATATCATGTCGAACTTTACGGAAGCCGACGCGAACTTGCTTGCGAACACCACTGCATTGGAACATCGAATTGCTGATAATATCACAGCTTTATAATCTTTAATAGATACACAACAAGAAATAATCCAAAGTTTATCATTACAATTACAATGTGTGAACCTAGGATTTTAAATATCCGGAGGTATTTGTTAGACCACGAAAGCTGTCATCAACTCTAAAACCTAAACTACTTGTAATTAAATAGTACGGATAACGATGTTTGACTAATACACCATAACTAATTCTGTTTCTAAATCATCGAATTTCAGCAGTGGTTACGTATTTGCAACTTCTAACGTTATTTCAGATGCGTACATTGATGTTTCAAATTATGTATATTCGACGACCGTAAATCCACTATTTTAAACACAATCTTCATTTTCTAATATTAAAATACGGATTGGAACTTAAACGATGGGAACTGGTGCTATTATTAGCGGTTAGGACCAAATAACAATTAATTATTTGAATATTGTTTCTAAAGACGGAACGAAAATTACAGTATCTAGCGAACTATACATATTATTGCCATCTTCCAGCAAAGCCGTGATAAATTATTTAACGATTAATTTAGCAACTACTTCATCTTCAGGTAACATAACTTTAATCAACAGTATCACAGGAACCATAACTATGACTAATTACTAAATATCAGGCAGTTACTACAGTATTAAATCAGTTGCGCTTATTGGACTTACCGTGAGCAGTGCCACTGCAACTATAACCAACATAACATTTTCTGCCACCAACTTCAACGTTGGAAATTACTCTTCATATCTTATGAGTTACGTTCAATCCAGTACTGTTACTTTTAATACAGTTGCCATTCTATTTGGCTCAGCGGCTAGCACTTAGACAGCTAATTTAATTGCATGCACAGACACCAATTACTTTATTTTCGGTGGTTTAGTTACATATTTAACTGCTTCAACAACCGTTAGAATAAATTATTTAATTTATGATGCATATGTGTTGTACAACGCGGATTATCCTAAGAACTCAGGTGCTCTAATTGGTTATTCCTCATCTAGTACAAATTATATTTATATTTACAAGGTTTGTCTCAATTTTGAATTTAGCACATCACTGCTTATTATCGAATCTTTCGGTTTAATTGGTTTGAACGAGGGCAATTTATCATTCACCTCATCTTACATTACTTTATATTGTGTGACAGGCAATTACAACATGACAGGCATAATCGGAAATTAGACCAAGAACTGTGCATATTCTTACGTTTCCAATGTGATAACGACTGTGAATATCAACTCTACCCATTAGGGGTAAATTGGTTCTATTTTCGGTTACTAAGAAGCTGCAGTCTGTAATATCTACAACTCTGTCGTAAACTAGAGCCTCCTTTACGCTGATGACAGAGTTGGAGGGTTTATCGGGTTATCAAATAACAGCGTGGTCACCATATCGAACTCAGTCGTTTAGAATTGCATTTTTACGAGTACCAACTACAGTCTTGGAGGGTTCATAGGCAGTTCGTACGACTGCACTTATAAGATCTCAAACTCAGCTCTTTCACAGATAGAAATGATCGGAAACATGAATTGCGGTGTCGTTTTGGGCTGGTTCACCTCAAATACTTTCACAATAACAAAATCAACTTCGAGTGCAATTACAATAAATGGAAATTTATTAGATGATTGCGCTAGTTTAACTAACACACACTCTCTAACTCAATGCACGTGAAGTTTATTATTGGTTTGTTATAGTTTCTATATATCTTGAATCGTTATGGTTTATATAGATAGTCTATTTTCAAGATATCCTTATTTAGATGTTATCATGTAATCAACCCAAATTTGCTTTTCATTGTGTGGATTGATTAATTACAAAATTAATAAATTGTCTGAGTATTATATTATATTTCACCACTTCTAATGACTACTTCTAATAATAACTCTTAGTAGTATCCATATAATTAAATTAAAATACAGATTCTTCAACTTTAAACTAAATTAAATCTATACAGCGATGAAGTTTAGTATGCGAATGAGTAAACGGCCAACGATATTGACTTAAGTAAGCAGTATTTGGATACGTTGTCTTAAGCTTCAATAATCATAGATCAGTTCACTAAATTGAATGAATAGAGAATTCAGTAAGTTAATTTTATTAAAGTGTCCTTGAATCAGTCGATGGTGTCCAAAACGCAGTTGATAATTGCATTTTTGCAGATTAGGTATGCGTATGCAAAAATTTGTTCATTGTTATCTGATTTACGCTTTCTCCTTGGTTATCCAGCTGACTTCGCGCTTGGTGAGGAGTCTTTCATTTTGAAGCAGATTTCAGATAACTGGCTTGAGGTGGACTAAATATATCGCATTTTCACGGCCCTCAAGTTCAAGTCCAACTTGAAAATTGATAAGTGCCCCACTTTAACACATTAATTATTCACCCAGAAACAGCCAGTTTTCGTTGACTTTTATACCTTTCTCGAGTAAAAATACTTCCAGAAAACGAATTAACAATTTACTGAGAAGTTCAAAACGGAACCAATAAAAGAGGAAAACGAAGCCGAAACGTTCACCCAATTTTAAACGCAGGTTGAATTTTAAGCCAAAAAGGGGCTTATGCTCTGCAAAATTCCAATCAAAAGGTAAATGGAGTTCTACCCGCGCAAAACATCAGCTAACCCAACCCCGGTCAAATTCAAGCGCGTGAGCAATACCAGCAGTAGGGAGGTGAGCTAGAGCAGTAGCTTCAACAACACGAGCAGCTAGCACAACGAAGCTCTGAGTTAAATTGAACAGGAGATCCACGAATTCGAAATACAGTAATTACAGGGTGTTGATATTTACGACTCAATTCAAAAATACTAAGAGGTGCTGCAAATTTCATCAGTTGAACAGTAATACGCAGATTAGATCTTAGACGACAAGCCCGAACTGGTTCAGTAGTATTTCGACCGGTTAAAACTAGTTTTCGATTTGAAAGACCGCAACAAACGATAATTGCACTAACGCGAGTCAATAACCGAGAAACTGCTCACGATGGTGTCCAACCGAAAGGGGTCCAAGTCCGAGTTGGTGCAGAATTTGCTCACACTTTAATAGAACACCATGGACCTTTTCAGGACCATTCTTAGCTTTCAATAAACAGTTGGGCAGTCCGTTTCCTTCACCTATTAAATTGAACCCGTTTTCGAGCTCCTAATTGAGTCCTTCTGCTTCGACGCGGTCAATTTGTGCCTCCCCGTTCTCAAAATTCCCCTTGAAATAAATCAATTGCAAACGTTCTTTCAAAGTAAAGTGAACAGGCAAAAATTCGTGCTCATGGTTGACACGAAAATAAACTAAACTGTGTCCGTGATGACCATCTGGACGAACATTGGAATATAGTACAGTAGCTGCTTCCAAAAACAGTTCTAGTAAGTGGCCAAAATAACGAGCAAGTAATGCGTACAATTACTTGCAATGGAACAATATTAAATTGAACAGTTGACACAAGTTGTTCTGAGCTGCAAATCGAATAACCAATTCGTCTGCAAAATTCCAGTTCAGGGGAACAATATTGACTGCTTCAGACAAAGACAGCACAAATGGCAACCAATTGATATTCAACTGAACGAATGCCCCGGGATAGTGCATGATGACTTCTCAAATGTAATGTGAAGCTATCATGACAGTGATCAAATTAGTTTGAAAATTAGTCACTCAAATATTTAAATTATTTTTCAGAACAGAAAATGTTTAAATTAACAACTAGTTAACACAACGACGTAAAACTATTCTAAACTCTCCAAATGATTGAAAAAATTAATACTAAAATTCATATTATTATGATTAAATCATATGTATATTAAATCATTATGATAAATATATTCAGTTGGGAAGGTGGAAGAGTGAAAACATTGTACAGAATGAATTGATGTAGTATAATATAATAGATTATTGTACTTACTTTTTGTGCTTTAGTAGCAGTTGTTAATAGATATCATTTCGTTATCTGATATATCACGGTTTTTATTACTTCACGCTACTATGATAAAGCATTTTTAATACTAGACTTTTAATACTCCTCTGGTTCAAGTAATTGAAATTATTAACCAAACTTTAGAATTTATTTCTAAACCGTCTATATGAACTGTGTTAAACTATGTTGTTACGATACTCTTCGAGACCATGAGCTACCATAACTGTCTCACACCAGCTACTCGATCCATAATTTATATCTTTGTGAGTAAAAATTCAATCCAAAAATTGACTAAAAGTTGAGTTTTAACAATTTGCTGAAGCTTAAACCCAGTCTCAAGTAAATCATAGATTACTACAATAATAATAATTACTAGGGCCACATACCAGACTCCATTCGAACTTTCTCTTAACTTCCATTTTCTAAAACATTACCTACGAATATTTTCAGTTTGAATCGAAAAGTTTAAAATTTGATAACTATTATGATCGAAGGACATACAATATTCTACAATTAAGTTTATAAAAGTTAACATCAATTTATTACTTTACAATGTTGGTTGAAATTGGTGTACTATAAACAAAACAGAACTGAACAAATTATTTTCCTTATAAGTGTAAATATATAAACATTCAATAATTCGAATATTTTTAAGTTTTAGCAGAATTTTGCTTAATATTATAAGGACTTAAGTTGATTTTAATAATGTTTACACTTTATTTTTATTTTTATATCATATAAAAGTTAAAGTTTTGTGTAATTTGGCATTTAGCATTTGAAGTGGTAATTGGAAAAACTTTTATTATATTTATTAAACCTTGTATAAGTAGATGCTACAGTACGGAATTGATAAAATACATCCTACAATTTTTCACTCTTCCAGCTTCCCAACTGTATAAATATATATAAAACATGTGTAGTCGTGGTCTTGTGATGTTACCAACATATTTCAATTAATAACTAACATATTTAAATAGTTATATAATATTCCCCAAAAAATCAATCAAAAATATTCAACCACTTCCTTTCTTTTGATGAGTGTTGATGAGTTGATCCACTAGAAAACAAAATTGTTGTACACGTCGCAATGCTTTTCAGATGATATTCAAGCTAACTTCTAATCACTGTGACACTCTCACTGCTCAAAGAGTTATGTTTCGCGTTAGAAGCATCAATCCACACAAGTTGCCCCCAGTTGCAACCCATCAGATCCTTAGACGTTGTTATTTTGTAACTATGAAGTTAATTTGGAGCTATTTGAGAGAAATTAACGACAGAACCGTTGTTCTTAAGGTAGTCGTCGATTTTGATGTTTTCAAACAAGCAGCAAAATGTAGTACAATTCCGCAAAGCGTCGATGCTATGTAATCAACTCATTGCTTCACTATCTGACCTTTCTTGAAAATTGATAAATGAACTCGTCGTCCGAATCAATCTTCAAATCAAGAGCCAAACACAAGACAATGCCCCGAGATCGAATCAAAGAAGTGATCAAAACAATTTCCTAGACATTTGGGAGATTTTGGAAGACTTTTAAGAAAGCTGATAATCAATCTGATTAAGAGCTTTACAATTCTTCAGTTTAAACGTAAGATGTACCTTCAAAGTTTAAATTTGTCTTCAGAATCGAAGAGAAAATAGTTATAACCAGTTTGGTATTAACAGGAGTTACTGGATGAAGCTTCTTATTTGGACCAAAACCAGGTTTTGTTCTGAATTGAATGATGATATCAAAGAGGTAGCATCAGATGTAATGATGATGTTACTTTGTCAAAAAGTTACAAGCTACGAAATTGTACTAGGTTTCACAATTAATTGTCAACCGCTATAAGTGCGTGAAAAACGTCAAGGCACAAATTGTAAACTGCAGTTGCTTTGCAGTCCTTTCTGACTGGTCTTTTCAAGTATTATCAAGTTTAGATCTAGCTAAATTCTGAAAAAGAAACTAAAGAGAACTGCATGATTGAAATTCGCAAAAATCAATAGCTTAAGGCCCAGTTAATATTTTAATATCCACAAGAGCTATAAAACCAAATTAAGCAGTGCTGCTATTCAAAGGAGTGAGTTTAATCAACAATATATTTAAAATTTAATTTGTACAGATTCCACCTCCAATACACATGTTATATAAATATTGTCGTCATTGAAAATAGTTAAATTGTATGTATAGCACTTGAAAGTGAGTAATCAAGGAAAGAAACCAACTAATCAATTTCGCAGACCTAGTAACGTTAAAAGAAAGTGAGTACTATATTACTATATTTTCATGTCACTTGTACGTGTGCATATTTTTACCTGATGATTTGGTATTGGGGTAGAAAATAAGTGCGAGAATGAACTAATTGCCTTCTATTATCATGATAGCGGTGTAATATGAAGAATTAACATGATTACATTTTAAAAATATTAGATTTTACACTTATTTTATAGACCCAAGTTGATCATGTATTGTGTGACTCTTGAGACAGGATATCTCGCATATAAACTTTAGAAATTGAAAGCTTATACAAGATTTTGCTTGGCTCAATACGCAAGTGTATCCAAGAGTCTTTTCGTGAGATTTTACCGTAATACTCGAATTTACAATGTTATTTGTGCAACACTTATAATATTATTATTTCTAATATTGTAAAAAATAAGTATATTTTTGAGTACTGCTTGATACAATTCACTAAGTGTTAACTATTTATGAAATTTATCTGCAATTGATATAACCTTGACGTCTGTGAAAAATAAATTTATAAAAAACTAGATATGTATACTGCAGTAATTACTAAATCAAATTGATAATCCAAAATTAATATACTTCAAGCAGACGCTTCACGTAAGATAAGTAAATAAGTAAATTAAATCAAACTAATTTTGTTTGAACTTTTAATATCATTAATTTCAAAAGTTCACCTTTGTGTATTATTTACAAATTTGTTCTATATAGTCATGTATCAAGACTAATTCGAAAGTCCTCCCACTTCCTTAATATTATGATGATACTCCTGATTAATTCATTCCATGCTGAAGTGACCGACATTTAGTGTTCGTAGAACTTTTATGCTGAGAACGGAACATGCATCTGTAAATAAAAACTGAGTGCGGACGGAGTCCAATGTGTCAGTTCATGTGAACATATAAATGAACAGGAAGTCTAAGGAAAATGTGTTTCCTTACAAAAGAAACAATCTAATATATACGAAATAGGGTCAGCATGTACGACCGACACAGAATGTAATCTTCCAGACGTATTTGCTATGATATGCAAAAACTCTATTTGTGACTGCAACCATGATATGGGATGGGGAAAAAAAGATGCTTAGAGTACTTCATGTGTGAAATGTTGGACTGATAGTACAATAGTTGATTCCAATGGTGTATGTCAAAAATGCGTTTAACCATTATATTATAACAATAATTATTCAATATGTGTATGCGATGAAATAAATAATTACGGATTTTAATATGGCCATGTCGGTGATGCTTCAAAATGCATTTATTGTGGAGGAGTTTAAAAAGTTATTATTTAGAATTAATGTTAATCATGTCCATAGAATTTTACATTTAGAAAAAGTTCATGTCGTTGTAATGAGGCTCTTGGTTATATACCAACATCTGATCAATTTAAGTGTTAATCCTGCTGGGAATAAGGGAAAGCTGCCCTGAATGAAGTATGTTAAGTGTGCTAGGTTAATTTTATATTGTCTACATCAATTAATAAGTGCATTTGTGATGAATCAAAAGGTTATGTCGCCACGTAAAGTACAACCACCTGTAGGTCTTGTTGGGATGCCAGCAGCGATATCGTAAATCATGATTGTCAGGCGTGTCAAAAGAACTTTGTCTGGTCTTCTGACAGAAATTCTTGCGTTTGCGACGAATCTCTCGGTTTAATAGCTTCTTCAGATCCAACAACATGTAAATGTTAATTAACGTTTACTTGGTCTTCATCCGCTAATAAATGTGTCTGTGATGAATCTCAAGGTTATATTAGCACTTAAGATCCAACCACTTGCAAATCATGTTGGGATGCCAGCAGCGATATCGTCAACCATGCTTGTTAAGCTTGTCAATAGAATTATATTTGGTCATCTGACAGCAATTCCTGCGTTTGTGACGAATCTCTTGGTTTAATCTCAGGCGGTACATCAATATGTGTATCCTGCTGGAAGAAATAGTTGACTATTATTAACCATTAATGTGAGGAATGTTAGGTTAACTTTATCTGGTCTTCTGACAGCAATTCATGTGTTTGTGACGAATCTCTTGGTTTTGTAGCAACTTCCGATCCAGCAACATGTAAATCTTGCTGGGCTATTAGTAGCGCTGTTGTTAACCATGCATGTGAGGAATGCTAATTTTCGTTCGTGTGGTCCTCTTCCAGCAACAAGTGCGTTTGTAATGAAGATCTAGGTTATATAGCTACATTAGAATAATCAAAGTGCTATTCATGCTGGACCAACAAGAGAACTATTGTGAATCATGCCTGTGAAGAATGCTAGACAACGTATATCTGGTCCTCATCAACTAATCAATGTACCTGTGATGAATCAAAAGGATATATCACCACTTAAGATCCAACTACCTGCAAGTCATGTTGGGCAGAAAGTAGCGATATCGTAAATCATGTATGTTAAGCTTGTCAAAATAACTTCGTCTGGTCTTCTGACAGCAATTCTTGCGTTTGTGACGAATCTCTCGGTTTTGTGGTTTCAAAAGATAATTCTAATACTTGTCAAAATTGTTGGGCGTCATCTACCTAGGTGCTGGATCACTCTTGCAAAGCCTGCAAATCCAATTACATCTGGTCTCCATTATCAAACAGCTGTATTTGCGATGAGTCACTCGGTTTTATATCAAATGGTCCATCAACATGTTTATCCTGCTGGGATTAAGGATAAGCTCTCGTGAATCATGCATGTTAAGTTTGCTAGGTTAATTTTATATTGTCTACATCAATTAATAAGTGCATTTGTGATGAATCAAAAGGATATATCACCACTTAAGATCCAACTACCTGCAAGTCATGTTGGGCAGAAAGTAGCGATATCGTAAATCATGTATGTTAAGCTTGTCAAAATAACTTCGTCTGGTCTTCTGACAGCAATTCTTGCGTTTGTGACGAATCTCTCGGTTTTGCGGTTTCAAAAGATAATTCTAATACTTGTCAAAATTGTTGGGCGACATCTACCTAGGTGCTTGATCACTCTTGCAAAGCCTGCAAATCCAATTACATCTGGTCTCCCTCCTCCAACAGCTGTGTTTGCGATGAGTCACTCGGTTTCGTGACCACTCAAAACGGCTGTAGTTCGTGTTGGGCCAACTTAATGGTTTTGGTTGACTCCTAGTGTTAATCCTGTTAAACCCAATTATTGAACTCCGTTTTCGACTCGAATTCGCACACTTGCGTTTGTTCCCATGGATTCAAGTTCAAGAATTCTGGCTGCGTAAAGAACAGCTCAAATAGGACGGTTGCGATCGCTGTCGCCGTTCCAGTTGGAGTCATTTTAATCGCAATTGTTACCGCCGTGGTTGTTATCAAAAAGAAAGGAACACTCAAAATCGGCGAAGAGGCCAGATAAGTGGAAGAGATACCCAGACAAGAGGTTTAAGTTGCACAAGAAACATATCTGCCGCAAATTGTTGATGAACATGTTGATGTTGTCCCAGAGATACAGAGTCCAGAGACTCACAATCACCAGTGATAAATATATTATTTTATATATTATATTTATTAAATAGAGATTTATTTAAAAGTTAATACAATGTAAACCATTTAATTCATTTAATATAACAGTGAAACATTAGATTAACCAGTGATAATAGAGATTTATTTAAAATATAATATAATAATAAGTTAATACAATGTAAACCATTTAATCCATTTAATATAACAGTGAAACATTAACCAATGAATCATTAGATAAATGATAAATGTATGATTTCATGCAGTAAATCATAGTAAATCTAAAGAATTATCAACAATATAACATCTAACAGGTTCTAAAGTTTCAGTTATCGCTTCACCGTGTGTCATGATAGAAAATTTATGAAAATATCATAATATATTTGTAATAGAATTCACTTTCAATTGTTGTCAACAAATTCTTTTATAAGTTAAATCAACACATTTTCATTTTCTTTTATTTTTAATAATTCATCTAACGCATGGGTAAGAATATCGTTAATAGTATATGTTAAATCTTCGCATTGTTCAGGAACGCGTTCAATAGCTAACTTAAATTTTTATTCATAACCTGGATCGTCAATAGGGAATAAATGTGGAGAATACACTCGTGCTCCTACAAGAGTTAGTCTAGCAATTAATTTCGCTTGATTATCAAAGCTCAAGCACATCATAGCTTGAGTTAAAATAACTGATAATCTAAAACTCCGAGTTGAGTGCAAGCAGCAGGAAACAGTGTGTTTCATTAGGAAACCACTCATTTCGTCATCGTTCATATATTGCATTACTTTATGAACTATTTTATCTTTGTTCATCCAATAAATTACTTTCTTACCAACTCTGGTAAAGAAACTTAGATTAAAATCAGTCTTATCAGCTAAGTGTATTGCCCAACATATGGATAAATGGAATACTTTTTCTGGTTTTTCAAAAACAAGTTAAAAATCAACAACTGTTTCTTTATCGACATCAAAAGCAGAGAAAAACAAGTCGAAGTTTTCAAAACGAAAATATGCTGCAAATACTACTTCAAATGAGTCTGTTACAGACTAAAAATATTTTTGTTGAAGATGTTGTGGTAAATTTATCCATAATGTAAGGAAGAATCTGACAAATATTTATTGTAAGACTTGACATGAATTTATTGGTAGTTAAAATAAAGGGTAGAATCGCCATAAACCTCGTGCAACATCTACTGAAATTTGTTTAATCATCTTAGGTGGAAGCTATTTGTAAGCTTCATTTTCCATATTAATTTTTTTACTAGGTATATTACTAAACTTTTGTTCGAAAAAATTTCGGAATATTTAAAATTAGTCTCTTTGTTACATTTGATTGATGTGGTAATAATAACCTAACTTATAATTTTATTTACATAATATTAGAATTATAATTCTCACTTCAAACACAGATGTTAAAAATAGCATCATAAAATCCTGTTCTGTAAAATACTAAAATAAGTATATAGTTATTGAATAAATAAACTTAAAAAGTTGATATGATAAGCAGTCCCATGTAATTTATTATTAATGTAGAAATAAAGTTGCAAAATATTTTCCGCGATACACATTATCGCATGATAGTGCGGTTTCACAGCATGCAGCGTCCTGTATTCGAGTTTGAGTCTACATTCGATGCTAGTTAGAATTATGAAAACAATGTGAACGGAGTTTTCGTTGAGTATGTTAAATCAGCTCATTTCCAGTATTTTACCTATTAAGTAGCCGATTAGCAGCTCAAATTGAACAGTGCGAACGTTATCAGCAAAGTGAGCACCTATTTACAGTCCCAAAACGTTTTAATTCCCCTTGAGCAAAAGGGCACTTTGTTCATTCTCTCTCACGAAAATTATAAAATAAAACAGTACGTGAACATTCTGAACGTCTGGGTTCCAGTTAAATCTGCTGAGGTGTAAAATTAATCTGATACCGTTTTGAGTCCAATTCAAGTTCATTAATAATTATTAAAATTGATTTCAGCTTTTAACGTTTACAAACAGCAAACGTTCACGAGCTCTGAAATTGAAAATAACATTGAGATCTCCTCCGACTTCCTCTGGGACGAGAAATTTACGGATATTGTTAGATTCACACTTTTTGGCCAAGGTGATGCGAATACCCAGACCATATTCCAGCACTTCATAACATATTTGCACGATAATAAACTAATAATTGATGTATCCGTTGAGCAAATCCCGGGCTCATTCCGCCTCAGCCACTCACAAAGCATTCAAATCATCAAAATTGACGAAAGCGAACCAGAAAAATAAATTCTAAACCACTCAAAGAATAAAAACCAGAAAAACCTCGAAAAATTAATTATCTGCGAAATGTTCGACAACGAAAACGAAAACGACTTGTCCGTTATTCACATCGAACAAGAACCAATTCACTCAAATGAACAATTCAGTTTCGAGAACCCACGAACACTCTCAAGACAATTGCAAATATATTCGTCTTTACAAAATTAAAATGAATGTGGAGTGGTTACATCCGATAAGATAGAAATGGATAACTAAAAAGATAATGGAATAGAAAAGAATAAAGTAATTTTGTCAAATGAGAACGAGCAAGAGCAGAAAATCCAGGTCGTAGCTAGCGCCGTAGACGAAAGTGACGAAACTCAGAATGGGAAATAAGTTGTGATAGTTCCTGTAAATGTGTAGAAACAACAAAACGCATAAGTTGAAGAGAGCCAGGTGTAAACAACTTCATCAAATGAAAAACAAGAACCCGCCCCAAATACTAAAACAGATGCTGACAAATAAGAAACGCTGGAAACCCAACAACATCAGGTTGAGCCGAAACAAGTTCCAGAAGAATAGCCGAAACAGCAAGTTGATGCCAAGATAGTGGCAGCTGCCCTTGTTTTACAACACAACCCTTAACAGCAGCATCAGCAACCTCAAGAGATTGTATCAAACAGCAATGCACTATAGAGCGAGACACAAAAGTCTTAAAACGAGCCAGCTAAGGAAAGTATCACCGCGGACCAAGGAAACAAAGTAATCCTAGACCAATCTTTGAAAGTCGAAGAGCCACAGGTTGACCAGGACAATGTGTAGAAAGCGAATACGAACTTGCCTGAAGCTGCCGATAATTCATAAAAACCAGCGCAAGCTGCTGAATAAATTAGCAGCAACGTCGCTGAACATAATCAAGACTAGTCGCACAATAAGGACGCCTCTAAGTTACTTAAACAAGAGCAGAACTTGGTCTAGTAGGACGTAGGAAAATAAACACAATAACAGCAATTACCGATTCCAATGGCTGTAAACGTAAAAGATACCGATAAGTAGGTAACACAGCCTCAAGCTCAAAAACAGCCGATCAACCCAGATAATCACCAACCTGAAGCAAAGGCTCCAAGCCCAACACAGGATGCACACGCGAAATCAAATTAGTTGTAGGCCTCACCAGTCAGTGCCACACACAAAGCAGCTCAAGTCTAATAGAGCCAGCCAAAACAAGAGGAAGTAAAGCAGAATACCAACCATAGCGTTCCAGCAGCCGTTGTAATAGCTTCAACTTTGGCTCCTAAACAGGTGTTAAAGTAAGAAGCTCCTCAACAACCAAATAATACATAACATAACCAGTAGCACGCTCCAGTCAGGTAAGAGCAACCTCCTGCTGTGGCCGAATCATCAGAGTAACCACTAAATGCAATTGAGCCTAAGACGCAGACAAAAGCCGACGACCTAACCAAAACCTCCGAGGCGAACAAACAATAAACGCAGGTCTAGGAACCGGCTCAAATTTCTCCGACGCTGCAGACCAATACACTTTAATCAGATTAGCCAGCGCCTCAAGCTGAACAGCAAACCAATGTTGTTTCACAGTCTGCAAAAACCAAAGATGCGTCTCCGATTGCAGACAAAACATCCCCAAGATTATCTAATCAAGAAACTGCTGGTGATCGAATGAATAAAACGCCTATTTATCATTACCGTTCAGATTCTAGGCATACACCATCGTTAAATAAAAGTAGATTGAGTAATAGTACAAGTTTCGAACAAATTGATAAATAAACTGATATTTCATAAATTTAAACAATAATAACAAAAAATAACGCACTCACGTAATCATTACTTCTAAAATAATAACAATTGCAACAAAGTAAATAAACTGATCAAAACATATTAAATGGAACCACGCTTCAAACTGAACCTGAAATAAATTAGAAACAAGGTCATGAAAATCAGTTCAGTGCGCAATTAAACAATGAACACGAAGTTAAATAATTAAATTAAAACACTAACACTAACGAACAAACACAAGAGCAGAAAATTCAGATAGCAGCTAGCGCCGAAGACTAAAGCGACGAGACTCAGAATGGAAAGTAAGTAGTGATCGTTCCTGTAAACGTGTAGAAACAACAAAACACATAAACACAGGAGAGCCACGCACAAACTTCTTTATCAAATGAAAAACAAGAACCCACTCCAAATACTAAAACAGATGCGGACAAATAAGAAACGCTGGAAACTCAACATCAAGCTGAGCCGAAACAAGTTCCAGAAGAATAGCCGAAGCAGCAGGTTGATGCCAAGATAGTGGCAGCCGCCCTTGTTTTACAACACAACCCTTAACAGCAGCATCAGTAATCTCAGGAGATTGTATCAAACAGCAACTCACTATAGAGCGAGTAACACAAGTCTTAAAACGAATCAGTTAAGGAAAGTATCACCGCAGACCAAGGAAACAAAGCTATCCCAGAGTAAACTTTGAAAGTCGAAGACCCACCGATTAACCAGGGAAATGCGTAGAAAGCGAATACGAACTTGCCTGTAAATGTTGATAATTCATAAAAACCAGCGGAACATGCTGAATAAATTAGCGGCAACGTCGCTGAACATAACCAAGACTAGTAGCACAATAAGGACGCCCCGGAGTTACTTAAACAAGAGCAGAACATGGTCTAGTAGGACGCAGGAAAACAAACACAATAACAGCAATTACCGGTTCCAATAGCTATAAACACAAAAGATAATGATAAATAGGTAACACAGTATCAAACTCAAAAACTGCCAACTAACCTAGATAATCACCAACCTGAAGCAAAGGAACTAAATCCAACACAAGATGCACACGCGAAATAAAATTAGTTATAAGCCTAACCAGTCAGTGCCACACACGAAGCAGCTCAAGTCCAATAGAGCTAGCCAAAACAAGAGGAAGTAAAGCAGAATACCAACCATAGCGTTCCAGCAGCCGTGGTAACAGCTTCGACCTTGGCTCCAAAACAGGAGTTAAAGTAAGAAGCTCCTCAACAACCAAATAATATATAACATAATCAGTAGCACGCTCCAGTCAAGTAAGAGCAACCTCCTGTTGTGGCTGAATCACCAGAGTAACCACAAAATGCAATTGAGCCAAAGACGCAGACAAAAGCTGACGACCTAACCGAAACCTCCGAGGCGAATAAACAACAGACATAACCGGCTCAAATTTCTCCGAAGCTGCAAGCCAATACTATATAAGCTAATTAACCAGCGCCTCAAGCTGAGCAGCTAACCAATGTTGTTTCACCGTCTGTAAAAACCAAAGATGCGTCTAAGATAACGTAAATAGATGCGCCTTCTCCATAACCAGTACAAAAGCAAATTACATAAGAACACATTTACGCAAGCGTCTTACATGCCGAAAGTCCAGAAGTATAAAACAACGAACGTTAATTACAGAATGAAAACGAACACCTTAGCAACTTCACGAAACCGAAATCAGGTGCTTCAAATATCAATAAGAAATCAGCTTTGGCTCAGATAAGGCAAACGCTAAAATCTAAGGGTTACAAAAGAACAGAAAACGAACCTGAGCCTGAACTGGAATCCGTCTAAAACTTCACAAAGTAAAAACCAAGTTCAAGACCTCCTCCAGTTCTCCTTCAAATTGACGATTTAAATCCTATTTAAAACATTGAACCTGAACAGTCGATCGAACCTTAACATTTTGAACCTTAAAATAATAATAGTAAGCACTTCAGCCCACCACTCCACTCAAGAATCATGTTCAGTCCGAAACCGATTAACGAACTCATAAATTAGTTCGAGTCTAAATTAACGGATAAACAAAAGAATCTCCCAGAAAAGCACAAAATTCAAATCCTGAAAGAACACGAAAAACTTGAAATGGAGCTGCAAAAAATTGAAGCTAAAAGAAAAGAACACGAAGAAAAAATGCAAGGAACATTCACAGAAAGCCTTGTGGAGTGGAGTGCCAAAACAGGAACATAGAAAACGCTTAGATAAGATTCACTAAGACAAGGAAGCAAAATGGGACAGAAAACGCAAAATATCAAAGAAGAACACATTATCACAGACAAAGAAATAGAAGAAGCAAAAATAATCGAAGAAAATAAACTCATCATCGAAGAAAACAAGAAACTAGAAGAACAACTCAAATAATCCGCACTCAGAATGCAATAATTCAACTAAGGAAAGAAACTAACTAATCAATTCCGCAGACCTAATAATGTTAAAAGAAAGTGAGTACTAGATTACTATATTTTCAAATCACAATAATTCACTAGAGAAATATTGAAGTAACAATATTTTTTTGTGCAACAATTTTTCTGATATAATTGAAATTAGTTAAATTTATACACTAACTTGATAGTGCTAAGGAAAGAAACCAACAAATAAATTCCGTTATTAATACTATATTTTCACTTGAATTAATATTATAATAATTTAAACTCATGTAGTATTTTTCAATTCACTTCAGTTATAATTTCTTTTAGTTAGTATTTGATTACCTGAGTAGAAGTTGATTAACTATAATGTTATAAATTTTGATTTTGACTTTTGTTTAAAAATAAGTGAATTTTGTTAAACATAAGTAATGAGTACTGCTTGATACAATTTACTAAGTGTTAACTATTTATGAAATTTATCTGCAATTAATATAACCTTGATGTCTGTAACAAATAAGTTTATAAAAAACTAGATATGTATACTTCAGTAATTACTAAATCAAATTAATAATACAAAAATTAATATTCTTCAAGCAGACGCTTCACGTAAGATAAGAACAATATGTAAATTAAATCAAACTAATTTTGATTGAACTTTTAATACCAATAATTTCAAAAGTTCACCTTTGTGTATTTGCACTAGTTTGTTCTATATAATCATGTATTAAGACTAATTTGAAAGTCTTCCCACTTCCTTAATATTATGATGATACTCCTGATTTATTCATTCAATGCTGAAGTGACCGACATTTAGTGTTTGTAAAACTTTTAGGCTGAGAACGGAAAATGCATCTGTAAATAAAAACTGAGTGCGGACGGAGTTCTATGTGTCAGTTCATGTGAACTTATAAATGAGCAGGAAATACTGGGAAAATGTGTTTCTCTGCAAAAGAAACAAAAAAGTTATTATGGAGTATCTTGTTTAGTCGACACTGAATGTAACCTTCCAGATGTATTTGTTATGATATGTAAAAACTCTAAGTGTAACTGCAACCCAGATAAAGGGTATGGGAAAATAGGGGAGACGGCTACTTTTTGTATAGAATGTTGGAAAAGTGGTGAAATACTCGATTCAAATGGAATTTGTTAAGATTGCGCTAAACCATTGCTATTTAATTATGATAATCATCTCTGTTTGTGTGATGAATCAAAAGGGTATGCCTTTGAACAAGGACATGTTGGTGATGCTTCAAAATGTTTAGTTTGTGAGGCATATGGATAAGTAATAATTTCAAATCAGTGTTAATCATGTTAATTAAACTTTACTGCTAGTAATGGTTAATGTGTTTGTGACGAATCTCTTGGTTTAATCTCAGGGGGTACATCAATATGTTTATCCTGCTGGAAGAAATAGTTGACTATTATTAACCATTAATGTGAAGAATGTTAGGTTAACTTTATCTGGTATTCATTAACAAATAAGTGTATCTGTGATGAATCAAAAGGTTATGTAGCCACGTCAAGTCCAACCACTTGCAAGTCTTGCTGGGATGCCAGCAGCGATATCGTCAACCATGATTGTTAAGCTTGTCAAAAGAACTTCGTATGGTCTTCTGATAGCAATTCTTGCATTTGTGATGAGTCACTCGGTTATATAGCAACTTCAGATCCAACAACATGTAAATCTTGTTGGGCTATTAGTAGCACTGTTGTTAACCATGCATGTGAGGAATGCTAATTTTCGTTCGTATGGTCCTCTTCCAGCAACAAGTGCGTTTGTAATGAAGATCTAGGTTATATAGCTACATTAGAATAATCAAAGTGCTATTCATGCTGGACCAACAAGAGAACTATTGTGAATCATGCCTGTGAAGAATGCTAGACAACGTATATCTGGTCCTCATCAACTAATCGATGTGTCTGTGATGAATCTAAAGGATATATCACCACTTAAGATCCAACCACCTGCAAATCATGTTGGGCTGAAAGTAGCGATATCGTTAACCACGCTTGTCAAGCTTGTTAATAGAATTATATCTGGTCTTCTGACAGCAATTCTTGCGTTTGCGACGAATCTCTCGGTTTTGTGGTATCAAAAGATAATTCTAATACTTGTCAAAATTGTTGGGCGACATCTACCTAGGTGGTTGATCACTCTTGCAAAGCCTGCAAATCCAATTACATCTGGTCTCCATCATCAAACAGCTGTATTTGCGATGAGTCACTCGGTTTTATATCAAATGGTCCATCAACATGTTTATCCTGTTGGGATTAAGGATAAGCTCTCGTGAATCATGCATGTTAAGTTTGCTAGGTTAATTTTATATTATCTACATCAATTAATAAGTGTATTTGTGATGAATCAAAAGGCTATATAAGCACTTAAGATCCAACTACCTGCAAATCATGTTGGGCAGAAAGTAGCGATATCGTAAATCATGTATGTTAAGCTTGTCAAAATAACTTCGTCTGGTCTTCTGACAGCAATTCTTGCGTTTGTGACGAATCTCTCGGTTTTGTGGTTTCAAAAGATAATTCTAATACTTGTCAAAATTGTTGGGCGACATCTACCTAGGTGGTTGATCACTCTTGCAAAGCCTGCTAATCAAATTACATCTGGTCTCCCTCCTCCAACAGCTGTGTTTGCGATGAGTCACTCGGTTTCGTGACCACTCAAAACGGCTGTAGTTCGTGTTGGGCCAACTTAATGGTTTTGGTTGACTCCTAGTGTTAATCCTGTTAAACCCAATTATTGAACTCCGTTTTCGACTCGAATTCGCACACTTGCGTTTGTTCCCATGGATTCAAGTTCAAGAATTCTGGCTGCGTAAAGAACAGCTCAAATAGGACGGTTGCGATCGCTGTCGCCGTTCCAGTTGGAGTCATTTTAATCGCAATTGTTACCGCCGTGGTTGTTATCAAAAAGAAAGGAACACTCAAAATCGGCGAAGAGGCCAGATAAGTGGAAGAGATACCCAGACAAGAGGTTTAAGTTGCACAAGAAACATATCTGCCGCAAATTGTTGATGAACATGTTGATGTTGTCCCAGAGATACAGAGTCCAGAGACTCACAATCACCAGTGATAAATATATTATTTTATATATTATATTTATTAAATAGAGATTTATTTAAAAGTTAATACAATGTAAACCATTTAATTCATTTAATATAACAGTGAAACATTAGATTAACCAGTGAATCATTAGATAAATATATGATTTCATGCAGTAAATCATAGTAAATCTAAAGAATTATCAACTATATAACATCTAACAGGTTCTAAAGTTTCAGTTATCGCTTCACCGTGTGTCATGATAGAAAATTTATGAATCATTAGATAAATGTAGATATTTTGGCAATAATACAAATAATCGAGTATTGTAAGTTAGATAAAAATAGATTGACAATATTTACTTATATATTAGAGGTTGTGTTCGAAAATCATATAGTGTCCACTATATGTGTTTCGTCCACTATGTGGTCCAAAATGACGTTTTTGGCTTTTCTATGTTTTGACACTATATCCCATCTATTTTATATATTATGAAGTTCTGCGAATTATATGAACCCACTCCGCAACTATGAATAAGTTAAGAAATAAAAGCCTAAACATAGAATGATAAATAAAATGGTAAAATTATAATAATGTTTATAAAATACGTAAAGCTCACTTATTAATCAGTAAGCTATATATTTAAAGACTATAATCATGACTATTATTTTAAGTTGATATTTTTAAATTTTGGAAGGTGTGCGATAAATGTAATGCACCGAAGTAAATATTTTGTTAATGCTACGTTCAGATTATCACAAAGCTGTTATAATTTAACTAATTATTTCATGAAAATACAAATTTGTTAAATTTCAGCAACTTACGTCTATAGACTAGTACTTTGATAACTATAAGAAAAATTACAATATTTTAACTAGTAAAATTCTGGCTATCTGGTATATGTTAACAAAGATTGGTTTGTATTTTTCTGATTTTAAGATATTTGACGAACAAATGGAACGTATGAGCTCTGGTGTTAGCTTATAACAGTTACATTATATAGAACGATGGAAAAGCAGTTTGTATTCTTAAAGATTATAACGTAATTTTTCAAATCCTTATTCTTCATAAATCATCCTGTTTCGTTCTTGTTGAAAACAATGGTAATATGTGTATTTATTGTGTTATATACAGTGAATTGAAAGATTTGTGTTATTATTACTACAATTATTTTAATAAACAATAGATTTTGGATTAAGTGTAGATCAAGTTCGGGTTTACGATAAGTGAGATTCTACAATTAAAAATAAAGTGGTTCTAAAATGTAAAACGATCAGGCGACACCCTAATAAATATAAAATGGAATAAAAATATTTAGACACCTTTTCACTTCGGTCACATAGTGGACGAAACACATATAGTGGACACTGTTTGATTTTCGAACACAACCTCTATTATATAATTCTGTCTCGCTACTTTTGATAACACAGAAGATCAGTTTAGGAATTTAAAATTACAAAATCAATTCTCCTATTAATTTGTATTTTGATACTTTGCGTCATATTTTAGAGTTAAGAATGAATCAAATTATAAAACCCATTAAAAACCTGTCAAATCTTTAATAAAAACTGTATTACCAAATACAATGAGTGTTCTCATTAACTATACAATATCTCATTTTATTTTATCCACTTCACAAAATGAATATCAAACTTCCCAAGGTGCTTGAGCAACTAAATTCTCGTTCTAACTCTGTATCAATTCGTTTGTCAGGTTCATTTAACTCGAATAAACTTTCAGAGCCTTTTATGAGTTAGCCATAATCCACTAAAATAGAATCTCCGCACAAAAACTCCAAATCTCTTCTAAGTAAATCACCAATAGTGTAATAAGCTCCAAAAAGTAACCCTACAACTCCAATTGTTAAATAAAAATAAGAAAAATAAGTTTAACCGAAAACGACTGAAAACGATTTTGAAAACGCTAAAAACGTTGATATTTTCCTTTTAAAGTTCAAAATACCAGAAATAGAAACGATGAACAAAGAAATTTTGAAAATAACGAAAGTTTCGCAGAAAATTGAAGTAAATATCGAACGACTCATCGAAAACCAGAACAGAATCATTAGTTTTGTTAAAAAGTGAATTTTCGTTTAATAAATAACAACATAATTAAAATATAAAAATGATTTTCATTGTGATACATCATATTTATTTAATTAATGAGAAAACTACAATTATTATTAATAAACGCCACATGTTTTAACTTGGTTTTTGAAAGTTGTTTATCAATAATTTAAGAAAAAATATATTTAGAATTAATCAATTATTTACGATTATTTTATAAGTTTCTCAATACTATTTGCACAGAATCTATTTTTTTACATATAGTCAAGTTTCTACATTTAAATGGGAATCCAATTTTAATTTTCAACTAAATAAAATCTAAAGTTAGGATGTAACTGTATTGGAAGAAAATCTAAAATATAATTGTTTTATACATTTAGATCCAATAATTATACTATATTTTTAAGGGGACCTAAATTTACAATATTATTACTTGAAATATTTAAGGTTAGAAGGTTCTCTAGAGATCTTAAAGCAGATATTTCAAATATATTGCATGAATCTAAGTAACAAATGTTTCATACTAGTATACTTTTAGAGTTATGTGAGATTTACATTAATATTATAAGAGTTTGATAAGGTATTCCAATTAACTAGTAATTTCAAACATACAAAATCTGTAATTATACATTACTGCAACCTAATTGTGTTTAATTATACCAATTATGATAGAAAAGAGATAACTATTATTTTACAACCATTTAAGTCAAAATGTTTAAGATTTATCAAATTAGTAATTGACGAAATTTCAATATTTTCATTACATGAAAAATCTAATATTTCTAGGTTACTTAAATGTTCTAATTGTTAAATACTTTTAAGCTGGCAACTTTTTAAAGACAGTTTTTAGACATGTGTTGACTATCCTTTAAAATGGCTTTTGAGAGTATTTGTTATATATTAGAGGTTCTGAATAAATCAGTAAAATTTTGATCCATAGATTGTATTTTCACTCCCAAACGACCAGGGCGGATTTTTCCTAATGAATAGGAATCAATTGATACAAACTGCCAAAAGAAAAACATTGGTTTATGGGCTGAGTAGTTCATATCCTGTAGGACTACACCGAATTATTTTTATACGATAACAAAAAAGCCTCAAAAAGGTCGAAATTTCAACTTTGTAATCTAAGTGCTATTGATTTGGTTATAAATGTTGCGGAAATCGCTAGTTCTGATGTTTCCCTCAACGAATATAAATTCCGCAAACGATTTAAAAATTGATTTTAGAATGATCTTGATTCAAATATTTTGTTGATTTTCCATTCATATATAACGTAAATCTACCAATAATGATTAAAACGATATTCACTTTAACATACGCTCCTCTATATCCTCCAGTTTTAAGCCAAATTTATCGAGATTTTCATGTTTTTGCGGAATTCAATTTTACGGAGGGAAACGCCGGAACACTATATTTGAAAGCGTATTGTTCATTGTCTTATAAATGTTGATTACAAAGTTCAAAAATCGACTTTTTTGAGCCATTGTCGCTTACAAATAATAAGGCAGAGGTGTAGCGATTCAAATTCTAGTCTCTGTGTGGTCCAATCGGATTGTTCTCTTTTGATTTTAATCCTTATTGGCCTCATCTAACTTGATATTATTGGTGCCCTGTCATTTGGGAGTGAAAATACAATCTACGGATCAAAAATTTACTGATTTATTCAGAACCAATTATATATAATATAAAGTTCCAAAAGCTATTTTAAAGGATGATCATCCCTTGTGTTTTTAGGGATTAATTAAATATTTTAAAGGTGAAATGTCAGTACAAATATTAAGCGAAAGATCTAGTTCTTTTAATTATTTAAGTGCCATCCCTTCAATGCTTTTTAGATATATGTTTTAGATATATGTTTTAGATATATGATGTCTTTTTAGTTAGCAGTTAAATAATATAAGTTAACTAAGCTGTGTTAATTGAGAGATCTTAGAAATATCTACTTGTTGATCTGATAAATTTAAATATTCTAATTTAGTTAGTGTTTCTAAGCCGGTTAGATTGTGCTGAGCGTGACCGTTAAAACTAAGTTTTGTTAGTTATAGATATTGGCTGAATTAACTAACGTCTAGAGCGTATTTATTGTGTGAAATATTCAGTTCTTTTAATTTTGGGGTTTATTTTTATTTATTGCAGTTCGTTGTGAAACAAAGTCAATACTTCTAGGTTTTCAAGGTCAAGGACTGCACTTGCAATTCTACAATTGCCAATTATTAAAGTTTAAATCGAATTACTATTATTCCGGTTCCTAATTTTAAATGTTGTTTTAAATGTCTGCACCCATAATGAAGTGGAAAAATGCTTTAAAAGTTGTAAAATGATACGAAACAGCTTGATGTGTATTAGTACTGTATTTTATTAAATTATTTATCAATCAATTATACTAAAATACTTATTTAATGGAGACTATTGGTAGAGTTAGTTTTTTGTTTATAGAGTTAGTTTTATGTTTTAAGATTAAGTGAATATAAAATTAAGAAATAATAAGTGAGTGTTTCATTCAACTGGTTTTCATTCATATGAATAATAACTAATCTACTCACTACTATCTTTAACTACATTTGAAAAATAAATTACATAAATAACAATGTAAGATTATGAAATTTAAGTGTAAATTTGAATGTTTCAATTATCATTTTTAGATTTATAAATATATTAAAGATAGGTCAACACTCCATTTTTAATATGAACATCAAATTACCTAGAGTACTTGAACAATTAAACTTGCGATCTTACAATTCAAATTCAACTCGAGGTTCTAGTTCTATTAATACACCATAAAAATTTTCTGAAGATATGTAAATATCACCTTCTATATCAACATCTTTAACAAAAATTGAGCCAAGAAAAAGTACTTTAAATTAATCAAATGTTCAAATAAAACGAGACAATAGATCTACTTTTGATACTATTTCTGAATCTCCAAACTAAAGTAAAAAGGTTTTAGAAGTGTAAAATAACCTTGATGTTGAAATAAAAGAAGATATCTTAGATCTAAACGTATGTTTGAAAAAATTCTCTATTCCAATGATAAATGAATTAACAAAAACTTTACATTAGTTAACAAAAACATATTATAAAGTTGATGATAATATTAAAAGACTACTTGAAAATTAAAAGAGAATTATAGAATATGTATAGTACAAGTGAGAGTTTAATGATTAGATTATTAATTAGATTTTTATTTATAACATTTAATTTAAAACATGGAGTGGATATTATCAATTATTCATTCAATATATTTAATATAAAAATTATTCCACATCATTCGCGGAAATGTCCTATATTACAGAAGAGGTAGTAAATTACGTGAACAGTACAAAATAGTAAATTGAAGATCTATAAAGAATACTGGGTGTATCAGAGGACGAAATTTCGCAAATAAATTTCAAACTTGGGTACAACGAGGTCGCCATTAGTCAGTACTACGACAAGCTGAAGGAGATCATGAATATATTGTAGGCGTATGCAAAACTGGTGCGTATTCGCGACAATTCTATAATTTCAATATAGAACGCGCTTGACAGCCTTGAGGACTTAGATAAGGCTAAAACCGTGCACGCGCTCCTTTCTCTGAAGTCCTCTTCAATTTAGTCAATTATGCTCTTGCAGCAGTTGCGGAAAATCCTCGGTTACCCCGCTCATTTTTCACTCCGTGTTGAGCGCCCTTCATTAATCGCTTCTTACATAAACGAGTCCATAATAGACTTCGATTAACTCAGTGCTCTCTTTAAAGCCCTTGACTTCAGTAAAAACTTCGACTACGAGGAAACTCAAGTTATGACGTCGAACACAACTGTGAATCTACTATTTAATGATCTTCCCACTCTGAATCAGTTCTGGCTTCACTTGCAAGTAACATTTTAGCAACAGAAGAGTAAACCGTTTCAAATGGCACTTTTTAGCTACAACGACTTCGTTTTATTTTAACAGTAGGAACTAGTTCAGGAAACAAGCTTCAGACAAGTTCAGAGACAAGCGAAAACGTTCAACTAGTAAGTACTGATGGTACCCAGATAGCCCGGGATCCAGACCCACTCCAAAAACGAAAAAAGAATTCCAAAAGCAAACTTCAAACTAATGAAACAGAGCCTACAATTGGAGAGCGAGAAAGAAAGGAAAGTTAGAATTTAAAAATTGTTACAAAATAGTGAAGTTGTTGAAATGAAAGAGTCAACCAATGCGAAAATTAAAATACAGAACAAAACTAAATAAATTCAATAAATGGACGCGAAACTAGGGAAACACCTTATTGAGGACTTCGAACAAATATTCTCGGCAACAAAAGAAAACACACATAAAACAAAATAAAATGAAACAAAAGACGACTTCGACATCATATTCACAGAACAGGATTTCAAAAGCCAAGCGTCCAAAAAATTACTGCACAGCAGCCAGATGAGAGCGAAATCACAATTAGTTGGCGACAATGACGTTGTATTCACCAAAGAAGACTTCAAAACGCCCATGTCACAAAAATTGATCGCTAAACCACTGCGAGATGAAGAATTCATACCAATGAGCATCATATCGAGCACAAAAAGCAACTTAAGATAATCATTAAGATAAAGTGATATTGATGTTGAGCCACAAGTATTAGAGCAAGCACCACCACTTGAAGAAATTAGAAAACCAAGACCACAAACAGCTAAAGGCAAATAATAATAAAATACTTAAAATATAGTAGAAAAAGAGATCTCATTAGACAAAGTTTAAAGCATAGTAAAATAGTAGTAACAGGTAAGTAATAAACCTGCTTCTGCTGTAACAAATAAAACAAAAACTTAAAATTCCGATGTAAAATAAACCACCCAAACATAAGCTTATTAAAAGCCAAAACTGAATACATCGGCTTTAGTTGGAAGAATGTCAGCTCCTTTATCAGTGGCACCATAACAACAATAATAAAAGTAAGCAAATATAAAAACAACAACATAGCCTGTTTAATAGAAATAGAGTTAAAACTAAAATTTATCTGCTTCGCAGCCACAATCTCAAAAAGTAGTAAATAAGCCAGTGCAGCAATAATAAAGTGTTTAGCAAGTTAAACCTTCTCCAAAACCAGTTTAGAACAATCAATCCCAGGTTTTATCAAATTCACAACTAAGCAGGTAAAATTTACAAAAGCAGTAGCCGGATCTTGAAAAGCAGTACATTGATACATTGGTGAAGTAGCCTCTTATGTCAAAGTCTTAAAACAATCTCAACGAGCGTGACGATGTTGATTTCTTGAAGATGCTTTCAGGTTTGGAGCAGGAAATTGAAACCTTTGAGCTGCTCAACGATCCTGAAGCTGTCATATCATAATTGCAGTAGGATCTCAAAATCCCGCTCATTGAGCGCGATTACGCTACCTACATGCTTGGTAACTCTTTCGAGCTCAAGCGCGCGTACATTTTGCGCTTGAAGATAATTTAAAAACTTTTGCAGAAGTACAAGTATCTAAAACTACAGCGTGCAGACTCAGTTCTAGCTCTTACCGAGATGATTGAAAATAACGACAAAGACCAGGAAGAAATCTGCAAAAATCTTCTGATTATGCGTTAAAACACTCATAAATAGTTTGCAATCATCTCTTAATTTTAGAACATATTACAGTGTCCTTTGAGCCCAGATTTCAACACAAACCCCGTTTTAAAGGACTTAATAAATGATTTTAACGACCAAATCGTTTTCTTCGCCTGTAAAGTACTGAACGTTCCTGTTCAGGACAAAATGGAAACGCTGAAGTATATTCAAAACGAAAGACAATACCTAGCACTAAATTTGGAGGCCGAGGATGTGTTTCCGGGTGTTTTCTGGCGGATTGTCGAGGAGATCGTTCCGGTCAAGGCGAATCTGTTCAAAATGGACGGAAATGTGTGCGTATAGTTGCTGCAGAGTGAAAGCGCGAATCTAAACAAACTGAAGCAATTCATCAAAAGTTGCGTTGAAAATAAACAGTAATTGTGCAAGATTAGAGTTAAACACGAAGGAATTGAAGTATTCAAAAGCGGAGGAGTTTGGGAAGTTATTGAAGACTCGGATAATGACGGAGATATATTCTGCGCAAGAGAAAATGACTCAGTTGTACACTTAACAGAGTGAACTACATTACATATTTAATTTCGTGTAACAAGTCGAGTTCAAGATTGATCAGAATCAAAATGAACTTACTTAGTTCTTCAATAAATGAACAAAAGTTTGACCAATTCGTTTGGTCAATTCTAAATTAAATAAATATTTATTAAACAGCGTACAGTACCTTGTTTATAGAGACCGCTACCACCGGTTATAGAGACCATGTTTTGACTTTCGTTTTATAGCTACCTAATTTAGTTCCTAATTTAGTTCCTAATTTCCGCATTTAACCAACGATTTTCTGTAAAGTTATAATGTTATTCAAGTGATGAGAAGTCGCTAATTCTATTAAATTGCACATCAAATTCTTTCAATTTTTTCATCTAGTTAAGATTAGAATCTAAATATACTATTTAATTTTCAGTTAAATTTAGATATTCTAGATTTACTAGTGGACTTAAAACATATATTGAAACTAAATTACATTTATTCAATTTTAAATAAGTTAGGTTTTGCTTTAAATATTGTAGCTCTGTAATATCCAAATTATTGTCGGAAAGATCCAAGAATTATAAGTTGATTAAGTGTTTCAAAACACTTATTGATCTAATTCCACAGCTACACAGAATTAATTTTATGAGACCAACTAAGTTCTTCAATGGAGCAATGTCCATTTACTTATTCCAACTGATATTTAACTCTTTAAGCTTTATTAATTGACTTAGTGAATCGATTTTTACTTGTTAATTTAATGATATATCAAGAACTTCTAAATTTTTAAGTGATCTAATCTAGTCAATTTGTTTCAAGTAACAATTTGATAAATTTAATATTCTAAGACTACTAAGACCATATATCTCTTTAGCGTTATTTCTTTATTATAGCAAATTTAGCGTGTGAGCTAGAAGCTTTTAAGTAGGGGGAAACATGAGCTCACACTTAAATATAGGTGACATTTTTGTTTTGTATTAATATAACACCTCACTACCTTCAAGCAGTGTTTTAACATTTTCTAATTGTAAGAGAAATAGTGGTTTTTGAAGTCTGGTATTGTTACAGTATATTGCATATCTCATCAACAACTGTATTTATTATTATCTTCATCAACGATTTCCTTCTATTAAGTTATTATATACATCATGTTATTATTATATCCCACTCACTTAACTTTCGTTTATACTAGTTCGGTCTTCTGTACAGGAACTGTAAGTTCACGCGAATGATCATTAGTTTTAGACACACCTATGTACGTAAGGCGCACCTCCGCAACCAAGGCAACCAACGACTCGGGTACAAGCATCCAGGGGCGTAATGCGGCTGCTTCGTGCAAGCCGATCTATACGGGAATCACCTGCGTCGTACCATCTGCGTTTCTAAGGAAGCAATGGAGCGGCTACCGCTTTCCGATCCTGAAGGCTCGTTGATGGCATGCCCTTAGCCATACTGATCCTCGATGATGCCAGCTCAGCACTTTGAATCGGGGGATTTTACCTTCCGCAACCGATTTGGCCGAGCCGCATCTCAGGTAGTGGGATGCGGCGAGGAACGAGAAGCGCAACCGAATGAATCCATCATCGATCACACTAAACAAAGCTGGTATTTCAGCAATGCCACTTCAGCTCTAACGTTGGACGCCGAGCTTAATCGTATACATCATGTTATTATTATATACATCAATATTGGATATTTCAGTACTATAGAAGTTATTTAATCCAGCTCGATACTGATTTCCTTTATTTAAATCCAAAAGTAATTCAAATTTACTTTTAGTTCCCACAACTTATGTGATTATATTGACACAGATCTTGAGTAAGATTTTGGTACTTGTGGTTACTCAACCAAAGTTGCATCTCTACTATCTTTTATCAATTTATTGGATAATAATTTATATTTGTACTGTACTAGGCAAATGAAGAACCTATTCGATCACAGGTTCACCGACACGTGTATGGCGGTCGTATTGCTTTCGATGAGCGTTTCCGTATTTATATGTGTGCTGGGGCAAATGATAGATTTGCTCGAAATTAAATCTGTTCCATCACCGGTTTGGGAGTTTTCTTTGTGGGAAAACGTAATCATATTCACGTTGTACCTCTATCTGATCTGGTTTCCGTTCACTCTTCCCAACAGATGCGATAACGTGGTATCATAGCAATTAATTATGTGATATGCTATTGAATAGTGGTTAAAGTGAATTTCTGACTTATAATTATTTAAGATTCTTAAACATTTTTTAGAGTATTAAAAATCAATCGACAAAATAGAAATATTTAATAATTTGTTGCTGTACAATTTCAGGAGTAATAATTACAAGTATTATAATGATACTAATCAGGCGGAAGTAAAAGAATACGATTGAGTTTAAATAGAAGAAAAACAATATTAACTAAGTGAATGAATTTAAATAACAGGAATAGAAGCAATAACTAATAATAGTCGATATTTTAGTGGATACCATAGAAATTGATGAACGCAAATAAATATAGATGTTGATACTATTCAAGAGCACGAAGTATAGCTATATAAATGAGTACTCACGATATTGATTAGCAATACACTTTAACATAGTCTTCACGAATTTTAAATCCATATTGCGTTGAATGGTAGTTTTGATTATTTATGTGAGATATTATTAGTTTTATAATAAAATTCAAAATTCAAAAATGAATTCATCATTCTTATAATCAGTGTCATTTTGTTGTTGACGCTTTTTGCGATCAGTTTTTCTTGGTTTATATCTAACTTATATCAAATTAGCTAAAGTATACATATATTTTCAATGTGCTAATTGAGCTAACTCACTGTTTGCAACATTATTCTTTGCGAAATTCGTATGATTTTCTATTTTTGATTGATACTGCTAAGTTGATCCTGCACTTAGCAAATTTTCACGGAATACCATGCTATATCGCTATGATACATTCTGTAGATTTTTACAATGTTGTGTATTTATAAGTTTATTCGTTATTTGTGTTGACCTAACATCTATTTTTGCAAATTAGATTTTTATCTAATAAAACTGTTATTGCTCTAAATACGTTATGTCTAGCTAAATATTTTCGCTTCACCGTAATGGAAATACAACAACAATCGATCTGGGATAATATGCCCAAGCTCTAATTGCAAATTAGTTATTCTTAAGATAAACTATCAACTGCGAATAACTCAGTAGTTGAGGCCCAAGAAGTATCGTCTCTAAATTGCACGCCGGTTATGAATGACAGAAAGCTAAACGTGTAGCGCAAATACTTAAGCGGCTACTTAACCACAAAGCAGCTTGTGGTACACCAAATACTCGGCTTCACGCTTATTTGGAGTATCTACGGCGCGGCCTACTACACTTTCAACCTCTCTAACTCGTATTCGATTTTGAAGCACACCTTTTCTCTTCTCGGCTCTTGGGATTCCGACTGCAATCCAAAGGGTTGGTACTGGTTTTCGGCGGGAATGTGCCTCAGTTTCTTCGTCGAGGTTCCGATCGTGATGTACATTTACTAGCGCCTGAAGCTAGTTAACGGAAAGCTGGCCAAGTGGAACGCCTCGTTTTGGATGGTCGGGGTCAGCGCCCAGTTTTTAGTTGGCTGTTGCCCCTCCACAAACTCTCTGATATTTGGAAACGTGAAGTTCGAAGACGTGCACAACGTGCTGGCCGCGATCACATTCATATGTTTGCTTATAGGAGCTCCGCTAAACGGGGCTTTGGTGGGCTATGATAGACGAAACAGCTGCACGAAGATTGGAAAGAAGAACCTATTCGATCACAGGTTCACCGACACGTGTATGGCGGTCATATTGCTTTCGATGAGCGTTTCCGTATTTATATGTGTGCTGGGGCAAATGATAGATTTGCTCGAAATTAAATCTGTTCCATCACCGGTTTGGGAGTTTTCTTTGTGGGAAAACGTAATTATATTCACGTTGTACCTCTATCTGATCTGGTTTCCGTTCACTCTTCCCAACAGATGCGATAACGTGGTATCATAGCAATTAATTATGTGATATTCTATTGAATAGTGGTTAAAGTGAATTTATGACTTATAATTATTTAAGATTCTTAAACATTTTTTAGAGTATTAAAAATCAATCGACAAAATAGAAATATTTAATAATTTGTTGCTGTACAATAGTAGATAATACACAATAGTAGATAATATGAGCTAGTTGAAGATAGTTGAAGTGCTTGTTATTCTTATATTATGAAATTTATATTTATCATCTCACCCAAGTGTATACTTAGCATCCAATTGCAGCCAGGTTAAGCATTACTAAAAGAACGATTGAGGTCCAGAAAACGTATGTTCTCCATTTTGGTTGTTCGGTCTTTTGTACTTCTCTTTCACCTTGAACTGAGTTGTCTTCGACGAGGCCCATTTCTTCGGCGTCTCCTTGAACTTTTTCGTTTATTTTGTACCAGAGCATGACTCCGCTGACTCCGTACAGGATAATTCCCATGAGGTTCGCGCTGAAGCTTTGTATTTGGCTCACGTCGTCCAAAAACACTGCGATGAGTAGGCACAAAACTGTGATTCCGAATCCGACTGAGTTGTAGATCCAGAAGTTCTCTCCGTTGAGCTTGGTGAACGTTAACACTGATTTCCTAATCGGGTACAGCATGCACGGGAAGGAGACGAAGACCACAATCGAAAACAGCAGCTCAATAACAACCGCAGCCGTATCACCTGTAAAAGTCAACAAAATATTCGGGTTTGCTTTTATGCACCCAATTTATTCCTGAGTGCACGTTTAGTCGAACATGAACACACCCAGTAACCCGTACCCGGTGTAAACTACGAACGCAACTGGGAGGGCGACCCAGAAAACGGCCCTTTGAATTTGCGTTTTTACCACTTGAACGGGTACTTGGAAATCGGTCGCGTACTCGTGCATGATGCAAACTAGAGAGGCGTGCATCGAGTACAGGGAGAAGAACATAGTGATGTAGGTGAGCACGTCCGGGATCATAGCAGAGGATGCGGGCCAGATGGCAGGTGAGGGAGCGGGGTGAATGACATTGTTTAATAGGCCGGTTGACTTCCACTGAATGAAGCGGACTATTACATAAATTACTGATACCATGACGAAGACCAGTGAGAGAGAGGCGACGTAATTCAGCACCTTGATCGTTTTTATGAACGTGAGCGGGAACATCACGCACAAGCAAGTGATGAATTTCATACCGACGACCCACCCGTTGTTGTTCATCACAGTGACGTCGAATATCTCAATCAAGAAATTCCTGAAGTAATCCGCTGAAACGGCTATGTAAGAAATAGGCAATAAACAGAAGATTATACTCAAATCCACAAAAATTAACCAAACCTTTCCGTAATACCTGGAAATTAAACTAGTGAGGGTTTTCTCTTAACATTTCCTCTTGTCTTAATGCTCAATAATCTGCTTGAAGCAGAATGCACAAAATAGCGTTGCGAAAACATTCATGAGAACGAATGGTACTATTCCCATTTTAACGGCAATGGAAGGAATCGAAAGAAGACCTGAACCGAAGCAGCAAGATAAGAAAGTGAAAGAAACTGTCAACCAGATCGTTGATTGGTTCAAGTTGGATTTCATTGTTGAGGAGTGGAATCTTATCGAATGTGATTGGAAACATATAATTAAAATAATTTATAAATGATTTTTGTTGTCCCAGAAATGAGTTGACCGTTTCGTTTAACAATAGAGGAACCTGAAACGCGAATCCAAAGTTGCAAATATTATAAATATTACCTCTTAATTAGCTGCTATCAGCTCTGGGTAAGGGCGCGTAACATTTAAATGTAACCACGTAATCAACATCCAGAATCACTTACGGCGCGCGCCACCTTGGAGCTCTTTGGCTCATTTATACGCCATAAACAGGTATCATTAAAGATGTAGATACCACACTGCAGCACATGGTGTTTTGATGGTTGTTTACATCTTTGACACAGTTTGCCTCGAATTAAAGTTATAAATATAGTTTTAAGGTTGCAGTAGTCAACTATTGTGAATTGTAATTATGCGAATAGAATTTAGCCAAACATCTGTTCAACTTAGTAAACGATTTGCTCACTAATATAGGTCCTCACGCAGCATCATAAATCCAAATTTCTTGTATATGGTTGATTAAGTATTATTTATCTGTTGTCTTATCCTTCTTGGTAACGCAGATATATTTGGAAGTCAGAGAAAATATGTAAATTCATGTTGGTACTTTTTGGCAGCGTGAGTGTAAAGATTTGCCTGCTGCCAGCTATGCTGGTTGCAATGCTGCGTATAGAAGTAGAACTGTACGAAGCTGAGCAGAAGCTGTCTCTGCCAGAACACATAGGGCTGTGTAAACTTGTACCCTTCAATAAATTTCTGACTATGTTATTCACTCACCTAATGTGTTGTTTAAGGTAGTAGAATGCATGCATGTCTCTTAGTTCAGGCGATACTTCAATATATACTAGTTACAACTATATGCAAAAAAGTTGAAGATAAACAACTATGGGTATCATAACACAGTGTATGGTGTGAATGCTATTTTACTTGACTCTAACCAAACATTAATAAATGCGCCGCCGAAGTTATATTTAAATATTACCATATATGTTATTTTATTAAGCCAAATTTTCGTATATTGAAATTATCTTCAAGACCAACTCAATTAAATATATAGTTACATAATAATCTGCATCAGAGACGATCCACCAAGTGATTTCATAGCGTGCAACATTCGGCGTTCTGCAAAGTAATCAGGATAAATCTGGATAATAAAACGAACAAAATGTAATCAGCCAATTAATTGCAACACTTTAAGTAACGAATGTTTATCTTAGCTGAAATCGGGTACACTTATACAGAAATCTATATTAGTGATAACCCACTAAGTACAACTACCTAAACAATATAAAAGTTAAAACGCCGGTAGGGACCATCTCTGGAAACTTGTTTTGTAATCTTTATATTAGAGCCACTCAGCGTTTAATTTCTAACGAACATTTATGGATATAGCGTTTTTTGCGTTAAAATAGACGCTGCAGCACATTTAACTTTTATATATTTGTGTGTTGCTATATTATACCATTTTACAAATATCATATTATTTTCTCACTTCACTCAAAATTATATAAAATGACATATAATTTTGTAAATGTAAAAACTGACGTTATTCAGTAAACTAACAGTTGCAATTACTACACTTAGCTCAAAGCACTGAATTATGATCTATAGTACTGTGACACAAGTAATCAGGAAGCCAAATCAAGCTATCTAGCGTTTAATTAAAGACACGTCACCTTCAGGAAGCTAATTCACGATTATATTCAGTTATAGTCACTCGATGAACAAAACAGTCTCTCGACCGGAGAAACCTCGCTTCATTATAAATGTACCTCTTAATTAGCTGCTATCAGCTCTGGGTAAGGAGCGTAACCATTTAAATGCAACCACGTAATCAACATCAGAATCACTTACGGCGCGCCACCTTGGAGCTCTTTGGCTCATTTATACGCCATAAACAGGTATCATTAAAGATGTAGATACCACACTGCAGCACATGGTGTTTTGATGGTTGTTTACATCTTTGACACAGTTTGCCTCGAATTAAAGTTATAAATATAGTTTTAAGGTTGCAGTAGTCAACTATTGTGAATTGTAATTATGCGAATAGAATTTAGCCAAACATCTGTTCAACTTAGTAAACGATTTGCTCACTAATATAGGTCCTCACGCAGCATCATAAATCCAAATTTCTTGTATATGGTTGATTAAGTATTATGATCTGTTGTCTTATCCTTCTTGGTAACGCAGATATATTTTAGGTCAGAAAATATGTAAATTCATGTTGGTACTTTTTGTAGCGTGAGTGTAAAGACGCCTGCTGCCAGCTATGCTGGTTTGCAGTAACGCATATAGAAGTAGAACTGTACGAAGCTGAGCAGAAGCTGTCTCTATGAGAACACATAGGGCTGTGTAAACTTGTACCCGCTATGAAATTTCTGACTATATTCACTCACCTAATGTGTTGTTTAAGGTAGTAGAATGCATGCATGTCTCTTAGTTCAGGCGATACTTCAATATATACTAGTTACAACTATATACAAAAAGTTGAAGATAAACAACTATAGGTATCATAACACAGTATGTAGTGTAGATACTATTTTACTTGACTCTAACCAAACAACGTAAATGCGCCGCCGAAGTTATATTTAAATAATACCGCATATGTTATTTTATTAAACCAAATTTTCGTATATTAGAGTATCATGAACCAACTCAATTAAATATATAGTTACATAATAATCTGCATCAGAGACGATCCACCAAGTGATTTCATAGCGTGCAACATTCGGCGTTCTGCAAAGTAATCAGGATAAATCTGGATAATAAAACGAGCAAAATGTAATCGGCCAATTAATTGCAACACTTTAAGTAACGAATGTTTATATTGTGAAATCCGGGTACGCATACAAATCTATATTAGTGATAACCCACTAGAGTACAACGCGCTACCTAAACAATATAAAAGAAGTTAAAACGCCGAGTGAGGACCATCTCTGGAAACTTGTTTTGTAATCTTTATATTAGAGCCACTCAGCGTTTAATTTCTAACGAACGTTATGGATATAGCGTTTTTTGCGTTAAAATAGACGCTGCAAGCAACATTTAACTTTTATATATTTTGTGGCGTTGCTATATTATACCATTTTACAAATATCATATTATTTTCTCACTTCACTCAAAATTATATAAATATTTATATAATTTGGCAAATGTAAAAATGACGTTATTCAGTAAACTAACAGTTGCAATTACTACACTTAGCTCAAGGCACTGAATTTATGATCCTATAGTACTGACACAAGTAATCAGGAAGCCAAATCCAAGCTATCTAACGTTTTAATTAAAGACACGTCGCAACTTCAGGGAGAGCTAATTTACGATTATGTTCAGTTATAGTCACTCGATGAACAAAACAGTCTCTCTCGACCAGGCAAACCTCGCTTCATTATAAATATTACCTCTTAATTAGCTGCTATCAGCTCTGGGTAGAGCGCATACAACATTTAAATGTAACCACGTAATCAACATCAGAATCACTTACGGCGCGCGCCACCATTGGAAGGCTCTTTGGCTCATTTATACGCCATAAACAGGTATCATTAAAGATGTAGATACCACACTGCAGCACATGGTGTTTTTGAGTTGTTTGCATCTTTGACACAGTTTGCCTCGAATTAAAGTTATAAATATAGTTTAAGGTTGCAGTAGTCAACTATTATTGTGAATTGTAATTATGCGAATAGGAATTTAGCCAAACATCTGTTCAGCAGTAAACGATTTGCTCACTAATGTACAGGTCCTCACACTAGCATCATAATCAAATTTCTTGTATATGGTTGATTAGTATTATTATCTGTTGTCTTATCCTTCTTGGTAACGCAGATATATTTTAGGTCAGAAAATATGTAAATTCATGTTGGTACTTTTTGTAGCGTAGTGTAAAGGCATACTGCCAGCTATATGCTGGTTGCAGTAGCTTTATGTATGAAGTAGAACTGTACGAAGCTGGTAGAAGCTGTCTCTATGAGAACACATAGGGCTGTGTAAGCTTGTACCGCTATGAAATTTCTGACTATATTCACTCACTAATGTGTTGTTTAAGGTATTAGAATGCATGCATGTCTCTTAGTTCAGGCGATGCTTTAATATATACTAGTTACAACTATATACAAAAAGTTGAAGATAAACAACTATAGGTATCATAACACAGTATGTAGTGTAGATACTATTTTACTTGACTCCTAACCAAACAACGTAAATGCTTGCCGAAGTTATATTTAAATAATACCGCATATGTTATTTTATTAAACCAAATTTTCGTATATTAAATTATCATGAACCAACTCAATTAAATATATGGTTACACTTAATAATCTGCATCAGAGACGATCCTGCAAGTGATTTCTGATTGCAACATTCGGCGTTCTGCAAAGTAATCAGGATAAATCTGGATAATAAGGCAGGCAAAATGTAATCGTGATTAATTGCAGCACTTTAAGTAACGAATGTTTTATATTGTGAAATCCAGGGTATACAAATCTATATTAGTGATAACCCACTAGAGTACAACGCGCTACCTAAACAATATAAAAGAAGTTAAAACGCCGAGTGAGGACCATCTCTGGAAACTTGTTTTGTAATCTTTATATTAGAGCCACTCAGCGTTTAATTTCTAACGAACGTTATGGATATAGCGTTTTTTGCGTTAAAATAGACGCTGCAAGCATATTTAACTTTTATATATTTTGTGGCGTTGCTATGTTATACCATTTTACAAATATCATATTATTTTCTCACTTCACTCAAAATTATATAAAATATTTATATAATTTGTAAATGTAAAAATGACGTTATTCAGTAAACTAACAGTTGCAATTACTACCCTTAGCTCAAAGCACTGAATTATGATCTATAGTACTGTGACACAAGTAATCAGGAAGCCAAATCCAAGCTATCTAACGTTTTAATTAAAGACACGTCGCAACTTCAGGAAGCTAATTCACGATTATATTCAGTTATAGTCACTCGATGAACAAAACAGTCTCTCGACCGAACGAAACCTCGCTTCATTATAAATATTACCTCTTAATTAGCTGCTATCAGCTCTGGGTAAGGGCGCGTAACATTTAAATGTAACCACGTAATCAACATCCAGAATCGCTTACGGCGCGCGCCACCTTGGAGCTCTTTGGCTCATTTATACGCCATAAACAGGTATCATTAAAGATGTAGATACCACACTGCAGCACATGGTGTTTTGATGGTTGTTTACATCTTTGACACAATTTGCCTCGAATTAAAGTTATAAATATAGTTTTAAGGTTGCAGTAGTCAACTATTGTGAATTGTAATTATGCGAATAGAATTTAGCCAAACATCTGTTCAACTTAGTAAACGATTTGCTCACTAATATAGGTCCTCACGCAGCATCATAAATCCAAATTTCTTGTATATGGTTGATTAAGTATTATTATCTGTTGTCTTATCCTTCTTGGTTACGCAGATATATTTTAGGTCAGAAAATATGTAAATTCATGTTGGTACTTTTTGTAGCGTGAGTGTAAAGACGCCTGCTGCCAGCTATGCTGGTTTGCAGTAACGCGTATAGAAGTAGAACTGTACGAAGCTGAGCAGAAGCTGTCTCTATGAGAACACATAGGGCTGTGTAAACTTGTACCCGCTATGAAATTTCTGACTATATTCACTCACCTAATGTGTTGTTTAAGGTAGTAGAATGCATGCATGTCTCTTAGTTCAGGCGATACTTCAATATATACTAGTTACCACTATATACAAAAAGTTGAAGATAAACAACTATAGGTATCATAACACAGTATGTAGTGTAGATACTATTTTACTTGACTCTAACCAAACAACGTAAATGCGCCGCCGAAGTTATATTTAAATAATACCGCATATGTTATTTTATTAAACCAAATTTTCGTATATTAGAGTATCATGAACCAACTCAATTAAATATATAGTTACATAATAATCTGCATCAGAGACGATCCACCAAGTGATTTCATAGCGTGCAACATTCGGCGTTCTGCAAAGTAATCAGGATAAATCTGGATAATAAAACGAGCAAAATGTAATCGGCCAATTAATTGCAACACTTTAAGTAACGAATGTTTATATTGTGAAATCCTGGTACGCATACAAATCTATATTAGTGATAACCCACTAGAGTACAACGCGCTACCTAAACAATATAAAAGAAGTTAAAACGCCGAGTGAGGACCATCTCTGGAAACTTGTTTTGTAATCTTTATATTAGAGCCACTCAGCGTTTAATTTCTAACGAACGTTATGGATATAGCGTTTTTTGCGTTAAAATAGACGCTGCAAGCACATTTAACTTTTATATATTTTGTGGCGTTGCTATATTATACCATTTTACAAATATCATATTATTTTCTCACTTCACTCAAAATTATATAAAATATTTATATAATTTGTAAATGTAAAAATGACGTTATTCAGTAAACTAACAGTTGCAATTACTACCCTTAGCTCAAAGCACTGAATTATGATCTATAGTACTGTGACACAAGTAATCAGGAAGCCAAATCCAAGCTATCTAACGTTTTAATTAAAGACACGTCGCAACTTCAGGAAGCTAATTCACGATTATATTCAATTATAGTCACTCGATGAACAAAACAGTCTCTCGACCGAACGAAACCTCGCTTCATTATAAATATTACCTCTTAATTAGCTGCTATCAGCTCTGGGTAAGGGCGCGTAACATTTAAATGTAACCACGTAATCAACATCCAGAATCGCTTACGGCGCGCGCCACCTTGGAGCTCTTTGGCTCATTTATACGCCATAAACAGGTATCATTAAAGATGTAGATACCACACTGCAGCACATGGTGTTTTGATGGTTGTTTACATCTTTGACACAATTGCCTCGAATTAAAGTTATAGAAATATGGTTTTAAGGTTGCAGTAGTCAACTATTGTAGATTGTAATTATACGAATAAATTTAGTAAACATCTGTTCAACAGTAAACGATTTGCTCATAATATGAGTCCTCACGCAGCATCATAAATCCAAATTTCTTGTATATAGTTGATTAAGTATTATTATCTGTTGTCTTATCCTTCTTGGTAACGCGATATATTTTAGGTCAGAAAATATGTAAATTCATGTTGGTACTTTTTTGTGGCGTCAGTGTAAAGACGCCTGCTGCCAGCTATGCTGGTTTGCATTAACGCGTATAGAGAGTAGAACTGTACGAAGCTGAGCAGAAGCTGTCTCTATGAGAACACATAGGGCTGTGGCCAAACTTGTGTACCCGCTATGAAATTTCTGACTATATTCACTCACCTAATGTGTTGTTCTAGGTAGTACAGAATGCATGCATGTCTCTTAGTTCAGGCGATACTTCAATATATACTAGTTACAACTATATACAAAGTTGAAGATAAACAACTATAGGTATCATAACACAGTATGTAGTGTAGATACTATTTTGCTTGACTCTAGCAAACAACGTAAATGCGCCGCCGAAGTTATATTTAAATAATAATACCGCATATGTTATTTTATTAAACCAAATTTTCGTATATTAGAGTATCATGAACCAACTCAATTAAATATAGTTACATAATAATCTGCATCAGGAACGATCCACCAAGTGATTTCATAGCGTGCAACATTCGCGTTCTGCAAAGTAATCAGGATAAATCTGGATAATAAAACGAGCAAAATGTAATCGGCCAATTAATTTGCAACACTTTAAGTAACGAATGTTTATATTGTGAAATCTGGTACGCATACAAATCTATGGTGATAACCCACTAGAGTACAACGCGCTACTAAACAATATAAAAGAAGTTAAAACGCCGAGTGAGGACCATCTCTGGAAACTTGTTTTTAGCAATCTTTATATTGAGCCTCAGCGTTTATTTCTAACGAACGTTGTTATAGATATAGCGTTTTGCGTTAAAATAGACGCTGCAAGCACATTAACTTTTATATATTTTGTGGCGTTGCTATATTATACCATTTTACAAATATCATATTATTTTCTCACTTCACTCAAAATTATATAAAATATTTATATAATTTGTAAATGTAAAATGACGTTATTCAGTAAACCTTAACAGTTGCAATTACTACACTTGGCTCAAAGCACTGAATTATGATCTATAGTACTGTGACACAAGTAATCAGGAAGCCAAATCCAAGCTATCTAACGTTTTAATTAAAGACACGTCGCAACTTCAGGAAGCTAATTCACGATTAATATATTCAGTTATAGTCACTCGATGAACAAACAGTCCTCTCGACCGGAGCAAAACCTCGCTGCATTATAAATATTACCTCTTAATTAGCTGCTATCAGCTCTGGGTAAGGGCGCGTAACATTTAAATGTAACCACGTAATCAACATCCAGAATCACTTACGGCGCGCGCCACCTTGGAGCTCTTTGGCTCATTTATACGCCATAAACAGGTATCATTAAAGATGTAGATACCACACTGCAGCACATGGTGTTTTGATGGTTGTTTACATCTTTGACACAGTTTGCCTCGAATTAAAGTTATAAATATAGTTTTAAGGTTGCAGTAGTCGACTATTGTGAATTGTAATTATGCGAATAGAATTTAGCCAAACATCTGTTCAACTTAGTAAACGATTTGCTCACTAATATAGGTCCTCACGCAGCATCATAAATCCAAATTTCTTGTATATGGTTGATTAAGTATTATTATCTGTTGTCTTATCCTTCTTGGTAACGCAGATATATTTTAGGTCAGAAAATATGTAAATTCATGTTGGTACTTTTTGTAGCGTGAGTGTAAAGACGCCTGCAACACTTTAAGTAACGAATGCAAAATAATAATTTTTTTGTAAACTCACAGTAAGTTGAATGTTAATAATTGGGTGTAACCCTCATTGAAATATTACTTTAACGTATTTTAAAAAGGAATTACAGCAATACAATAACAAATGATAATATTATTTTCTATAATTCAAAATAAATAATTGACATCAAAATATAATAGTGTATGTAATAAAAACATATTAGTAGATAATAATTTAGTTTCTTTTTGCATGAAAGCAAAAAAAATTAATAGCTAATATATTAATAACGATTTACTTCTTACTTAATATTCCAGTAATATTTTTATATATAATGAAGCCATATAATAGTCTAGTATATAAGTGTCATTAACAAGTATCGAAAATTTTGCTGTATTTGGAATAAATTCTAATAATTAGTAAATATTAGGTTCTTTAATTAATGTAACAATTATGTTTGAAATAGTTTATGGTTCCTTAATATGTTAACAATGCGATGTGACAATTACTGGGACTGATTTGATATTTATTGCATATGGATAACGTCTTTGTACAATTATGTAAGAATCGTAAAGTGTATTGCATTTAATACAATCAAATATTTAATTTAGATTTAACTGTCCCTAATTAGGCGGTCTACTTTATACAATCAAATAAAATAATTTCTAGTTAAATATATTAGATACAAAACTATTGGGTTATAATTTAAATAATGATATTAATTAATCCGCATATATTGTATTTTAAATTTTAAATACTTAAAATATAATAACATAATAGAAATTAATAGTATGCACCAACATTTAAAATATTGTTTAACATTAGTATTTGCATTTATTGATGATTGAACCTATAATTTAGTGTGAAAATATGTGTGAATAATAAGTACCGGTTTATGGTATCTGTTAAGTTGATTTGTTATATGGATAAATAAATATAAATTTTACAAAAAGCTGTAACACTCCTTTCATTTTTAACGGTTAAGAATGTGTATGTTAATAAGATTATTTTCTTAACGAGTCTACTAACGAATGTGTTCACATTATTTAATTTGTATCAATTTTATCCAGCACAGCTGTCGCTAACCACTCTAGTCAGAGTGTTTAAATATCTAATCTCAACACTTATATTGCATCTGTCAATTCTAGTTTAATAAGCTTGTAAGCGTTGGTTAATGCAAATAATTCAGCTTAAAAAACTGCAATCGATAATCTAGAATCTTAAGACATTGCATTAAATGCTAGCATTGTCGCGTTAAAAACATCAGCTATATATAATAATACTAATTTAAACACAGCTATTTCTAATTTAAACTCTTAACTTACAACATTGAGCAACATTGCTACTTATAATCATACTAGTTAAGGCAATCTTATCTCAAATCTAGAATCATCTCTAACATCTGTAAATGCATCGTTGAATGCTTTATAAATATTAGTTGCTGCAAATAATTCTGCTCAAAAAGCAGCTATAAATGATCTTGAAGTGGCTAAAGATTTATTAAATGCCAGCATTGTTTCTCTCAGAACTGAAACTACTCTGAATAATACTAATCAAAATTCTTAAATTTCCGCCATGAACAACTTTGTACTATCTGTCAATTCGTCACTTACAACTTTAACCAGCACAACTATCGCTAACCACTCCAGTCAGAGCATTTCAATTAATAATCTCGGGACTTCTATAGCATCTGTCAATTCTAGTTTAACAGCATTGTAAGCGTTGGTTAATGCAAATAATTCAGCTTAAAAAACTGCAATCGATAATCTCGAATCTGACGGTAATGCGTTGAATGCCAGCATTATTGCATTGAAAACATCAGCTATATAAAACAATACAAATTTAAACACAGCTATTTCTAATTTAAACTCTTAACTTACGACATTGAGCAACAGTGCTGCATCTAATCATACTAGTTAGGGCAATCTTATCACAAATCTCAATACTTAAACTGCATAAATTCGTTCAAGTTTAACATAATTATAAAATTAATTTGCTTCACTTGCAATTTCACTTATATTGGATGATTGTGGAACACCATATATATAAATTTGTAAGGATGGTTAGTGTGGTAGAATTATGGCATTATGATTGAATGATTTGATTTTAAGTATTATTAACATATTACAATTCAAGAATCACTATTTTCCGAATAATGTGTCTAACAAAGTCTTTTCTTCTGTTTCCGTGAGGTTTCCTTGGGTGACGTTCAAGAACGTGTCTGCTTTTACGCTGGGTCCGTGAAAGTCGCTTCCTCTGCTGACTACTCCTTCGCATGGGTATGTTTGTTCCGAGTGGTATTTCTCGATTCCGTCCAGTCCTGCTGCTTGTGCGCTTTGTATGTGTTTTTGCACTTGTTCTTCAGTGTATCCCCATATTCCTGGGTGTGCGATGAAGCATTTTCCTCCTATTTTCTTCACTTACTTTATATTTTCCTCCATACTTGTTTTTGGTAGGGCTTAGTATGCTGGTGAGTTATCACTTAAGTAGCTCTTGAATGCGTCACCAGATTTCTCAATTAGCCCTTTCATAACCAAATATTTGGCGATCAGTGGCCTACCGATTACGTTCTCGCTCGTTTTATTTATTAAATTAATTTTATTTAACACACAGAACTCCTCAAAATCTAAATGTAGTGAGTAGACCTCGTTCAACTTCTTGAAGTAATTAAACGCTCGTTGAATTCGCGCCTCTCTCATTTTGTTCAGTGACTCAGAAAACTGAACGAACTCATTTGAGAACGGAACGTTAGTTTAATATATTGAGGATGAACCGCGAGAAAATTATGGGAAGTAGGCGAGTAAGTGGTGCTTGAGGCCGTCAACGTCGGAGGACACTGAGAGCTCCACCCCTGGGATAAGTAATATATTGGAGGGGATTTGAGAGTCAGTTAGGATTTAATGGGCTTCCAAAGTGTCGTGGTCGGTGATCGCGACAATGTCCAGGCCGGCGGATTTGCACTAGAGTAAGACGGATTCAGGGGACGTGTCGCCGTCGGAGCAGGTTGTGTGCATGTGCAGATCAATGTGCATTAAAATGAGGAGTGGAATATTGTTTACACACATTAAAAATATAATTGTAAACAAAATACACTCCACAATATATTTTATATATTGAATATATTAAATCATAATGCATGTAGACTCTAATCTTTGTATAATATATTAAACTTAAATTAACCTCAATCCACTTATCGAAGGTTTAAACCCACCGAAGTTTTATGTCTTATTAACGTAATTCGTATTGCTAAAACAGCTAATATTATAAAAATTACCAAAATGATAACGTAAAAATTCTCGCGTATAATGTGTAGAGCATATAAAACATACGGTAGGACAAATATCAGAACTAAAAAAGTCATAACAATAATAAGCAGTACTAGAAAAATTTTTTGAAACAAAAGCCATTCTGATTATTAATTCAAATGTTTGAAACAAATCTCTTAGCAACTTTCAAAAATAGAGCATCCATCATTAAATTCAGCAACTACTGGTTATATCAACTTTTGATAGTTTATTTATTACTAAATTTGTTTTAGATACTATTTCTATTCTGTTTATGCTATTTTAATTTCAAATTATTATTCTGCAAGTTATGTTCTTATGTCTTAAAGCTGTTCATTTATTGTATTAAGTTAAGTTAAATTTTCAATAGTTTCCTACTAAGTTATCAACGGTTAATTTAATATTGTCCTTAGATAATCAGTTGCATTTGAAACACTAGTTTTGTTGTATTTATATAATATTTCATTTAAGTATATTAAAAACTAAGAACTAAATATATCTTCAGTATTTACATGTGTACTATCAATAAGATTCACGTGACATATTTTATTAAACTTATTTTAAATTGTTTATAGTAACTCAATTTCACTAGTTATTATTGAATCAAAATAATAACTAAGGTTTTTAAAATACTGTTCTATTAATTACTGCCTAATATCGATAATATCTTAAAACAATATTTTTGTTGCATCTAGAATTTTTTAGTTATTTTTACTTAATTATATAACAACGTTCTTGTCTAATTAATGTGTTACAATATTAATTATATTATCTCTGTTTGTACATTCACTATAAAATAGTAATATCATAGTTCGTTAATCTAGAGGTAAAGATAAGTCCGTTTCAAATTCTAAATTTTCATCAACATATTACGCGGTTGCAATAATTTAATTAATTGGGTTTTCCATCGAAAAAGCATTCGATATTACTTCTTTTTCTTCCTAAGAATATTATAATTTATCGTTAATATTTGTACAAGAAATCTCAATATCCATTAATTTTAAGATTTTAACACTATTCTAATATATATTTTGCATTTCTTATAAAGAAATTAATTTTGTAGGCGATAAAATGAAATTTATGTCTTATTCCATTTTAGTAACGAATTATTTACAATTAATTTAACTCATTAAAGAAGTGAAATGGAAAAATATTAACTATACTATATTCATCTTATTATTTAAGATATGTATGAACTTTAGAGTTAATGTAATCAAAGTTCACTTTTTACAGCTGGCAATTAGCTATTTCCAGGGTTTAGTCGTTGATATCTTATCTTGTCCGCTAGGGAGGCAAAATGGTCGGCACTGAGTGGCTATGTTCGCCCCGTTGGACTACTTTCTTTCTATACATAAGCTCTCATAAGGGCTCTAACATAAGGGTGTCTCAATTCGAGGTTCTGTAGTAAATAATCTCATTCATTCATTAATTGAACAACTGTTTTAGTAAGTATGCGGTAGAAGATTAATTGAGTTGAGAGGTTTATTTTATGTTATTAATTTTGTTGAAACGAAATAATGTTAAGCTTGTCAGTATTTCCACTTCGCACCTAACAAAAATAATGCCAACAATGAATGAAAGCATCTATGAAACCCATACATAATTATTTACTCCATAATTCTACAATAACATTAAAACTTTGACTGAAGTAAGAAAAATGTAGAAATATGGAGGGCATTCTAGATTAACTAAATCAGAATTCGATAAATACTTAATGATACTATTTACAATGATGATATCAGGTAAAGAGCGAGGATCTGTCTAAGATAATTGGTCTAAGAACACTAAAATACGCAATTAGTTTATAGCTGATGAAGTTGGAATGTCTTGCAGAGAATGGGAGGAAATACATTCGAATGTCTGTTATGGTCATATTAAATTGTTATTAGATTAACCTGAAGAAGAAATCGATACAAATTTAGACGGTATAGAATCTGATGAAGAAGAATCTGAAAATTCTGACTATGAATATGACGAAGATGATCTAGAAGAACTAAATAAAATATTTAATGATCATGAAGAAGAAGTTTTGAGCTAAAATAAACCAAAAGAAACCAAAGTTCGAAATTCTGTATCAAGAGTTTAAGATTTTTCTAACTGCACACTATTCTGTGATAATTATTATGGTACAATTGACGTAGTTGAGTATATTAAATCAATAGGGCTTGAATATGTTGGAACTTTTAGACCAAGTCGACTTGGTAAAGAATTATCATAAAATTTAGAGAAGTTGTAATTGAATTAAGTTGTTTAATATCCTGTGTTTAAAGAAGTAAAACTAAAGAAAACGACTAAATAAGTTCTAGTTAAAGATGTAAACGTCCTTTAATGGTAATGCAAAAAGTAGAAAACTTTAACCATGATATATACAAAATCAAAATTTGTGAAATAACCCTGTTAAATGTAAGAATTTGTAAGTTCTCGTGGTATTCCCGGAGAACAACCTGAAATAGTTCGTTACTACAATAATAATTATAAAGGAGTTGATTACGTAGACCAACTTACAAAAAATATTAAGTTTCCAGGACGATGTACTCGTTGGACCACAAGGATGTTTATTTATTTTATGTAAGTAATATTAGTTAATGGGTTTTCTTTGATGAAATTATTGCAGCCAGAATATAAAGAAATTAAAATAACGGATTATGTTGAAAGCATAATTGATTAAATGAAAATAAATCTAACAAAATATGAAATTAAAGCTACACCACGAAAAATTGAAGGTTGTAACCAACCAGTAGTAAGCCCAATTAAAGGACCAGTAATAGAAGCATATAAATACTATCATGTATATACAAAAGTAAGTGCGTAATGTGTCGGCTGCAAATAATGTAATAGCAGATATGTGTGTTCGTGCAAAGGATATCATTTGTGTCCAGAGTGTTATAAAACGCATATTAGTGAATAAAATGACATAAGAGGGTACACACACATTTATAAAAAATGAATAAAGTGATTTAAAATACGAATAATATGTTTTAATATATATTGAACACAAAAATAGTAATTTACCTATTAAATGGTTGAAGTCGTTTTCGAGAATTTTGTTAATTATTTGCGAAGTGGAAATACTGACAAGCTTAACATTATTTCGTTTCAACAAAATTAATAACATAAAATAAACCTCTCAACTCAATTAATCTTCTACCGCATACTTACTAAAACAGTTGTTCAATTAACCCAAGTTTCGACATGAGGGTTTTTGACGAAAGTCGATTTTAGAAGGAGAATGATTTTAGGAATTCTAACTATATTTTTAGAGGATATATACCTCTACTATTGTTGATGATAATATAATTTGTCCACATCACAAAATGATGAAAATAATGCTGGTCGCCAAAAACCAAGTAATACGCAAATGCTCATTGTTGAATATCGATTATTATGTGATGCTTATACAGTCTGGAGGGTTATGATGACTACAGCCATGGCTATTTAAGAATATTTCTAAAATTATCGACTGTTGAAATAGCGAAAATTTATCAACTTTACCACAGATGCCAAAATGAAAATTTATGAAAAAATTGGCAACTACAAGAAAATCTTTGGTTACCTTCTCGAAAAAGGAATGATAAAGGTTACACAATCTCCAATCAAAGAAGTGCCCACAAAGCCTAAACATCAGCGGCGAATGTAAATTCAAAGAAACAAAAAAGAAGCACTTATATTCTCATTTTAATTACTATTATTAACGATAATCTTGGCTTAATATCTTAATAAACGAAACTAAAAATAAAATATTTGAATAAAAACCAAAAAATTAAATAAATTAAGAATCACTGTGCTTTGTTGCTACTTAAAGACTCAAATATTGAAGCAATATTATTTGCAAAAAAGCAATGACTTTCGGTTTATTTACATATAATTTTATTAATTTCCTACAGAATTGCCTTGCTTCTTAACTAAATAAATTAATGTTTAATTCTTATTTCTCTATGTTATAAATTGGATGAGTACATTTAATGCATTTAGGTCGCTAATCTTGATTCTTGTCGATTTGATTCTTCTTAATCTGTTATAACAAACTATTCAAAAAACTAAAGTTGATAGATAGGAGTAAAATCATGTATTTTATTGCCATCTAGCCATAACTCACTCAAGTGAGTCATTTTCTTTAAAGGCTCTATATGAATTATGTAATTGTCAGACACATCTAAGTATTTTAGATTACAAAGTGGGCTCAATGCATAAATATCATAAAGAGAACAATATTACAATCGTAAATTAGTTAGTTAAATCAAATACTGAAGTGGTGTAATATCAATTGATTCATTATTACTCAAATCAAGTTCTTTAAGATTAAATAGATATTTGAATTCTTGAATATTTTAATGGTCATTAGATTACGACTCCAGCTTTATCAAACTTGTCAAAAATTCTAATGCCGAAGTATCTATTCCTGGATTGGAGCTAATATCAAGCTCTTCTAAGCATTTAAGATCTTTCAAAGCGATTAAACTTAAAATATCACAATCACTTAAATTCAAAACTTTTAACTTGGTCATATTACAAATAGAAGTTATATCTATTCCTAAATTGTTAGAAAGGTCCAAATATTCTAAATTAATATGTTTACAAAGTTATGATATGTTTTTAAGATCATTATTTTACAGTATTAGTTTTGTTAGTTTATCAAAATGTTTAATTCGTGATAAATCAATCCCTATGTTTTCAGACAAGTCTAATTCTTTTAAGTTTTCTAATAATGATAAAAAATTGTAACTTTAATTCTAAATTTAATGTGCTTTCAATTATATTAGCTTTTTGCTATTTTCAAGTTATTAATAATTTATCCCTTTGCAAAACGATATATCGAGTTATTCTAAGTTCATTAGTGTGTTCAACACATCAATATCTTTAAAATTGCAAATAGAAACACGTAGTTAAGTCATTTAACTCAATAGTTGAATAGGTTTAATATCAGCATCATAATTATAAGAAATATCTAGTTCTTTCAAGTTAATTAAAGACGAAAATATTGAAGTTTCTTTTATTTAATTAAATTGCAATTTGAGAATTTCAATTTTTGACTGACGTAAGAATAAAATATCAACTACCTTATTATGGGATAAATCTAGTTCTATAAGTTTTTTAAATCTAGTAAAATTGTTAATTGAACTAATACGATTCTTAGACAAAACAAGAACTTTCAAATTTTCTAGTAAGATATTATCAATACTTACAATATTACAATTTGATAGATTTAAGACTTATATAGTATAACTATATAATGTTGATTCGATATTTCTGCAATTTGTGATTATAAGTTTAAAAATATCTAATTTGGAAAGAAATTTTAAACTGCTCAGTTCTCTGTTATTTATTATTTCTAAAGCCCCATTTAAAATTCTTTGTTAAAAAGTATTCATAAATTTCGCCTCATTATCGTTCAAAAGATTTGTATTCATTATGAGTAGAAGTGGTAAATGATAATTTGTCAATATTATAATATCTGATACATGGAAGAAAAATATTAATAATTAAAGGAGTATTTAGCTTTTTAAACACACAATTAAGATATTTTAAGATTGATTGATAGATTGATATTGCCATTGATGGATTAATAAGATATTTAAGTTTTAGTCATTGGGTTAACAACGATAGGTTCCACTTCTCTATTTGCTGACAATAGTAAGTTTCAGGTTATACGCACTTAAAATAGAACCAAACCTATATATAAACGCTAAAGTTTCTCTTGTAACTCAAGTAAGAAGATATTAAGCACTATAAAGTTGAGTTACTTGCTTGTCCTTGTACAGCCATACTTAATACTGTTACTTATTTTGCTCTGAACGTGCATGTTTTGTAACTAAATCAAAAAACAGCTGAGATAAAAATCAATAAATTGAAACTGTTAAAAACGGATGTTAAAATTTTGTCTCAGGTTGTATAATAATACAATAATTTAGTTCAGTTAGACACCTTTACTATTAAAAAATTGAAAGAGTCTGTATCTGAGCACATAGGTGTCTGTAAGTGAAGAGGGGTGGGTGTCTCAATTCGAGGTTCTGTAGTATACCAATGATGGGATGTAATTTAACATTTAATTTAAATGATCTTAAAGTCCATACATTTGATATTAATACTAACATAACAAATATATATTTATAAATATTTCACTTCTTAGTTGAAATAATTTAATAAAATGTTATAAAATGCACAATGTACGGAATTTTAACAAAGACAGTGCTTAAATTAAATTATATGCCCTTTATTCTATGCGGAATTACATTAACTTTTTGAGCATTTTTACAGAGCAAAGGAAATTTGCAAACTATTGAGCTTAACTTGGATGAATCATTAAAACTTGTGTACTATTTCGCTTAAAAATATTGGTTAGTTTATCAAAATAGTGATAAACATATCATTATTGCTTTAATCTCATCTAGATGATGAATAACGTTTATTACCGTTAGATTAGCGCGCTTTGGTGTACGCTTTCAATAAGTGCTTAGGCAGTAGCACTGATTGCTAAATTTAGTAATAGTTGCATTTGCTGGTTTTTGATAATAAAATTAATTATTAAGTTGCTTCTCAGCTTGCGCACAAGAATTTGCTTCTGTAATTAATTCTAAGCGTTATTTCTGATCCATAATTAACTATTAAAGCGCAATAGCTTCAAAATCAACTTTTAACGCCTTACTAAATACAACAATTATTGACGAGTCTCAGCTTCTTTCCCACATAATCCAAAACAACCTCTTTTTAAATATTAAATCACAGAATAACACCCCAGAATTGTACTCTGAGAACTTTCTCTCAACGTTAAACGCATTTTTAGAGGGAAATAAGTGCAGAAAAGTTGCGAACGCTGCCGAATACGTGAACGAGCTCATAAATTCCAGCCAAAAAGAAGAAAATATTGAAAAACAAACAGTAATTTTCTGTAAAGAAGAAAGAATCTATAGAAAAAGGAAGTGGAGAATTGTTGCGGCGTTGATGGGAACGGTGGTTTTGGTAATGAGAGTTCAAAAGAGGTTGGCTCAGAATTGATTAGTTCCGATTAATTTTAGTTCCGATATGTAATCTTTTTATTTTACTATTTTCGAGAGTAATTTATACTTTTGTATTGAAATGTGTTTACAATGTCTTAATTATTAATAAACGCGAATAAATTTATCAATCCACTTCACATAAATGAAATTCAATTAAATTAAAACATATGTAGACGAAATAATATGTCCAGGGTAGAGATAAGATATACACGAAATGGCAAAGATATTTAAAAGAGCGTTCAATATTTTACTTTAGGTTACTTAAGAAAATGCATTTATTTCGAATTCATTTTAACCAAAATTCTAATTTTACAACTTGGAAACCGATCTTCAATAACATTTTTCTGCATTAAAACTAAGCTAATTCGCAAAACAGGATCCATTTAAAGTGTTGGAACAAACTGCTTAGTTTATTGATTAATATCTTTATAAAGAAAACTTGAAATTACCTATTGATCAACGTGCATTGTTGTTCTCTTTCAAATTTTTCTTAGATGAAACTGATTATTTGGAGCTAACTGATTAAAATGGTTTGAATATGATCAAAATTAGAGAACACTCAAAAGATTTTAAAGAATTATAAAACGCACTGAAAATATATGAAAATGTAGTTACAATTAAAATTACAGATTAAAAGGAAAGATCATAACTGTTTCAATAACTGTAATAAGTGTTTAACAATAATAGTATAAATAATGATTAAACTCTTCTTTCGGTACTAAGACAACAACAAAAATCTCAAATTCTAAAAATTAATTTTAAACAAGCTAACAAACAACAAGACGATTACTTTGATGAAGACTTTCTTGAGTAGTTAAACATTATTTTAACAGAAAACAATAACCAACAAGTAGATAATGCAACCGCGTTCTTTAAAGCAATAATAGCAAATAATTAAAATAACGAAACATTTTAAGATAGCGTTTAGAGAGTACTAACAGTAATGTACGATTGCTTGTAAGTGCGAGGTAATAGTATTTACGATGTTTATCCGTAATTTAATAAATATAAAAAGTAATTTGGAATAGAAGACGTAGATTTAAAGAAAATCGAAGATAAACAAATTAATTATAAGGCCAACAACATGCAAAATTTATAATAGGAAATGAAGATAAAAATTAAGTACGAACCAAGAAATCCAATTTAGTTTTTGATAGACTTCTTTAATTATATTAAACAATGTAAAGCAGATTTGTCAGACAGCATTTCGTATTGTGCTAATTGTATAAACTGGGTTCGTATTCAATCTTTACCGTAAGTGGTTGACGTGCTTAAAAAGGAATCCGTTAAGTTATAAATCACCAATGAGTACCTTGTCTTTAAATATGATGAACCAGTAACAGACACCGTTGTTCTTACATAATTTTAGAAATTGCTTTCAAATGCATTCAGTTAAGAAGTAGGAGATTACAAAGCATTTGTTACAGGTTTTGTAGATTTAAGAAACAATATTATGGACTACAACAAAGAAGTAATCAAGTTTTTATAAGATAAAGTTCATAAAGAAAAGAAAACCGCCGTAATAAACTCTGCTGCTGACTTTATTTAGTATTTTAATTCTAAAGTCAACAAAAATCAATAAGTAAATTATCATCCACACTAGCTGGATTTAAAGAAACATAACGAAATTAGATTTCCCTTCCATTAGTAACTCGTGGGATTGTTGAACGACAATCTCATTACTCTTGAAGGAGAATCTGCTTTCGGTTACATAGATAAAATCATGTGAGGATACCTTGATGATAAAAAAGTGAAAACACTAAAAATATAATATTATAATATTATAAATTTAATATTATAAATTTACCACTTCAGTAAATGGCGGAAACCACAAATTTGCTGAAAATAGAGGTGCTGCATAATATGCTGGACATTCCAGCATCCGAAACAGATTATGTTAAAACTTTGCAGGATGCTGCTATAATTAACTAGTATGCGGATATTTTGCAGTAAATCTCAGATTTGCTCTTGAATTAACAGAAAGAGGATGTAAAATTCAATTCCGCGTACGAGCAATTAAGGCAGAGTTTGGACAACAAGCAGGGCCAGCGCTCATAGTTTATTGGCAATTTGCTTCTTTTGAAGCAGAGTTTCCACTAAACTCTCATTAATATCAAGTAGTTGCGTTTATTAACGAACAAACCGCTCGATTTCAATTTGCAGTTGAACAATTTCGTTTAAAACTTCGTAAACATCACTCTTTTCACTCCAGTTGATTTTTAAAAGATATTCCAAATCACTCAGTTGGAATTTAACGAGAGTATTTCAACACTCCAATTCCTGACTTCAAATCAATTTGAAAACTACTGGAACAATTTACTCTTTAAATTCAATCAGAGAACGGAATCGCCAATATAACTGTAAACGCTCCAAGAACTGGAAATAACAGAACTAATGCTTGAAGAGGAAATAATGATTAACGTTCACACTCCAATGCAAGATATTAAAAGATAATTCGAACACGTTAAAGAATTCACTGTTATGGTCGGCGAATAAAAATATTACAATGTGGTCGAGGCTAAAAAGGAGGAAAAAACTGTGCAATAGCCGTTACTATCCACATCGTACGTTAACAGCGTTCTTGAGCACAGCCTCACGAAACAGATTCAATCACAATAAAATCAATCGCAATAATATTAATCACAAACAAGCGAGTTCTCAAAAAAACTAAAGCAGAATAATAACTAGCGCTAACAGACCCGTTAAAGCAAATTAAAGTCTTACAGTAGAAACTGAACCTGTCAGAGAAAGAAATACAATATGCGAATAACGTAGTGCAATCTGAATAAATACAACAATACGAAAAAACACTGATTAAAGTAATCGAATTGAAATCACAATTGGTACAAAGATTCGAAAGAATGCAAGAACTCCTTGAAATAATTAACGAATTCGTACTCACACTGAAAGGCAACAAGAAATAACTACTTGGAGTCGCAGCTGAACTCAGATAAATTATAGTTGACAAAACACTTATTTTGAACCAATACCAAAAGATATGCGGAGTTGCATGGGACTTTGACAGATGCGTTATCAACGACAAAGTTGAATTTCCCTTGTAATTCCTGTTTTTAATCAGTAAAATACTGAAGCTATGCCCAGAAGATGAAGAAGCTCATATTAAGTATTTAACTGAGAACACAGCAAATATCGTATTTGGCCAAAATCAATTTGCAAGATAGATGTGGGATTTGACTAGAAAAGTAACCGAACAAGAAATCGGATAGAAGAAACTTGATGCATGCGCTCAAATTTATAAATAAAATCATACCGCAATTGATAAATCTTGGAACCTAATCCACAACATCCAACAAAGAGAGATGTACATTTGCCAAGTGCCAGTATGCCAAGTACCAGATGTATTCAAGTGCGAAGGTGAGTACGACTTTAAGATTGAAGAACGTGAAATTATAGACGAATTCGACGAATTTGATGAAGAGCCATAAACCAATACTCCACAAGTCAAAGATAAAAAAGAGCCTAAAGACAAAAAGGTCACTAAAAGAACTCCAGCTTAAATACTTAAAGAAATTGGTATTGATATTAAAGAATATAAGATGTAGCAGGTTTTGATGTTGAATGCCTTTAATACCATTGGATACGTAAGGTCTAAACCAGCTGTACCAATTCCTGTAATTCCAGTAGATCCCAAAGCTAAAATTAACGCGATGTTGAAATCAATCAAGTGCCCGAATAAGCAGCCTTACAAGCTCCAACTTGATTTGGCTTCCTAGAGAATTCAAGTTTCACGCACGAAGCCGAACGATGAGCTTACTCTTAAAGACAAGATTGATCTTATTCGCAAGGGAAAGCGCAATTACGAGGAGCACAAGGTTGAGATGTTTTAGGAGTCTTATAAAACTCTTACTCCAATTAAGATTAACTAGCAGCTAGGTGAGAAGTACTTGAAAATCGCACTGAACGTGGGTCAGATCTGTATTAAGCAGAAGCGCAGGGGAACTGACATGGACAACATTGAGTAGTTCAAAGTAACATTAATGCAGTAATTGAACCAGTAAATCAACAGGGAGTAATTCGGCCAGTATGTGCAAATTCTGAGCGCGTAAAGCCAGTTAATCAATAATTAGCTCACCACACGCGCCAAGAACATGGAATTGATCAAGTCCATCGAGCTCGATCTGTACGAAACGCGCCAGTTCAAGATTATGTGCAAAACAGCTGCCGACCTTCTCTCATCCAAACCCTCCTTGTCCCAAACTGTAATCCAGTCCAAACCTCAGTCAAATAACACCCAGCCTCAGTCAAAATCCCTTCAATAAACAAATAATAATTAATTAACAAATAACTCTCAAAACAGTTCAAAACCACAAAATATAAATGAACCAAAAGAGAAACCAATAACGAATATGGACCTGTTTAAATAAAGGGCCCTCGAAAACGATAAACCGAAGAAAAATGAACCGAAGGAAAATGAAGCGAAAAACGGGGCGAAGAAAATTAACGTCACGAACGTCGGAATCGGAAAGATCCAGTGAACTAAATGGGATTATTTACTTTATAATTAACACTTTGAGTTCGATATCTACCCTGAGATAATCTTGCTAGAAAAGCTGCTGTGATGATGCTTGATGCTTGGTAAGGCGCCATTTGTACAGGTAGATGATGGTTTGTGACCATGGTACAGTTATGGGAGGTGGAATTGCTTTTTCTTGTTTACTATGTGAGTAATTATATATTAAAATATTTTGCCACTTCTAATGCGGATGACAAATTCCAATAAATAATCTCAAGTTGGAGATTATTCATGAACTACTCATTAACACAAGAGGGCCAAAAATATGATTTCGATCGTATTAGACCATAATCGACTATTCAAAGTCGGTATTTAATATTCCAAAAAGGAAAAATAGAAATTACCACATGCAATAAAAGGACGGCAATGACAAAAATAAACGCGGTAGAAGATGTTTAGGGAAGGTCAACTAATTCACTTAACAAACTTAGGCAGTTCTGAAGCGTTTGTATTCTCTTCATTTCTGGGTCCAACGGATGAATTCATAAAATATTGTACCAATCTGAACTAGTTATATCACTTGTTTAAGATGTCCCTGTGTAATTTCTACGTTTTAGTCAACAAAACTAATTTATGAAAGATTTTATCTCGAAAATATATGGTAGTTAAGCCTGATTGGAGAAAAGAATAAGAGGATCCAATGATTGGTATACGGACGCAATATGTAATTTATAACTAGTAGCGCAAGCACTGGACCTGCAGAGGACCTCGGTGTTCATCTTCAACTGGGTCAATCTGAACGATTTTAGGTATTTCTTAATCACGAAAAACAATGGAGGACTTTTTCTTTCAATCTCAACCGGGAGCTCAAGATGAAGTATTGGTACTTCGCTTAATTAGAATTATAATTCAGGTAGTTACAGTCGCTTTCATTCTCAATATTCAAATAATGAATGCATTTTTGTTTCTTGAAGAATGGAATCAAGTGGGTTAGTCGGGCCCAGCATTAAATAATATATTGATGCTACTCTAAAACAACAGTTATTTTACTTATGATCTTCCACTTCCATTTCATAATGAGAAATCAATTTTCTTGATTGTTAAATTATACAACGTTAGGTAAAGTTGAAACTTATTATTGAAGTATATACAGAGTTATATACGTTAATTATTGTAGCACAGCTATCCAAGGCTCAACCAGGCCTTGATGTGATTGAAGCACTTTACAAATCAATAGTAAATAGAGTTAATGAGTGTATTGATGAGGAGGGAGAACACACTCATTATTGAGCCGGGCAGTGATATAAGTAAGATTCAAATAATAAACTTCATTCTTCTTCCTAATTCAAAAAAGCATTTCGAGGGCCCACCACTGTATCTCTAAACACGAATTTCAATTATAGAAGTTTAAACTCTTAAATATACTTTGTCTACTTAATAGTGCAATTTTTGATACTTATTAAGGCAGAATTCTTACTCAAATGTGATGATATACAGCACTATAGCTTACCAAATATATATAGAATATTAAAATATTTTTGTTTTGGGCAAAGAAAACAACATTTATTCTTTGGTATAGTCCCCTCTGTTATACTTTTCAAGAAAATCTTTCTTTTCCTCGATAGTTAAGCGACGGCGGTTAAACTTTGACATTGAAGCGGTAAAATAATTGAATATAAATTAATAATCCATAAATATAGTTAAATGGTAAAATAAAATTAATTCATTCCATTTATGAATGGAATTAATACTCTTTTTAAAGCTTCATTTTGGTCACTTTTACTATCACTCAACAAAATAATTACTGAACCTGTCAGCACACCACCACATGATACAGTGATATACAGAATTAATATATAATAAATGCACAATTAAGTCGACAAAGTATAAATAGATGCATTCAAAAAGTGGCCAGTGAGCTTTAGTCACTTCACATCATATACGGTATACTATATCCTTTCCTTTCTAAACGATCAATAAGAATACTTTGGCAGAATATACAATTTCAGTATATATTACGTTATCAGTATTTTGATTAAGATTAAATTTGCATATAAGATATTTAATTTGGAACTTTATATACTGAGTTTTGCAATCTTTCAAAATAGAACGGAATAACAGAGTTTAATTAATTCCGCTAAACTTTACAACATTAGATGTATAATTATTTTTATATAGATATTTGATTCAAATAATAATAATAATTACTTTTACGTTTTAGTCTTCTAGTATCAGATATTTTCGATATTACTACATTTCCACTCTATTATATGACAACTATAGAAAATCTAATTTTAATTAATATGGAATTATCATTATAAATACAATAAACTTCAGAATAAATTGCAGAAATACATAATAACAGAGTATTGATGTCTAAAAATAAATAGAACATGAGACTCAGACAAAGAGACAGATGGACTGCTGACGAAGACAAGCTCTTGATACAACAACTACAGATCCATGGCATCAAAGGCTAGGATCTGTTCAACATCCCTACAAAATCATCTAATTAAGTTTATTATAGACTTAGATATTTGAAGCAAGTATTTCTATAATCTAAAGGAGTACACGAGCACACAAAGTATGAGCAGTGTATAGATTTATCGTGTTTCAAGTTGTTTTGTGGATAGTATTGGTATTGATTGAATCTTGAGTTGGTATTTATACATAAATATAAATACATTTCTTATTTATTTATAAATCAGTCATCAAAATTGAAAAATTATAACATGAACGAGTGATAGTTATATATTTCATGAAATTGCCTCTTTCTTCTTCATTGAATAAGAATTATTGTTGACGATATGAAATACTAAAATGGAAAAGCTCTAAAAACCATCAAAATTAAGGAAAATTAAGTCAAAAAACGAAACATGAAATATCAAAAAATAAAACGTTATATATTTACTGTGTTTTGTGACAATCCTAGAAGATGAGGTATGATGGCTATTCAGAGTGACAATCCTTAAGGATGAGGTAAGATGTTGAGATTAGTTTGTGGTAACGTTATGTGTAACTAAGTTTGGATTTGTGGATTGTCATGATTTATGAGATGAAGATGGAATGATTGAATTGAGCCTTAGTACTGATGATAAGGTTACAGTTAAGTGAGTCATTTTTTTATTTACTGTGTTTTGTTTATATATTTCTTATTGTTGATTTAGTAAAAATGATGATTTAGTACTATGAATTAACCACTTATAAATAGGTGATATTATATCATATTATTATAATTTATTTATTATTATAATTAGATAGTTAATTAGATTAAATGAATTAAATTTACCCATAGATTTAATTTGAAATACAAACAAAGTACATTGCAATATCATCACATTGTCACATAATAGTGATTTACAAATGTTATAATTCCATCAGATACACACTTTGCAATATATAATTTGAAAAATTATAATTAGAAATTACCTTTACAATGTTGAAACCACTTTGTATCAGATATTTTCAATAATAATTACATTCCACTCTATTTATATGATAACTTTAGAAAACCTGAAATTCATATATTAAGAACTATTAACATAAATTTAAGAAACTTAAGCAAAAATAGAATAAATACAAAGTAACAGAATTTTTAACTCTCAAAATAAATAGAATATGAGACGCAGGCAGAGAGACAGATGGACTGCAGACGAAGACAAGCTCTTGATACAACAACTACAGATCCATGGCATCAAAGGCTAGGATCTGTTCAACATCCCCACCAAGTCCGCGAACTAGGTCTATTACAGGCTTAGGTACTTGAAGCAAGTGTATCTTCAGTAAAAGAGCGTCCACGAACACACAAAATACGATTAGACTATAGATTTGTCGTGCTTCAAACTGTTCTGCGGAGATTGCTGATTAATTTAATCAGTAGCGATAGTTACTATCACTATGTGTCATTTAATCACTGATTAAATGATTAAATGAGTATAATTTAAGTACATTTTATGATTTTTAATATTTTGTGGATAATAATAGTGCGATGAATATAATAGTGTTCATAGATTACTTTATCATTTTAAAGAAATGTCACTTGCCATGCCCTAAAAGTGTACCCTGTACCCAATCTATTGACGAATAGCTAAATGTATTTGCAACCCTCCAGCATCTACATCAAATGATTTTTGGTTATAGTTTTGACATGTATACTCTTTCAATTATTTTTAATTGAACTGTTCCATTTTGTTATGTTTGTCATTTTATTATATTCATATAACAAGTTAACTAGCTCAAACAGCAATTGATGTAAAATGATACAATTTGGAATTAATTATATTTTATACAAATCGTAATAAATGTTGATAATTAGTAATTATATAGTATTTACACTCCAATAGTAAGAAATCATTAATTAAGTTAAATTAGTGATAAAAATAAAAGAAAAGTTTAAAGCATGTAATTCCTGGGTCATTTGTGTATAATCCAAGAATTTCAGTGAACAGAACTATTATTTGTTTATATTTTCCCCTATATTTACAAGCTAAAATATAATCTAAAATATAATCTTTAGGAAACAAAAAAGACAATAATTTAGATTTAGTTTCGCAATACTTTAGAAAAATAGTAAATAATGAAGTTTCAGACGATGAGTTAAAGCAATATATGTATTTAGATGAATATTTGTTGTCTTTTGAATAAAATAAATGCTAAATATACTAAAAATAAATTTATAGAAATGAATTATGCATGTGTTTATTTTTATTTGGAAATTAAGCAACATTTTTCAAAATTGTAATACATTTGAAGTGTGAAATCTATATTTTATTCGTATTTTTAATTTATTTGAATAATGATATTATAATTTACATGAACCAGTTTCTTACAAAAAATACCTACCATAAACGAGCGCAATATTTTAAAGCATATATTTGAGCTACAGGTAATATAGTATATAAAACTGTGCTGAATAACATCACTTCACAATGAAATAAAAATTCTTCAAAATAACGCTATCTTATAATTAAAAACTGAAGCGAGGAATGTCACTATTCTATTTAACTGAAAATTAGTTGGGATATGTCTTTGTATTTGGTTTATTCTCGATCTATTTATTCTTTCAACTTTGTTTAAAACTTATAAGATTGACTGATCTTGAAAATATTTTCTCAAGTAAATATATTATTTCGTATTGGATAATAACATATATAGTAGTATATAATACTGTAAAATATTTCACTTCCAACTCCTCTCCTGAATTAGTTATATTTAAAATTAAGCAAAAAATTGAAGTAAGCGATATCTCAACAAATCTTGATGTGGTAGAGGTGTTAATAATATTTTACAATATACATATATCTATTGATAACATATTAAAAATTGTAAAATTTATATAGTTGTGTATCTTATTATAGTTCATGGCAAGTGAAATGTCTAACAGCTTAGTTTTCCAAACTAAAATATGAACCAAATACAATACGAAAACGATAATTAAAACATATTAAAACATGAATTCGAGAGAAAATGATTTAAAACGGCGCTGAAGAAAAGTACCAAAGTTGAAAAGAATCAGAACTGAACACAATATCAAACGGTATCATATTTTCAACAAAAAATAAACATACTATTTTATAGGTCAATTTAGTGAATTAATATGTTATTTTAAAACTGATATCAAAAATTAAAATCTCAGAAATACTATTCAAAGCTGAGTGAGATTATATACTTTCATTACCAATACTGAAATTGCAAATTTGTTTATAGTTTTATTTCATGGATAAGTTATCATATTATTAATGTGTACTTATGAGTAGTGTCTTATTGAAGTATTTTTCGGATTTGAATTTTTTAAACACATGGACATCTTCATATTATCTTTTATAACATATATCATTTATAACAAAAATCCAGCTTAGTATATGAATAATAGTCAAAGTTATCTTTAATTTACTAACTTTGAATTATTATTTATCTTAGTCTTATATGTAATATTTGTTTGTATTACATATTCCCAATTACTATTCCACTCTCTTTATATGACAATTGAATAAGAAACCCTTTTACGAATTTAATAAAAATTAAAACAACAAATAAAAATGCTGCAGATGGAAATAGCATAAGAATATAATTACAGAATACTGAAGTCTCAGAATAAATTACAACCAAGACGCAGGCAGAGAGACAGATGGACTGCAGACGAAGACAAGCTCTTGATACAACAACTGCAGATCCATGGCATCAAAGGCTAGGATCTGTTCAACATCCCCACCAAGTCCGCGAACTAGGTCTATTACAGGCTTAGGTACTTGAAGCAAGTGTATCTTCAGTAAAAGAGCGTCCACGAACACACAAAATACGATTAGACTATAGATTTGTCGTGCTTCAAACTGTTCTGCGGAGATTGCTGATTAATTTAATCAGTAGCGATAGTTACTATCACTATGTGTCATTTAATCACTGATTAAATGATTAAATGAGTATAATTTAAGTACATTTTATGATTTTTAATATTTTGTGGATAATAATAGTGCGATGAATATAATAGTGTTCATAGATTACTTTATCATTTTAAAGAAATGTCTAACAGCTTAGTTTTCCAAACTAAAATATGAACCAAATACAATACGAAAACGATAATTAAAACATATTAAAACATGAATTCGAGAGAAAATGATTTAAAACGGCGCTGAAGAAAAGTACCAAAGTTGAAAAGAATCAGAACTGAACACAATATCAAACGGTATCATATTTTCAACAAAAAATAAACATACTATTTTATAGGTCAATTTAGTGAATTAATATGTTATTTTAAAACTGATATCAAAAATTAAAATCTCAGAAATACTATTCAAAGCTGAGTGAGATTATATACTTTCATTACCAATACTGAAATTGCAAATTTGTTTATTGTTTTATTTCATGGATAAGTTATCATATTATTAATGTGTACTTATGAGTAGTGTCTTATTGAAGTATTTTTCGGATTTGAATTTTTTAAACACATGGACATCTTCATATTATCTTTTATAACATATATCATTTATAACAAAAATCCAGCTTAGTATATGAATAATAGTCAAAGTTATCTTTAATTTACTAACTTTGAATTATTATTTATCTTAGTCTTATATGTAATATTTGTTTGTATTACATATTCCCAATTACTATTCCACTCTCTTTATATGACAATTGAATAAGAAACCCTTTTACGAATTTAATAAAAATTAAAACAACAAATAAAAATGCTGCAGATGGAAATAGCATAAGAATATAATTACAGAATACTGAAGTCTCAGAATAAATTACAACCAAGACGCAGGCAGAGAGACAGATGGACTGCAGACGAAGACAAGCTCTTGATACAACAACTGCAGATCCATGGCATCAAAGGCTAGGATCTGTTCAACATCCCCACCAAGTCCGCGAACTAGGTCTATTACAGGCTTAGGTACTTGAAGCAAGTGTATCTTCAGTAAAAGAGCGTCCACGAACACACAAAATACGATTAGACTATAGATTTGTCGTGCTTCAAACTGTTCTGCGGAGATTGCTGATTAATTTAATCAGTAGCGATAGTTACTATCACTATGTGTCATTTAATCACTGATTAAATGATTAAATGAGTATAATTTAAGTACATTTTATGATTTTTAATATTTTGTGGATAATAATAGTGCGATGAATATAATAGTGTTCATAGATTACTTTATCATTTTAAAGAAATGTCTAACAGCTTAGTTTTCCAAACTAAAATATGAACCAAATACAATACGAAAACGATAATTAAAACATATTAAAACATGAATTCGAGAGAAAATGATTTAAAACGGCGCTGAAGAAAAGTACCAAAGTTGAAAAGAATCAGAACTGAACACAATATCAAACGGTATCATATTTTCAACAAAAAATAAACATACTATTTTATAGGTCAATTTAGTGAATTAATATGTTATTTTAAAACTGATATCAAAAATTAAAATCTCAGAAATACTATTCAAAGCTGAGTGAGATTATATACTTTCATTACCAATACTGAAATTGCAAATTTGTTTATAGTTTTATTTCATGGATAAGTTATCATATTATTAATGTGTACTTATGAGTAGTGTCTTATTGAAGTATTTTTCGGATTTGAATTTTTTAAACACATGGACATCTTCATATTATCTTTTATAACATATATCATTTATAACAAAAATCCAGCTTAGTATATGAATAATAGTCAAAGTTATCTTTAATTTACTAACTTTGAATTATTATTTATCTTAGTCTTATATGTAATATTTGTTTGTATTACATATTCCCAATTACTATTCCACTCTCTTTATATGACAATTGAATAAGAAACCCTTTTACGAATTTAATAAAAATTAAAACAACAAATAAAAATGCTGCAGATGGAAATAGCATAAGAATATAATTACAGAATACTGAAGTCTCAGAATAAATTACAACCAAGACGCAGGCAGAGAGACAGATGGACTGCAGACGAAGACAAGCTCTTGATACAACAACTGCAGATCCATGGCATCAAAGGCTAGGATCTGTTCAACATCCCCACCAAGTCCGCGAACTAGGTCTATTACAGGCTTAGGTACTTGAAGCAAGTGTATCTTCAGTAAAAGAGCGTCCACGAACACACAAAATACGATTAGACTATAGATTTGTCGTGCTTCAAACTGTTCTGCGGAGATTGCTGATTAATTTAATCAGTAGCGATAGTTACTATCACTATGTGTCATTTAATCACTGATTAAATGATTAAATGAGTATAATTTAAGTACATTTTATGATTTTTAATATTTTGTGGATAATAATAGTGCGATGAATATAATAGTGTTCATAGATTACTTTATCATTTTAAAGAAATGTCTAACAGCTTAGTTTTCCAAACTAAAATATGAACCAAATACAATACGAAAACGATAATTTAAACATATTAAAACGTGAATTCTTCGTAGTTGCATTTTCGTAGTATAGACGTAATTTACGGAGTGATGTCTTCTTTATATTGCATTTTCTAATTCATTTGTCCTCAATTATTGATGTAATGCGACTAAGCTAAACACCTAAGTCGCTTATGTTTTGTGCTTTTAAATATTAAAGCTACTGTTATTTATTTCTTGCGAGAAACTAAAACAACAGTCTAAAACAGATTAAATATATTTATTATATATATTCTAGACGTAGTTTAATATTTCCGCTTCAAATGCAACAATCACCATCTTTGATATATAACGGAATTCAGCGTTTGTAAGCTCAGCTTAATCTATCTTCAATGGAGCAATCATGTGTGCGTGATTTGATGCGTAAATAACCTGAATTTATTTCAGATTACGCTGAGCGCCTGCGTTAAATCTGTTTCATCTTGTAAGAAAACAATTAACAGTAATAATTCATTGGTAACGCTGTTATTTGCATTCAGAACCATACAGATTTTAACAAAGCCCTTGTTCAAATTCGCATTTCAATTGTAAAGTTAATTTAGTTAATAATCAGATTAAGATAAATAACAAAACTCCCACTTGATTTTAATTTGAACGTTTCATTCGCAATCAAATAACTTTTGGAAACTGTTTACGTTCCCTCTCACTTCAAAACAGAACTGAATCAAACACTAAACGGATTCTTTTTCGTTAGTAATAGTGCATTTTGGAGCAAGTTATTTAATGAACTTAATATACCAGAGAGTAAGATTGATAACGCTCAACAGATAATGTTGGAGGAGAAAGTTGACGTGGAGTGGGTAACTGAGTATGAGCGCAAATTAGCACAGAAAGAACTATTAAGCCTGAAAATATTTTATAGCAAAGCAAATGAAGTTTATGGATAAGAAGTATAAGTGCAGTCGCCAAGGTAACTCACTGTATAAAATCTGATGAAGAATATTCTTGAAGTTGATGAAATAACGCACAACATGAAACTAATTAACACAGAAAATGAAGAAACTTATAAATAAAAACTGATCAAACTGCAATAATTACAACAAATGATCAAAAAAGCTGAAGAAACGCAGAAAATAATCATCAAACCATTAATACTCGCTACACAAACGCTTAAAGGTGATAAAAAGACCTTACTCAAAAATACACTGGATCTGAAATAAAACACTGTGTATTTACTAAGCATGTTCAGAGAACTGCACAAAATAACAGGTTAGTCATTCAACAGCAACTTGAATGCTGATACACCAATTAGAAAACTTTACGCTGAAATAAGATATGATATCGTCTCGCTAGTATCAACGATATTTAATATTTAATTTAGGGACATACTAGACGACTCATTTTGGACCTCACTTGAAAATTTATTCGAACACGTATTTGGTATGAAACGTCAACAAAGTGTATCATTGTCCTAATTTATAACAGATTTGAAACAAGAACATTTATACGAATCCAAAAATTGTATGAAATGTCCATAATTAGGACAAAAAGTTAGAGTGTGAGGAATCTTGACCATATATTATTTCTATTCAATATATTCTATTGTCAGCTCGCAACACTCCAGACAAATTAGCGTGGTAAATCTCGCACGTTCGCACGCTTTTTGAGTTTTGTGCGCGCACGGGGCGTGCGAAGGGATTCGCACGTTTTGGTGAATTTGTGCGAATTTGCAGTAGTATTGTGAGTAAATTTCTAAAATAAATTTCTAAAATAAATATCTGTTTTCAAAGATATTTTATACTATTTATGCACGATAATAATTATTTGATATTACATAATATTATCGATTTATATCACTTTAATATGTACTTCATAGCATTATAATAGCATTATAATTCAATTATTACATGATTTAATCAACTGTTGTTGCGGTTTTACCTATAAATCTATGTTAAAGAGAATTATATGACACTAAAATACTGTTTAATAGTTATATTATTTCTTACTTATTATTATTTGAAGAAATAATAATTAATGTCAAAATATTAAAGTGAAATAATAGTTTCTGAGTTATTAATTTATTACTTTCCAATAAATACAAGCTATTTATATCATTTATCTTGTTTATACCAATCAGATTCATTTAAAACTGCCTTAAAATGCAACTAGTTCAATTCTATTTCATATTAGCAATTAATTTATCTTATAATTCCTTTATGTGATTATAAAATGCCTTAATTTTAGAAATTTTAAGTAAACTCTTTCGGATTTGCAATGTATATATGTTTATTAATGTTCTTAAGTGCATGTAACAATATTTTCAACTAAATTACTATTTTAGAAATAATATTAGTATATTATCATTATAAAATATGTCTTAGTACTTGGTTCCCCCAAGAATTCCAAATTTTATAAGTATAATAAGCTGGTTGAATGAAATATTTAGATGCAAAAATGCACTATCATCTTAGAATTGTAATCTTAGTTATGTAAAATACTAATTAACTATATTATATTTTTATTTCTTCTAATTACGATTGTATCTTTAACATAAACTCATAATACTTATCTTTAACTACATATATTTGTCTGACAAATCGAGGATTTATAGTTGAGTTTCAAACCAGCAACTTAAATACACATGTAAATTGTGTAAAATTCTATTTAAACTGTTAAAAGATACTTATTCACTCAAAAATCTAATTGATTATTTATATTTAGTGTTCAACAGCGGATTGTGCACAATTAAATTCAATTTATTAGAAGCTAAAACTCACGACGTCAATTTTAATGATATATGAATCACTTATATTCATAAAAACGCTGGATTTGACAGCTTTTATTTTTGATTGGTTTCATCATTTTGTCGTATCGAGTATTGTGTATAGAGCTATCTATTATTTACAAGTTCATTTTAGATCTTCGAGTTATAATTAAATCATAAATGAATATTATTAAATATTATAAAACAAAATATTAAAACCTCTTAATCCTGATACTCTTAATTACTACATTATCATTAATATTAAACAGTTGCTGTAACATCTTATAACCACCTTATCCACACCCATCAGTTAATACCTGTTAATAACATAACAGTAATATTATATTAATAACACAGTAATAACATGATAAAGTAGAAAACAATACTATCATTTCTGAATCGATATAATTTGATGACATCTCAAAAAATTAACACTAAAAATATAGAGCCCTTTATGTACATAGTTACAGAAGTAAAGAACGCATTAAAATGAAAATATCTTTTTAAAATGTTCCTGTGATTGAAGTAATCGATTATTGAGTGGATGTTTTTGAGATGTACCAAAAGAGTGAGCCGATATATATTGATCTTTCTTAATACATGAAAAACCAATTATATACGTTATGCTATTATATACGTTTTACAAACTGTGTATAAAATTTATTTAGTTAGTTATGAAAATATTTTCCCACTTCTCAAATGAGATCTGAGTAAAATATTATAAATTAGCAATATGATGCTAAAATGACTTTAAAATATAAAGGTAAAATTTAGGATGGTAACTTAGAAATCGGCGATTGGTGTATTGGCAAGGGAGATGCAAAGGTTACAAACTTAAGATTTATAGAAAAACTCGAAATTACAACATTGAAATTAATTATTAGTAATGCCATTGATTTAAAAGTGAAAAATGACACTATTATAGAATTAATCGTGAAATTAGTAAATCGTATAGATTCATTTACTATTGACGATTTAAAACTCTAAAATCTGGAAACTTTACTGTTTATAGATGGAAATCAACTAACTAACAACTAACTGTATAATCTCGTTAAGTTCAAGAAACTCCACACTCTAGATGTTTCATTTAACAATGTTAATCTAAGTAATATTCACAGTGTCAAATGTCTAACTAATTTGTCAATGCGATAATGTGGTTTAACTAAAATTGATTAAATTACATCATTAATTAATTTATAAGAACTTGATCTAAGTGCAAATATTGACCTCGACATCTGTCCACTTTGTAAAGTTACAAGTCTTACTAAATTAAAAATATCAGATTGTAACTTAAAATAAATTGATTAAATAAGATCTCTTACTAATTTAGAAGTTCTTGATTTATCTATCAATAAACTGGTACAAATCGAATCAATTCGTTATTTAGTAAATGTCAAAGAATTAAGGATCAGTTACAACTAAAAAATTGACATAACACCGTTATAGTATTTAGTGGGTCTAATTAAACTAGACGTGAAAAACTGTGGACTTAAACAATTAAGTGCTTTAAAATCTCTTATCAATTTACAAGCCTTAAATGTTTCTTTCAATTATTTCCTTAATATTTCAGAGTTATAATATTTGAAGAACCTTACATATTTAAACTTGAAATAATGTAACATAGTATCTATTTATGTTTTAAAACCACTCATAAAATTAATAAGTCTATAAATTTCAAATAATGAGATAGTTTATTTAGATTCTAATCTTAACGAGATGAAATAATTGGAAGTACTATATGTGCAATTTAATCGTATAAGTGACTTCACATCTCTTGAAAAACACCAAAATAGAAATAATAATGGGAATATATGTTTTAACATATAAAATCAAAGAGAACCGTTTAAAGAAGAACTTCATTATGCCAATTAGATGAGAGATTTGGAACACCCGAACATTTAACTTAAAGATATCTAAAATAAGCACAAAATATTAAATACTCAGCTAAATGCATGTAAACTGAAAATAAGCGAATTACCGAATCAGTTACACTATAATTAAATGCAGTTAGCATCATCAGCGGTTCACCTCTTCTAACAGTTGGATTAATTGGAGTTTGAATGAGTTAATAAATAATACTAACTTATTTAATATATTATACTCAAGAATCTCGTCATGACGTGATTTTCAGCACGCGACATTTAATATATTATACTAACAAGAAAACTAACAACTTTAATTTTTTAAGAATGAAACAAACTCAAATTTTTTATTACTTTCAAATGAATAATATACATACCTTTTAATGCTGTAACCTTGAAATATACACATGTCGAAATTGTTTTCATTCTAATATATTTTAAAGTGCCTCTAGTATATAATAATAAAAATATTATACTTCGATAATAGATTACATAAGTATACAAAATGAAATAAATGGCGACTAGATACAGCCTTGATTTATGTAATATTATACTAATATAACATTTAGCACATCTCTATATGACTTACTATAGTATCGAAATATTATATATTATAATAGAATAATTAAAACAACAAATATTACAGAACGAAATAATATAAATACAAAACAACATTCATATATTAAGAACTATTAACATAAATTTAAGAAACTTAAGCAAAAATAGAATAAATACAAAGTAACAGAATAATGAAGTCTCAGAACAAATTACAACCAAGACTCAGACAGAGAGACAGATGGACTGCTGATGAAGACAAGCTCTTGATACAACAACTACAGATCCATGGCATCAAAGGCTAGGATCTGTTCAACATCCCTACCAAGTCCGCGAACCAAGTACTTGAAGCAAGTGTATCTGCAGTAAAAGAGCGTCCAAGAACACACCAAGTTCTAATAATTCATTGACCTGTCGTGCTTCAAGCTATTTTGTAAACAGTATTGATTGACCGGTATTGATTGAATTCTTCAAGTTTGATATTTTCATAAATATTAATGTTAATATTAATTAATAGAATATCGTTATTCGTATCGTTGTTGTATTATTAATGTATTACATACAAGATAAATAGTGTTTTGTTGTTAATAGTCTTAGTGCATCAGACGTAGTTAAACAACAAAAACTATCTGTGCATCATCCACTAGTATATTAAATTATATTAATAAGAAAAAAGACATTGTTATCCGCTCTAAACTTAGAAGCACTACGCGTTGCCGCTGATACGCTAGTCCCAAGATTCATTTACACTTGTAAAGTATGTAATAGTACCTACCTGTACCTACCTGTAATAGTACCTTGTTATAGAATACACGTTGTTATAGAATACACAATTCCAAAGTTTACCTTGAACAAATAATAAATAATAAAAGCCTTTACGACCAAAGCCAAAGATATGCAACTTAACTTGAGGGAAACACAGGAAACATACAATTATCAAAATTTATAATTTTGATTAATTACAAATATCATTCCATATCTGATGTTAACTATTTGTGATGTTTACTTTTCACTCCAATTACAGAATGAAACTAGACCTTCACATGCACACAACTTGCTCTGACGGTGATACGTCCCCTTTAGATTTATTGCATATGTGCAGAGATGTGGGTTTAAATTTGATTTCGATTACGGATCATGATACGTTGGACGCGTACTTGCAGTTGTTTAGTGAGCCGATTCCGACTAACATGCTCTTAATGCCCGGTGTGGAGCTCACCGTGTGCTCCGACGTTGACGGTTCCAAGCACCACTTACTCGTATATTTTCCTCTTCTTACGCGTGGTGACCAAGCTCTAATTAACAATAATTTAATTAACAAAATATAATTGAACCAACAATACACATAATAATTTTTAAATTACGCGAACTACCTTAGTGTATAACGAATACAACAGTTAACCGCGAATTATTACTGGGCTCAGAACTACTTTCAAAAACTGAATGAAGTTTACTCGCTCAATTTGGACTTCATTGATTTCTGTTCAGTCAGTAAAATAAATATTATTAACAAAACGAGCGAGAACGTAATTGGGAGGCCACTGATTGCAAAATACTTGACTATGAAGGGAATTGTTGCGAATTCAAGCGACGCATTCAAGAAATACTTAAGTGACAGCTCGCCAGCGTACTAAGCCCTACCTAAAACGAGCCTAGAAGACAATATAAAGCAAGTTAAGAAAATAGGAGGGGTATGCTTTTTAGCACATCCTGGAATTTGGGGATACACTGAAGAACAAGTGCAAAAACACATAAAAAGCGCACTAGAAGCAGGACTGGACGGAATTGAAAAATACCACTCATAACAAACATACGACTGTGAAGGAGTAGTCAGCAGAGGAAGCGACTTCCACGGACTTAGTGTAAAAGCTGACACGTTCTTGAACGTCACCAAAGGAAACCTCACGGAAACAGAAGAAAAAGCACTAATTGATAGATTATTCGGGTAAAAGTGATATTTAGAATTAAATTGATGAATTGTATATAAAAATCATTGTTCAGAATCATCGCTTTCATCACACGCACGAAGATTTATGCTTTTTATTGATCTAGTTAGTTGAAATGGGTCAAATGTAGAGCATTCGTATAGTTCTAGTAACTCAAGTAACTTAGAACTAATAAACTGCTCTGAATTAATTTTTCTGGATGAATCTTCATATAGAAGGAATTAAACTACTTGTACAGCCAGTTGTTCGTCATTGTCTTCTTCTTGACTGCTAAACGTAATTTTTTAATTAAGATTTGCAACACACTATGAAATTCTGGTTCTTTTCTTGTTGTTCATTCCGAAATACATCGCATCAACGCTAGTTATCAGATCAAACTTGAATTCAATACACGCTTCAGTAGAAAAACTAGAAAAAGCTTTGAAATTACTATAATCGAATTCACCTATTGTTTACAATAATTAAGCTGTATAAATAATTAAATTTTCTAATAGTTCCATAGAAAATGCGGGTATTATTTCAACATCACATCCTCTTTTATTAGCTATGTTTGCTACTCTTTTTGCGGTTACCGTTTAATATGAATAATATAGATGAATGTAAACGTGCAAACAAAACTATGTTAATTTGATAGTTCCGATTAATTATTACTATCCTTGTGCCCCAACCCCAACCAAAAGCGGAGTGCAAAGCAAAACAAAAATCCCTTAATGCACATAATGATCTTCTAACATAATTCTGGCATGGTTAGGGTTCAAAATTTATAATGCAAAATCATAATTTCGAAACGGAAGCAGTGGATTTATAACTTCAATGAAGTCTTATATGTCAATAATATTTACATTTTCAATAAGATTGTCTGTAATATCAAAAACTAAAGATCCATTAGTCAAGTTATGTTACATTATTTTTAATAGATGGTAACGATTAGGTATACCTATAACTAACTTATTTATTAATTTTTATACTGATTTAGTATTTGGTACACATAGTATTAATATTGTGTAATAACTTCCCATATATCACTTTCTGAAAATCGAGTCTAATAAATTATGCATTGTACTGTAGCTTATTTTCTGTCACCAAAATAATTGTTAATGATGGTTTTGGAATGAATTGTTCGGAAATTATTTACAAAAGGAACACTATTATCCCCTACTAAAAATCTTATACGTGATTTGTATTTCCTACATCCTTCTTTAACCATATTAAGAATTTTATCAACGTCTTCATTTTCATTTATGTTGTTTGTGATCATAAAGTAAATCACTTCGCTTTTAACACTTATATTTAAGACATTTACGGTAAATATTAATCCAAATTTAAGCGGTCTCAAAAATTTATTTTGTCTAGTCTATAACGTTTTTGGAATAAAATAGAGGGTGTCTTATCCTATCGTGATAACGATGCTATTTTATTTTAAATTGGGGCATTTCATTTTCACGTATTTTTAAATTGCATCTGTAATTACTAATTCGTCAGGTGCACCATAGCCAACAATTATTTTGTTGATTATACTGTCTCCGTTGATTAAATACTTTTTATGTGTTTCTAATTAATCAACTGAAGGATATCCTTTCTTTTAAAATATTTTGTTAGCGTCTATTGGTGAAAGAAGCTACAAATACAAGCATGTGTCCATGAATTCTTTATTTTAGGGAATATTTAATTCTGCCACTGTATGCAGTTTTTCATTGTACAAGTTTAATACGTGTTAGAATTACCTTGTTTCCGATATATTTTATTTGTCCATTGCTTTGAAAGTGGTTTCACAAATTATTATGCACCTGTATGAAAATATATTTCCGATATTTTCCCACTCCAATGAACAAGGAGGAGTTGATTGAGGTCTAAACCGCCTTTAGGGCTTTTGCGGACAAGTAAAACATGATTAAATCGCAACTAGTGCACTAGCTTTTATTAGCGCTCGGCCGTCCAGCTCCAAAGACCGAGATTGACCAGTAATCTTCAGCTTTTGGCCAGCTGTTAACCTTCGACCAGTTCTTAACCATTTACAATCTGCATGGCAGTGATCTCAGCGATGAGTTAACTAGGAGCCTTCAACCACTTGTGACTGAGTCGGGAATTCACATTGCACAAATAAGAGCCGTTGTAACAAGGTTCAAGATAAACCTGGACGATGACGAAGTGAACGAATTGCTGCGGGAGATGAACTCGGACGAAAACGGAATGGTCTAGCTCGATAAAGCCGTTGGTGTTCTGATGGGAAAATGAAAGAGTATAAAATTATAATAAGTTTACAAATTTATTTATTGTAGAAACGCAAACACAATAACACGCAACTCCCCTACTCAACCAAAGGCTGTTATCAACAAAAATATCTCCAAAACAAACTACATTAGCCCGAAAAAGCTAACGGATGCAGACTATGCCAAAATTAGGTAAATTTACTTAAATGGAAGTTTAAATGAAAAATTCAATTTAGTAATTATAACATATAAAATTTTACATAATTTTCAAACAGTAGGTTTTTGCATCAATTTTTGCAACCATAAACAAAAAATTTCAAAAAATGAACTTATTCGCGAACATATTCTAAATACGTTCGCTTAAAAGTGAAATGCGTTTCCGTTATACAAGTATACTCGATTTTCAACGTGTAATTTAATATTTAATAATATTTGGTATTTGAAAATATTACAATGAAAATAACATATAAAAGTTTTCTAACAATCTTTTAACACTTCCCAACTTTAAAATGATAGACTAAATCTTAAATATTACTGATTAGGAATACGATGATTAAATGATTAGGTAATATAAATTTAGAATAATAGATGCTAATTTGGAAATCGGTAATTAATAATTCGTTGATTATGAACCTACAAACTTGAGGTTTATTGAAAAATTAGAAATTAAAAGCTTAACGCTTAACAGTACTATAATGGATCTAAAAATAAAAAGTAGTACAATTAAATAATTGATTTTAAAGTAATATTTTATGGATGTCATGTCGACAATTTGGAACTCGAAAATCTGGAAATCTTGTTGATTTATAATAATAAACTCAAAAATAGATAAATATATAATATTGCTAAGTTCAAAAAACTTCACACTCTGGATGTTTCAGATAACAACATTGATCTTAGGAATATTATTGGTGTTACAAGTCTTAAAAAACTATCTATGCGATACTGTGATTTAGAAAATATTGATTAAATAACATATTTAGTAAATTTGGAAGATCTTGATCTAAGTTAAAACACCATCATTGATATTACTCCTATATATGGATTACTATATATATGGTCTTAGTAGTCTTAGAATATTAAATTTATCAAATTGTTACTTGAAACAAATTTAATAGATTGGATCACTTAAAAATTTAGAAGATCTTGATATATCATTAAATGAACAAGTAAAAATCGATTCACTAAGTCAATTAATAAAGCTTAAAGAGTTAAATATCAGTTGGAATAAGTAAATGGACATTGCTCCATTGAAGAACTTAGTTGGTCTCATAAAATTAATTCTGTGTAGCTGTGGAATTAGATCGATAAGTGTTTTGAAACATTTAATAAACTTATAATTCTTGGATCTTTCTGACAAGTAATTTAGATATTTCCGAGCTACAGTATTTAAAGCAGAACCTAACTTATTTAAAATTGAATAAATGTAGCTTAGTGTCAATCTATGTTTTAAGTCCACTAGTAAATCTATAATATCTAAATTTAGCTGAAAATTAAATAGTGAATTTGGATTCTAACCTCAACGAGATGAAATTGAAATAATTTGATGTGTAATTTAATCGAATACGCTACTTCTGGTAATTTAAAATGGGTCAAAATTATAACTTTACATATAACCGTGGGTTAAATGCGGAAATTAGGTAAGATGATAGAAGTTTTAAAATATCTAATTAAAGTATCCCATCATAACACGAACTTCGTTGTGCTAATAATATGAGACATATTGAAAGTCCGAACATTTAACTTAAGTATATTTAAAATAAACGAAAATCATTTAAAACAAAAGTCAGTTCTTTGTAACAAGAAATAAACGTGACCGTGAATAAAATACGCTCTAATTAGATTCAGTTCACGGTCATTGGTTTCTTCCAATAGGAATTAGTTTATTAATGATTAAAGTTTTGATTTATATTTATTATACATCGGCTGATTTCATTATCATTGAAAAAATATCAATGAAACAATTTTGGGATGGTTTTTTATTATCAAGACAATAACAAATGTGCGTTGTTTCATTAATTTTAAAGTGTTTTAATGTAAAAGTCTATATAGAAAAACTATAGATTAATTATTAATAATATATAATAATATACCAACGCTCTGCACGATGAAACAATCGCAATAAAACATGGTTAGAAGAGAGACCGTCACGCCACCGGAAGGGCACCGCGAGCGCCGCCAGGCCTCAAAGACCTCCTCTTTCTTTAAAGTGATATAAATTTAATATTAGTTAAGTATTAAAATAAGAATAAATCACCACACCCTCAAATGAAAAAGTAAATAATAAAATGGACTGCAGAAGACAAAGCTAAATTAATTGAATCCGTTAAATAAAACACATAAAATAGCAGAACTTCGTGGAGAATAGTGTCAAGTGCAGTGTATAGAACTCCGAATTAGTGTAAAACATATTTCACCATTATAATCAAACAGTTGGAGTCCAAATAGGTGAATGCTAAGTGGAACATAGGTGATTATATGCGCTTGATCACTACTGTATCAATTTATGGAAAGAAATGGGAACTAATTAGGAAACTAGAATTTAATGAATACACAGCTGAACAGCTTCGTTAAAAATATCTTTTTTTCAAAAACAAAAAGAATTTTAGGGCATTTCTTCTTTAAATTATTCAGCGAAATGATGAAATACCATTATAAAAAATTCCGAGAATAATTTAAGAAAATGTTGAGTACTTACTAAGTATTTTCAATGGCACTGAAAATAATATCTACAATATCTACTTAAAACTAATGGAAAAAGCTTTTGACATCGACAAATAACTATTACTTAAAGTTTATGAGCTAATAAAAAAATAAAAAGATAAAGTTATAAAGAAATGAAAACACAGAAAATATGTTAATATTTTTCTTTTCAAGCTTTTATAAACAAATACTACTACATTACCTCGAATGCAGACCCCACCCCTTTTCACTTACAGACCCCAAAAGTGCTCAGTTACATTAATTTGATTCAAATGTGTTTAAAGACTAATATAAACAAGGAAACTAAACAATCTTTAATACATCGTACTATTTAAGTCATTATATGCATTAAATTCAAAAATATGTTGATATTTGAAGAATATTTTCAAAAAAGGGGTCTGTAACTGAAATGGAAAACCAAATCTGAAATAAAATATGAGCAATAAACAGCCAGATTTGCTCTCACTTATAGACCCCTTGATATTTTTTGGGAAATCAGCAGGGGGTCTGTAAGTGAATAGGGGTGGGGGCTGCATTAATGTAGTATATAGTAATGTAGTATATAGTTTATAGTATTGGAAGATTGTTAAATGGATTCTATGTAGATTTAGAATTTATATTATATGTTATCCTAAGAAGAACATAATAATTATTCTCGATCCACGTAAGTATGTTAAGATAGTACATAATTTTAGGAAAGAGCGATAATTTTATGATTGTTAAAGTAACATATAGAACTCAGTTCATATCAATTGGTAATGAATTAATGAATAATATCTAGTATATTGAAATTTTAATACAAGAATGAAATGATATTTATTCTATTAAGCTGTTAATAAATGTACAAATGTGTTAAGTATATTGGTAAAGGGTAAGTTAAATATAGTGTCTATTATTGCTGATATCAAAATATTTCATTAGTTTAATATTTTTTGAACTTGTATCCAAGTGTATCCCAAAATATACACTAAGATTTCAATGTATTGAATTTGCAAGCTAGATATCGTCTTATATGTGATATTATCAGCATAATATTTTCACATCATAAATGTAAGAATTAGTAAAACACATTGTAAGTAATAACAAACAGATATAGAAACAGCTCAAAATAGTTGATATAGAACAATATACATAACAAAATCAAGAGGTTTACAAACAGCTAGACGTCGATATCAAGAGAGGTTTGCTTAGATTTAAGTCTTTGCTCTTTAACGAGAACTATTCTGAGAGTTTTTACACTCAGCAGCAGATATTCTAGCAGTATTTCCTTCTTTTGTGGGTTAACTTCCCAAAATCGCTGCAGCAGTCGTATTACCAGGGTTTTACCGATATTTTTGAAACCATGTTCATATCTTTGGTGAGCACTGACAAAATCGTGTGCGATTAAACTTTTATAGTCTTTGTCCAGTTATATTCAGATTCCGAACGCGATTTTGAACTATTCTATGCAGGTCGTGAATAAAAACAAATACAAATTTACTTATGGTTTCTGCGAGCAGGTCGCGCACAAGACCTTGAAATATCTTCAACATTTTGACCCTATATCTTATTTTATCTTGCAGAGCATTCAACCTGAGATAAAGATTAATCTGCTGACCAAGTTCTCCATTAATTGCTGTTTGCACAAGACGAACCTGCCAAATTTGTCCTGCGTTTTAACCCATTTCTTCCTGGAGCAGCCCGAGTCAGTTCAAGCTATGCTGATTCAAACCATTATATCAATTTCAGCCCGTGTATTCGTTCCTTATTGCTTTGACGGGTCTGAAAGTGATTTATTTTTCGGGTTCAAGAAGAGATTAATTTAAAACGAAAATTTTCAGAGGCTGAACGACCCGTTCGACATCGCAATGCAGTTCCTGAACGAGGCGGTTAAATTCATCTTTAAAACGAGCGCAACGAATAAGAGCTCATTGTGCTCGTTAATAACATTAAAAATAATTACAAAACGTATTTGAACAGGTAAACGGAGTACTAGATTTGAATTGAAGTTAATAATGTTAACTGTAAGCCAAAAAATGAATAAATGTGATGCAAAACTCAACATAATAGTGAAAATGTATTCATCTTACGTGAAAGAATTTTTTAACATTAATAAATAATTCTTAATTACATACTGAGGTGTGCAGAAGAGGATGATCAGGGTTTGAGCAAGCTATTTGCATATAAATGAATTATATTCTGAACATATTAACTAAGTATCTAAACTTCATTTTTTATTATTAATTCACTTCATATAAATAATTATAAATAACCCACATCAAAAGTAATATAAATATATGAAAGTACTACAAGTTCAAGTTTATACCACATGTCTCTTTTTGTTTATAACACATGAACTCATTTTGGCACTTTTGGACATGTGCCATAAGTGAGAACTTTCTTCGGACTATTTTATAACACATGTATCTTTTGTATCTTAGTGTGAATCAAAAAATCACACTACTGTCATAGCCGAGTGGGATAGTCGGTTGAAATATAAGTGAAAGGTCGCTGGTGCAACACTTGAAACAAAGAAATTATGAAAATAACTCTTTTATAATAATATTACTGATTATTGCAAGTTATCCACATCAAAATTCATGAAATATATGCTTTTGCATATCAATTAATATAATAGTACGGCTAAAATACCATATATCTTCATTCTAAATGTATTTATTGGTGTAAAGCAACCATAATTACTATATTATTTATAAATTTGAAGAAGATCGATTTTATTATTTAAATCTATATGTTAATTTTGTTATATTATGTTATTATATTGGTTATTACAACACAACTGACAATAAAGGCTAACTATTTTATAACACATGTGAATCATGACATGTGTTATAAAAAAGTCACACACATGTGTTATAAGTAAAAAGGGACATGTGGTATAAACTAGAACTTGTAGTATAATTGAGAAAAAGGTACTATTTTACTACCTAGTTGATATTGGATCATATTAAATATTTTTAAATATTTTTTAATAGCATTTTTAAAATACAGTAAATCACAAGTTTCTGCTAGATTTTTAGCATTCTTAATCAATTGAACCACTTCACAATGACTGAATACAAATATAATGCTCAAAATGAGGAATACGATGACAAAATGATTCTTAAATATAAAGATAAAATTCAAGATGATCACTTATAAATAGGCGATCAATTTAATGCCGACATAGAAGTCACAAACTTGAGTTTTATTGGAAAGCTCAAAATTAAAAGTTTGAACCTTTATATAAATAAATTTTAAAAATTTAATTTTAAAAATGGTACGATTTAAAAATTGAACATTTTGTAAAGTGTTGCTGATTTTGATATATATGAAGAAATTAATTTGAACGTTGACGATTTATAACTCGATAATCTTGAAATATTGCAGTTTATAAACGACTAGAATCAAAATTAATTAGAGAACGATTAATTATATAATATTTCTAAGTTTAAAAAGCTTCACACTCTTGATGTTTCATGCAATAATGTTGATCTAACACATATTCATAGCGTTATAAGTCTAACTGTATTAACAATGAGGGGCTGTGGATTAACTAACATTGATTAAATTTAATCATTAGTTAATTTGAACGATCTTGACTTAAGTGATAACTTTGGTATCGATATTAATCCACTTTGTAAAATTACGAGTCTAATTAAACTAAATATATCAGATTGTAATTTGAAATAAATAGACTAGATTGGATTCCTAACTAATTTAGAAGTTCTTGACATATCAATGAATGAACTATTAAAAATAGATTCGATAAGTCAATTAATAAATCTTAAAGAGTTAGATATTAGTGAAAACAAGAATATATAGATAAATTCATTGAGTAGATTAGTCGGCCTCGCAAAATTAAATTTGAGTTGTTGTGGACTTAGATAATTGAGTGCCTTAAGATCTCTTATCAATTTGCAGACCTTAGATATTTCCTTCAATTCAAATTTAAATATAAATGAGCTTCAGTATTTGAAGAACCTTACACATTTGAATATATAGAGCTGTGACGTAATTTCTATCTGTGTTTTAATACCATTAGTGAATCTAAAATATCTAAATATTATTGGAAATTTAATAGTACATTTAGACTCAAATCTTGATAAGATGAAATAACTGGAAATATTTGTTTTGTTCGATAATCGAATTAGCGACTTATCGTCACTTGAAAAACTCCAACATTATAGCATCATTAAAGAATCTATGTCTGATTAAAGAACCCCATCTGCAAAAGAACTTCACTGTGCCAACAAATTGAAACGTATTGAAAGCCCGAACATTTAACTCAAAGAAATATAAAATAAACGTACAAAATTTAAAACAATAATCAATAACTTGCAACAATAGATAAACATCGTTGTTAATAACGCACGGTCTAATTAAATTCAGTTCACATCTATGGTTGTTTGTCATTTTCAAAAATTATAATATTTGGATAATGAATGAGATCATTATCCATAGTATATAACATTTACTGAATTATATCAAGCGAAAAATATTTGAAAAATTGAATATTTTGAAAGTGGAAATATGGGCGTGCGAGAGTCTATGTTTGCTTTTGAAAGTCTCAATGAAGACTGTTTGTGCTGTCTCGAGGAAGTGATATATATATATATATATATATATATATATATATATATATAAATTTCATTAACAATCTACATCATAATCATACACGTTCATCTTTACTAATAGGTCCGCAGCTTAAGCTATGAATGTTGATAGAGTATTGTAGTTTATTTGTAAGCTAGAATTACATTTAAATCTAAAAAGCGAACATTTTGCTTTTAAACTACTAAATTTGTCACAAATTTTTCTAAGATTAGTAATGGGATGGTTAATGTTTCTCATTACATTGGCTGCTTATATTTGCTATTGTCCAGGTAACGCTAAATCATAAATAACAAACTTCTTGAAGTTAGGATGTTGAGCAAGAATCTTAAGATCTATTATTATATTATTTTAGGCTCCCATTCTGGATAAATATTTTAATTCTAAAAGAGGTTCAATATATACAATCTAATTATCATAAATAACTAATACTTATAGTTTAGTTAGTGGACGTAAAGCATCTAAGTTAATCAAACAACAAGATTCCATCTCTAAAATAGTTAATTAAGTCAAGTGTTGAAGCGGTGTTATATCAATGTTTTCGTTACAAGCAAGACATAATTATTTCAAACCAATAAGTGGTTTTATAGCTTCTATATTACGAAGCCCACACGCTTATATACTTAATTATGTGAGACATGTCATCTGTGAAAATAATGTAATATCAATTGTCCATCGTGAGATACCTAGCTCTTTCAACTTTGGAAATTTATCGTATTCCCAGACCAACGTCTTATCTTTATAACCATTTGAAAATACCAAAACTTCTAGATTATCCAGTTAAAATTCATTTAAACTTTAAATATTGCAATTTTCGATAATCAGTTATGTGATACTTGAACTTTGCATCTTTGGAATTATATTCGTACAATATTTCAACTCAAGTTTCTTGATATCATAATTTTGAATATTTTCCAAACTTTTTAGTTTTGTATCACTAACAATTTAAAGCACTCCATTTTTTATCTGATTCTGCTACGTATTAATAATTAACTTTTCTTTTCTTTATTGTTTAATATAATTATCCAAACTTTATATTTGAGGAGTAAAAATAATTAAAAAATACTTTATCTTAGTTGATTGTTAGTAAAATAAAGTAAAATATTTTAATTCAAATCTTTGATGATAATGATTTAGTCTCATAATTTACAAATGTCCATAGGGGGTCTTTTAGAGGGATGTGTTAAAATATAGAATTCAATTTCACTCAATACATTTGTACAGGATTCTTCTCCAAGGCCAGAGTTCATCGTTATCTTTAATTTCTTTCTTGAGTGTGATTTTATCGCTGTTAAGCAGGTCTGTGTCGAATCCCTAGCTTATTTTCGTGAGTGTTTGAACGCTTCTTTTGCTCAGTAATCCGCTCACTTCCTCGTAATCTGCCAAGTGCTCCAGTAATGAAACGCAACTAACATTTTTAACCTTAAATATGTTATTATATTTCTTGCTCAGTTCCGTTTTCAGCTCAACTTCTTTTCTCTTCCCAATCACCTTTTAGCTTATTTTCTATGCACATACTATGCCATCGGTTCTTCTCGGGATCACCAGAGGGAAGATGAAGTTGAATATATACAACGAGTACACGAAGAAGTTCTCCCACATGGTGAAGCAGAACACAGTGTACTGAGAGGCCGTTCTGAAGTTCGGCATGATACCTGATCTCTTTCAGCTTCGGGTAAATAACGAGCCACGAACAAATGGCCGTCGTGGTTAGAAGGAACATAATAATTATGAACGCCAATGTTAAGTCAACATATAAATGATTCAGAATTGGCTGTTTATTCTTTGAACATGATCGGTCAATAACGCTCAGAACTGAGTAGAGAACGTACCCTAACAAGCAGCTAGCGAATCCGGTGTAGCCCACGTTATTGTGAATGTCCCCTATCATAATGGTCTTGTAAAGGGGCTCAACCGAAGCCGGGAAGAAACCGAGAAAGAGTTGGCAGACAGCGCCCATGAGCATCGCAATGCAGGCTATTATTGAAACCAAATTGTTAATCAGCTTCAACCGGTAATGCTGGTAGAAAGCCATCGGAAAATTTACAAAAAAGCTGATGAATTACAACAAAGAATAAAAATACCAGCCTCTGTAGTTGCTAATCGAATCAAAACTGCCCAAATTTGAATACGTCTGCTTAAAAATGGAATAACCATTCTCCTTCGGATATAAAATGAAGGCCATGAAATAGCAGAACAACATCAAAACGAATCCACCATACACATGCACATAAAACTACCTTCTGCTAAATTTACCTAAAACGTAATCTGAAAAAGTCTTTTTAAACTATTTCTTTTTACTATGATTTTAAATATTCTAATGCTCGTCTATTGAAACGATCAAATCCTATTTGATTTCCTATGTATCCAAATTTCGGTTCATTAGAGTGGAAACATTTATATATATTATAACATTTATTATTATTTGTATATAAATAGTGTTTTCAATATTAATTCAATTCAATATACTACAGGTAAATAAGAATTACATGGATATTATCATAATATATCTCATCTTCAAAGATAATCAACTTTCTAATATAATTTACATTTGGTAATTTTGGTTATCTTTAAATATTCATTGCGTATTAGCCAACGTTGTGTTCTAAGTTTATTCAAGAATAAATTAACTTGATTATATTAAAAAGGTTTATCTTAAACTAGTATAGTCGATTAACTTGAGAACAAAGTGCTATTTACTAGATTTGAAATGGAGTTCTGAACGGATCTTCATAAAGGTGCTGTTCTTTACTGATCGGTTTCGTTAGACACAAGGACTCGATCCAGAAGCTCATCAATGCATATTTGTTCAAAATAATGTTATAAAATGATATAATAACAACATATAATTCATCAACTCATTATCCCAATTAATCCAACAAGTCCAACTGTGTGAAGAGGCGAACCGCGGAAGATGTGAACTGGATCTGATCAGAGTGCGCGCGAATCGGGACTGCGTTTATTTTCAGTTTGAAAGCATTGAAATACGTTTTAAGTGTTTTGCGTTTATTTTAGATTAATTTGAGTTAAACGTTCGGGCTTTCAATGTTTTTCATCTAATTGGCGTAACGGAGTTCTTCTTAAAACGGTTCCGTTTGATTTAAAATGTTAAAGCACCTTTTGCCATCTTCGTTAACACTATTAAAGTTATTTTAATGTTGTTCGAGCGTTGAGAAATCGCTAATTCGATTAAATTACACGTCAAGTTATTTTAATTGTTTCATCTCGCTTAGATTTGCGTCGAAATACACTATGTCGTTATTTGAAATTTATAGTCTTTCTAACTTTACAAGTGGTCTTAAAGCGTAGATTGAAAGTAAGTTACAATCTTTCAGGTTTAAATGAGTAAGGTTCTTCAAATACTATATCGCTGAAATATCGAGGAAATAATTGGAGCTAACATTTAAGGCTTCTAAATTGATAAGAGACTTCAAAGCACTTAATTGTCTAAGTCCACACTTTTTCACATCCAATTTAATTAGACCAACTAAATACTCAAGCGGTGCTATATCAATTTTATAGTTGAAATTAGCACTCAGTTTTTAAGATTTACCAATTAACGAATGGTATCAATTTTTAGCAGTTCATTCGAGGATATGTCAAGACCTTCTAAATTAGTAAGAGAACCGATCTAGTCAATTTATTTCAAATTACATTCTGATATATTTAGTTTAATTAGACTTGTAACTTTACAAAGTGGATTAATGTCAATACCCTTATTTGCATTTAAATATAGATCTTCCAAATTAATAAGCGATGCAATTTAGTCAATTTGAGTTAAACCACATTCTCGTATAAATAATTTAGAAAGACTCTTAACTTTACAAAGCGGACTTATGTCTATGCCCATGTTTAAACTCAGATCCAGAATTTTCAAATTTATGAGCGATGCAATTAAGTCAACATTCTTAATTTCACATTGTTGCATATATAATTTAGTAAGACTTATTACACTATGAATGTGAGTTAAATCAACCTTGTTACATGAAACACTCAGAGTGTGAAGTTTCTTGAACTTAGATAGATTATATAGTTACTCGTTTTCCAGGTTATTTTCTTATAATATCAAAACTTCAAGGTTTTCGAGCTCAAAATCATTAACTTTCAAATTGAATTAGTCTACACGATTTAGTTATTTCAAGAATAACTCTTAAATCGTGTTACTTTTCAATTTTACATGCATGTCGGTGCTAATAAACAACTTTAATGTTGAAATTTCTAGTTATTCTATAAAGCTTAAATTTCTTATCTCCGGATCACCCTCCCCTATACGGCAATCACCGATTTCCAAGTTACCATCCTTAATTTAACTATTATACTTTTAAGTCATTTTAGCATCATATTGCTAATTTAGAATATTTTAGTCAGGTGAACTTATGTGAGAAGTGGTATATTGATAATTAATATATCTCTTACCTTTTACTTTACTAACTAAATGTGTTTTGTGTATCATAACCTAGCGTATATAATTACTAAGATAGTACTGATGATATTTTATTTTATATTTTTGAAATTTTTATCTTATTTTTATCTTAGTACTGATGATAAGGTTACAGTTAAGTGAGTCATTTTATAATTACTAAGATAAATTAATTCCGCAAATAATATAAATAAATAACAAATAATATAATATAAATAACTTATTTACTAGATTCTAGTATTTTATTATTTGTTGTGGAGGTTTTAGGATTACGTTAAGTACGTAAATCACACAAAGTAAATACATTAAAACTGTTATATAAATGAGGAAGCAGAAGCACTTAGATTAGAAACAAAGATGAAAACCATTTTAATAATCTGGAAATTCATTAGCCACAAGAATTATTAAAATATATATTATTTTTGCTTGGCTATGGTAAAATAACTAGTATATATTTATTTATTGTGTTTAGATGTATTGTTGGATTGTTTCTGTTGAGTGAGTCATGTTATTATACAGGGTTAGAGTTAAAAGTTCAGAAGAAAACATTCACTCAAATTTAATATTTTTGTGCAAATGACTATATTTTCCACTTCTAAGCTAATGATAGAGTAAAAATAAAATATTAATAATTAGGAATACATAGATAAAATGACATATAAATATGAAAATAAAATTCAAGATGGCAACTTAGTAATCGGCAATTAGTTTTAAAGAGACATAGAAATTACAAACATGAGATTTCTTGAAAAGTTTAACATTTAAACTTTGATGATTTATATTACCAATTAAATGAGTCTAAAATTTAAAAGTGAAACAATTAAAGAATTAATTATTAGATTACCCTACCACAAAGAATATAAATGCTAAAATTTGATTGCTGATTATTTAGAACTCGAAAACCTTGAAGTTTTGTCGTTTTAAGACGGAAATTAATTAATAAACGATTGTTTATATAATCTAGCAAAGTTTAAAAAGCTCCACACTCTAGATGTTTCATGTAACAATGTTAATCTCACATATATTCATAATAGTCTTAGTCTAACTAAATTATCTATGCGTTTATGCAGGTTGAAGAACATTGATCAAATTATGTCGCTTATTAATTTGGAAGAACTTGATCTAAGTGCAAATATTGACCTCGACATTAATCCACTTTGTAATGTTACAAGTCTAATTAAACTAAATATATCAGAATGTAATTTGAAATAAATTGACTAGATTGGATCTCTTACTAATTTAGAAGTGCTTGACATATCACTGAATGAACTGCTAAAAATAGATTCGATAAGTCAATTAATAAATCTCAAAGAGTTAATTATTACTTAAAATACAAACATTGATATAGCACCATTATAATATTTAGTGGGCCTAATAAAATTAGACCTGAATAGTTGTGGATTGAGACAATTAAGTGCTTTAAAACCTCTAACCAACTTATAAATCCTATTTCTTTCTTTCAACGATAATATTGATATTACAGAGTTGTAATATTTGAAAAACCTAACTCATTTATATTTGAATAAATGTGACTTAGCTTCTATCTATGTTTTAAGTCCACTCACAAACTTAAAAAAGCTTATTATTGGATACAATAGAATTGTGTATTTAAATATAAATTTTAGTCGTTTTACGTAGCTTGAAACTCTCAGAGTGGAAGGTAATCGAATAAACGACTTCACACCAATTAAAAACCACGATATTTTTGATGAGTAAAGATGTTATGATATATCAAAGTAGAGAACACCATCTTAAGAAGAGCTTTGTGTTGCCAGTTAAATGAAACTCATTGAAAGTCCAAACTTTTAACTTGTAGAAATATAGAACATACGCAAAACACTAAAAAATAAACGCAATGAGTTTAAAAATAAAATAAATGCCGTAGCAAACAACGCAAATTCAAATGATACCCAATTTATCTCTTCGGTTGTTCGTCTTTTCCAACAGATGGATTAATCTGTTTCCTAATGAGTAGATTCTTTGTACAACAATAATATTTTATAATTATATATATAATTCATCCAACAATAAACACTTAGAAATTATGAGCATAAGAGATTTTGTTTACAATATTAGAGTTGTGTTCGAAAAAGTAGTACTAAGTGGTCCAAAATGACGTTTTTAGTCTTTCTATGTTTTGACACAATATCAGATTTTAGGTTGTAATGCAAGGTTTAACTTTTAATGTTAAAGAATATTTATTAACTTTATAACTGTAATGAAATTAAAGAGAATTACTATTCAGTGACATTTAACAAACTAGTTTCTAAAGATGAACAACTTTATGAATCTGATTGAGAGTTTATATTTTCAATTTTAATATATTTTAATTTAACTTGATACTGACTAGTTATTAAAATCATACATAAAATATTATAACAACATAATTACCTAATCTCATTCGAACCCAAATTAATTCAAGAATTGAAAAAGACGAACAACGTTCGCGGTGAGCTGATTTCACTTTGGCTCGCGTTGTTCATTACCTCGTTTATTTATTTTTTGAAGTTACTGAACGTCATTTAAAGTGATTTGCGATAATTTTTAATTTATTTGAGTTAAATATTCGGGGCTTCAACGTGTCTCTTTTTATTGGCATTAAAAAGTTCTTCTTCGGATGGAATTTTTTAGTCTGATATATCAAAGCCTTTTTCGTCAAGGTTATTATAATATTTGTGTTTAATTATTGATGAGAAGTCACTAATTCGATTTTTCTCAGCTGTAAATATTTACAGTTTTTGCATGTTATTAAGATTTGCATCTAAATATACTATTTTATTATTTGAAATATTTAGATTTTCTAGATTTACAAGTGGTCTCAAAACATAAATTGACACTAAGTTGCACCAAAGCAAATTTAAATGAGTTATATTCTTTATGTATTGCAGCTCTGTGATATTTATGAAATAATTGAAGGAAAGTTTTAAGTTTCGCAAATTGATCAAAGGTTTTAAAGCGCTTAATTATGTTAGTCCACACATACTCAAATCTAATTAAATGAGACCAACTAAACTACTCAAAGGAGTTATGTTAATTGTATTGGAAGATATGTCAAGAACTTCCAAATTAGTAAGGAACACAATTTAACCAATGTTCTTTAAATCACAGTGACGCAGTGATAATTTAGTAAGACTTTTAAGTTTACACACTGGAGTAAGATCTACGCCTTTGTTATTACTAAGATTAAGAACTTCCAAATTAGTCAATTATCCTATTTAATCAATTTGACATAAATTACAATCTGATATATTTAAATTGATTAGACCCTTAATATTATATATTGGAGTTAGATTGATGTTTCTGTTTGTACTAAGATCAAGTTCTTGTAAGTTAATCAACGATGATATTTAGTCAATATTTTGTAATTCACATTCTCGCATAGATAGTTTTGTAAGACTCGAAACATTATGAATATACGTTAGATCAACTTTGTTAAATGAAACATTTAAAGTATGGAGTTTCTTAAACTTAGCCAGATTTTATAGTTAGTCGTTTTCCAAGTTATTATATTATAAGTTCAAAACTTCAAGGTTTTCGAGCTCCAAATCATTTAAATTTAAATTCAATTTATATTGGTACTCATATTCCTCCATTTGCTTTCCCAAATCTAGTTCTCTTACTGTCATATTTCTCAATTTTATTTACTTGTCAATATTACGAATTTTCAAAATTTCAATATTGAACTATTCAAGAAACCTAAAATTTTTAACTTCTGTATCTCGTGTGATTGATAAAATACCGTCTTTAATTTATCTTTCATACTTGTGAGTCATTTTAGAATCATATTTCAAATTTTTAACATTTTAGTTTATTTTAATCATTTTACAAAGTTGGGAAGTGGCAAAATATAATATGTTTATATGTTTTCAGATATTTATGATTATCCAAAATATATCTGAACAAAAGTTGATGTATTTGAGATGTACCAAAAGAGTGAGTCAATAATCTAATAATTATTATAGATAATTATTAGATAATTATTAGATAATTATTATTATAGATATAAATCATCCAACTATAAACAATTAGAAATTATGATCATAAGATTTGTTACCTTATCAGAACGAATAGGTAATTATTATTTTAAAGTTCTGAAAATCAGAACTATCATGCATGTGTATATATATTAGAAAAATTAAACCTTACTTTGTAGATAATAATTCAATTCACTTTTAGTTCAGTATCATTTAAACAACTCTTACACAAAACATTTGATTGTGTTTTGGTTTGTTTTTAGCCGTTAAATGTTTTACTCGTTTTTATAATTCGACTGTTCAATCTTGTTTAATCTCGCTTCGAGTTTATTCAATTACTAATTCCTAAATTTGTTTAAAACCAAATTATATGGTTATACTTCCACTGCAGATTTTGTCATAATTGACATAGCAGATGTTGAATGCGAAGATTATCTAACATATGTTGAACTAGGACGCAAATTAATTTATTCCAGTATTTTAGGTAGTTTTATATTCATTTGAAGTGGATGGATAATAATTGATATATTAAGCGTATCTACATTATTGTGTATAAAATAAACTGTAATGTAGTATCAAAAAATTTGTATCTAAATGAAAACATGAACTGCTTATTTTCATATATTCATTACATTTAATCAACTGTTAATCTACTCATTCAATCTTAGGTGTTGATAACACATTTTTGAAAAAATTAACTTACAATCTTAATTCATAACATGCGCTTACGTAGAGAGGTCTATTATTATATTAGTATTGGTTGTATACTATTAATTACTATTATGTAGTATAATACCTACCTGTATAACAGATTACTAGAATTACAATATTCAATAAATTCATAAAATACACCAGAAGCTTCGTTTGTGATTTTTGACACATTAATTTGTTTAAAAAACTTCTCTAAGTATTTGTATTGTAAATTATTTGTAAATTAAACACTAATTTTAATATATATTATAACAGAAACAGTAAAGTAGTAAATATATTGATGATCTTAATAAATTGATTTGGAATTATTCGTATTTGTGGAATTTGTTTGAATTATTAATTAAACATTTAAGGTATATGTTTATAATATGTGCATCTATTTTCCACATCAAATGCTATTTACGTATGTCATAAATGATTTACTATAAAATGCTAAGTTAGAGCTATCAGACTGTTATTCTCCTTCTACAAATATTAAAATACTTACATTAAATGGACAAAGATCGTTCAGAATATTTTTGGATCCCACAAAAAAGAAGGAGTGCAGCTAGCTTCCAAGAGGAGTGAATGTAACTATTTATGCTACTGCTTTGATTGACGGTAGTAACAACTTTATTCCTAATTCAATGATTGTGTATGATTTCAGTTACGCTACAACGGTTGGTATTACAGTTCCATGTACTTAATGTAGTTCAGATACTTATTTTTCATCTGATCAAGTAATAATAACTATCGAGTCAGCTATTCATTATACAAGAGTGGTAATGGGAGCTGTTTAAACAGAAAGAGGACTTTAAGGGAACTGTTTTAAACAAGTGTCTGCTATAATGGATACGAATTTGATTGTATTATAAACTTAGTAGTCTGGAAATTGTCCATAATTGATTTCTTCGGGTGATCCATTATTGCTAAAGAATGTTATTGGAGTTGATCTCTATATCATTTATGAAAATGGAGATATTGATAGATATGAAAAGTTAACTGTTGGTACTCAAGCTACTACCTTGCCTTCACCTCCATCATCAACTTTGGAGACAAATTATTCAATTGCGATTACTAACATTGGAGCTAAAGCGCAGCTAACAAGTGTATAGTTCATTTAATTGCAGTTATCTTTTGACAATGCTGCTATTCCGATGATTGCCTCTGTTTAAACGTCAACTGTGGTGTATTCTTCTTTTGCTGGTGGTTTTATTGATATTTAGCTGTAAGGTCAAACTACATCTGCTTATATTGATATTTAAGTGAATGATACGATAATTACTGTTCCTGGTTTCACAGGAAAGTTATCAGATTACTACAACTATCAAATATTCAATGTGATGATGCCAGACAAGTACCTAGTTTAAATTAAGGGCTTCTCAACAACGATTCCTTCGTAGTATGTGATTAATCAGCCTTTTGTCCAGCAGTCAATAGCTTAGCCAGCTCGTGAGGCCATAATGACGTTCACCGTTGATGTGGAGCTATTCGGCTTCCAATCTGGCCGTTACCAGCTTACCTGCGACATGGTAACCGAGAAAGAATCTTGCAAGGAGAATTTCGCGCGCCTCCTCTCAACCCAGGACCCGAACTACCAGGTGAACTTTCAGGTCCTCTTTTACAAAAATAACGCCCTCATAGCCGGAACCAGCTCAAAAATAAGCCGAATAACCGATTCGTGCGTCTCATCCGCAACCGGCCTCATTCAAACGTAAAGTTTCGACGTTGAAATATTTTAGAACGTGAATTCAAAGAACTGCGGCCTGAAAGTGAACCAAATAGTGACCGCAATTTTGAACCTAACCGAGTACAACGTGAGCACAAGGTAAACTATCGAGCACATAATGACGTTCACGGGCGTAAAATTCGACTACAAACTCGTTTTGCCCATCACAAATGAGCAAAAGTAAACACTGCTGAACATTATGAACAAGGAAAATGAGCAATATAAAATATTCGAGCTGATAAGCTTCACTGTAAACGGAAAAATAGTCGAACAGGTTGGAATTGACGCCATGTTCAAAAACGACCTGAGCGAATTCGATAAAAATGTACAATAGTGCATAATCGCTGTCGGAGTCGTAAGCGTGGTCATTTGTGCGATTATGATACTAATTCCAATCATAGTTGGCAAAGTAAAACCCATTATAGAACAAAAGAAGAAAATCAAACAAAGAATCGTTGTAGCAAGCGATGATTTGTGAGTCAAAATTTATAATTTATCAATTTAATGATATTATACATCTGTTTTAGGAACATTTAGTATTATATACACAATGTGTACTACACATAGTCATAGTATATTGAGTATTATATTAAAAGATGATAATGTAAAGTAACAGTATTTTAACTTTAACTGTTGGTAATTTTAATGTTCAAGATGCAATTAGTATATCATATGTTATTTGATTGAAATGCAATGTATACTTTACAGATCTTTCAATATAGTTCACAATATTTAATATAGAGAAATATATACACAATAATTAGGGAATATGTTTGTAAATAAAAATACAAATATGAAGGTATCTCATCATATCCTGTGTTTTCCATAGTATTTTAATATAAAATAGATTTTACGTATTTAATCCAGTTTCCACTTCATCTCAATGAATATTAAGTTACAAACAATATCACTTGATCCGAAAGTATAAAGATATGAGAAAGTTAGTGACACTGTTGATGAAACAGTTTTAATAAATACACCTGGTTCTAATTTTTATGAGAAAAAGATGAGCAAAAATAAAGTATGGAACTTTATTTGCGGGTATTTGACTCCAGTATAACTCCTTGTATATTCTTTAGTTGGATTTACTGTTATTTGGTGCATTTATGGTGCTGCTTATTACACATATAATTTAAGCAATCATTATTCAATTATGTCCTGCACATTTTCATTCCTTGGTTCATGGGATGATGATAGTAATCCAATTGGGTGGTATTGGTTCACGATCGGTATGTGCTCAAGTTTCTTTATTGAAATGCCAATTATAATGTACGTTTATCAGCGTGTGAAGCATATAAATAAGAAAATAGCGTTATGTGGCAATATATTTTGGGTTCTAGGTGTTTGTGCTCAATTTTTAGTTGGCTGTTTCCCGTCTTCAAGTACAATAATATTCGGAACAACAAAATTCAGAGATATTCACAATCCAACAGCAACTGTCACTTTTTCTGCTCTTTTAGTAGGCGCACCGTGTTATGCTGCTTTAGTTGGGTACGATAGACCTACTAGCTGCAAGAAAATCGGCAAGGGCAATATTTTGAATCACAGATACACTGATATTTGTATAGGAATAGTAATTTCCATTATGATTGTGGCTCTTATAATCTTGGGTTTGTGGTAAATTGTGTACCCGATTATGTATGCGAAGGATCCGACAATTGGTTCGAATTGGTCTGCAGCGATGAATACGATTTGGAGCTTCCCCTTGTGGGAGAATGTTATTATCATAACTTTGTATTTGTATTTAATCATATTCCCGTTTTCCTTGCCGCACAGGGCCGACGGCCTCGCCCCGAAGCAGCGTTTGAGCACCACGTTCAAGAAGGTCACTTTGGACCAGATCTACCTCAAATCTGAGATTTCTAAGACTTGGTATCCAATATTATCCAGAAGTGACGTGAACGTCAGAAATGCTGCCGATTTCCTCGAGAATCTGGCCGACTGTGAGGAAGTTGAGGGCCTTTTGAGTTTCGGAGCGATTCAAACACTGTCGAAACTGGCCGATATGATCAACAGTCAGTAAAACGCTGAGGAAACGAAGGCGGTTCTCAAAGAATTCACTAAAAGCTCCTACGAACTCTGGACCTGGCACTCCACAATCAAGAAATGCATTAAGTGATTTCGTTCGGTTCATTTTTTAGGCTCAGCTTGATTCAAGATTTCTGATTATTATTTTGTTGTATTTGTAAATTATTTCAAAGTGAGAAAAGCACTAAAAAATCGTATTTTCTGAGCGATCACAAATACGTGAGTATCTTAGCTGTTTCAGTTAATTACTTATTTATTTCCAAATAAATTATTCATTAAATAACTAATAGCCTCTGTTCACATAGTAAACAAAATTCATTAATAATAAATAAAAGAATTATTTAGTCCATTGAAACTATTACGTAGAGTGAGCCGATAAGTACGTATTATTATTTATAAAAAGAATACGTATGAATACTGATTAGTTAAGCTTCTTAATATACTTAGATAAAAAGCATAGAATACAATAGAATAAGATACATAACTAAATTTCTAGATTTTGTTATGTATGTGATTTGTTTGTCAAAATAATATACAAAATGACGTCTAAAAATTATGTATAAATATGTATACGATTAAATATTTTTACTCCTCAAAATGATATTTACTCTATTTATGTTTAAAGTCAATCTAGTCAATAAACTAGATGACGTGTAATAGTATCCTCCAACACTATAGCAAGCTATCAACGGAATATTAAAAGACCCATAAAAATTTTAGACGCAAAATTACACGTCAATTCGAGAAAATAGACAGATATTCTTTTAATACAGCGTGAATCTCACTGTAAAGCTTAAACAACTCTAAAATTCGATATAACAAAAGGGGATAAATTTTATGAACTACCAGGCTCTTGACGACAATATTTTGCCTGTTTAAAACTAATTAAACAAAAATTTTAACTTCTATCCGCAAACAGACATACAAAAATATTAGTTGACCTATAGTCTTTCATAGATATAATAAGGAAACTGGGACCCGATTACTGAACTGTTGTAACAAATTTAAAGCGATTCAAACTACGTTAACGGTGAATAGATAATCATATCGGATGCAAACAGCAACACGTTTACCTATCCGTATAACCAGTAGAACCGAGAGTTTGACGGTACCGGCCTGCTGTTTGGACTTGTATTCGCAAAACTTGAGCAAGTAATATTTTACGTGGACGTGACTTCGTTCAACTTCGAGTCGAACGTTGACCATTTTTTCAGCGTTCTGGAGCTTATGAATCCATATGGCCAGATTAAAGTATATTCCGTTGAGGAAAAAGTAGTTTTGCTGTTCGAAGGTTAGGTGAATGATGTTAGAACAAAATACCTCAGAAAAAAATTTATAATTCAAAGGAACCTAATAATACGCGGAGAACTACTGGTGGCGCATATGAAGCAAATTTCCACATCTCTCAAAACCCACGTCTTCATTCTAAGCCAGGGAATCGATTACCAAGATACTTTGAATCATAGCTTTGCTGGAATACAGATTACAGTAATAAACACGAAGATGTGGCAAACATAAAAAGTGCAAAGCCAAAGTAGAATCAGCTACTTCCAACAGCATCAGAGTATCAAATCACAAGTCTAAGCGACGGTTTATAAATTCTAAAGTGCGATATATGCCAGCTTGATAGACATATATAATTTAACTGTAGAAATTAAAGCACAGCCTGACTACATCCGTATTTTTAGAACAAAAATCTTTCAAATTCTAACTTAATATTTAGATACTGAAGTTTAATACTCGCCGCTGATAGAATCCCATGCTTCCATAGGCCGACAACAAGTTATCTTTCTAGTCCTTCCAGTTGTATAAAACGATGAAGTAGTTGGAATTGTAGCAACTTCATTTAATTTGCAAACGATTCAGGAAATGATAATATCACAAGCACCAGAGTATTTTGCTTCAAATTTATTCGCAAATGATATTAAAGGTTATAACAGCAATTATATTATCAAACTGTCCCCAGGCCAGTTAAGGCACGTTGCACAACAGTAATTCAAAGCGTCTTCTTTTGTTTCACTGTTTTAAAAAACTTATGAGAACAACAGAATTCTAAAATCGTACTAACCAACTCTAGACAGCATATATTTAAACATTATGTCTTTGCTCCAGCTCAAAAAGCTGCAAAACGGAACTGTTCAAAACAAGTAAACAATTCCAAAGTACAAGAAAGATACTATTCAATATGATCCGAAAAATGAATACGTGTTTTCCGTGAATCAAACGTATTCAGAGTAAAAATACCTGTTTAGTAACCAACAGAAAAACGAATCAGTTTAATTGCTGTACATGGGTCAGTAATGTTATGTCGATGAATATAAACTACTTTTCGAAATTAAATATAATGAACACGAGTTGCTAAAGTACGATAACTGCACGTATTTCAAGCAGAAAACAAACATAACCAAGTGTTTATGTGAGTTCGACAATCAGCTCCAAATCAAGCTTCCGTTTCAAAGTCTTTTGTTCGTCTAAAATGGTAATATCTTAAATCCATACATTCTGGAGAAATATGGAATTTTTGATCTTCTTAAACAGGTGACCATACGCGAACTTCTAGGACTCACTGAATGCTCAGAAAACGTAAATGGACAAACTAACGAATATATGTTCATAATACCTGGAACCGATATTTCAATGAAAATTACTCAGCAATTCCTGTTTTACATTAGAATGTGGAGGTACATGAATCTATTAACTTAGGTTTACAGTCAAGTGTCAACGGAACGAAAGTGCATTTTCTCTCACTTTAATCAAATGCGACTTTGTACCACATATTAGTACACACCAAATGTCGAGATTTTCGATCAAACAAAACTTAAATACCAGTAATTCGAGTTTGCAAACAAACACTGGTTGGTTCCTCATGCAGATGATGAGTTTCCCTCAACTTGCCATGAATCTTGGTTATTCCAAAGCAAATAATCAATTTCTAAAGATATATACGCAAATTCGTATGAGTTTTCTGTAAGCTCAGTATATTATAGTATGTATGGGACTTACTAAGGGTAGGTTCGTTTAAGCCCTTTATCTGAACCTTACAGTTATTCTCCATATTTATATATTTAGAGCAACATAGATCAAAATTAATTTGAAATTAACACATATAATAATAATTATGGCTTCGAATTTTAGTTTTTATATTTAGATTCTGCTGGTTTTGTAATTTCCTCTACTTAGCAGCAAAGCAAAGGAAAATAGAATCGAATTATTAATGAGTTTGATATTTTCGATTCTTAATTATGTTAACTTTATAAATAAAGCTAAATATTACTTGACGCATTGTTTTTAGCAGGATTGGTAAAAATAAGTTACTCAATAACAAGCGGACAAGTGTGTACAAGATTTGAACTACAATTAAACAATTCAGATGCGTCATTTTTTATAAACAATACTGAGTTCTACATATCGCGTAATTAAAAATCTCATATTTTCATTGTAACTACAAATAACGCCGATGATATGAAGATATTTTAGAAAACGTAGGATCAACTTTGCTTCAGTTCGATGCAAAAGTACAACGAGTACTTGCAAAAATACTTTCGTGAAAACACGTTTAAGTTTCAAACAAGTGGAGGGAATTACTCAATTACTGATGATTACAATTTAACTTACAATCATAAACATGAAGAGTTCAAAATAGTTACAAAACAAGATAATATTCACTATTCTTCTTTGAATCATCTTGTAGTTTACATTTTTGTTTTAATTCTTGTCGTCGCCTTTGTTCAGTACAACTCGTATTGGATAAACTGAGTGATATTTTAGATTATACAATATTAACATTAACTATCAAGTTTTCTACTTCTAATGACATCAAAAGGATTGAATTATTTGATATATTATAAATAGAGGAATATTCTATTTCTTAAGTGCCATTAAAATCTATAACTATAATAGTTCCACAATATTTCTATTTCAGCAATATTCACTCTTTATAAAGATATACTTCATTTTCCTTAATTTCGTCAATTTATACCATTTCAATCTCTTGAAGTATTTAGTTCATGTTTTGAATCTCGTCCAGAATAATTATTTCGTTCTTTGTTGTGTTCGCCGTTAAAATATTCCCCTTTCCCGTTTATTTCAAATCCGTTTCAACCAGATTCAGTTTGTGTTCTTTCAATTTGATATTTTTACTTTTGAACTCAAATTAGTTCATTTTCCTTCGTTTAAATACAATGAACAAAATAATGAACAGCAAAAACGCAAAACTTAACACATAATCGAGTATTGTGGGATGGTTTCTTAAATAATCGTTTCTGGTATTTGAACTGAAAGTGGAAAATGTCCAGTTCACGTTTATATGAGCCGCTAACTCAATTTTACCACTTCACTTAATGTACAATAAACTACTTAATTTACACATAACGGCTAACTGCGTTAGGTATTTTAATACACATGATTGTCTAAAATTCCAGAATAAGCCTTACTGGAGACTAAAACATAACTCAATTGTATACAAAAATGAATTCTAAGCTATTTTTGATTTAGAGAATACTGATGCAGAAAACTCGATAATCCTCTCTTGTTTCCTAATTTCTTATCAAATAGGTTAAAATACGTTCATATTGTTTACACAACTCCTGGAAAACAGATGATATTGATGAAGTAGTACTAATCAAGGTAACTTGACTCAGTAAGGATTATAGATGCAGCAAAATTTATTCACTCGTATTGTACAATCAATAAGTTTGACTAGAGTATCTGTATTATTAAATTTATCTTCAAGATTAAATAATTCCAGCCTCAGAAAGGACCAAAAATAAATGCAGTTTGTGCTTTAAGAATAAAGTATCGCATCATTGTAATAATTTGAAGTAATATTATTGTAATTAGTGCAAATATACTCATACTGCTGATTGCATCCATGCATTTGGAGTGAAATCAATCTAAAATGAGTTTAACTTAATAATATTCATAAAATATCATATTATTTCACTTCACACGCAAATGAAAATTGATAAAATCGACCTTTCTAAATCGTTTCCTGCATGTCTAGATGTCAGATTGCGGCATATACATGAAATGTGACTGGGAATATAGAACAGGAAACCGCGAAGTCATAATTTTATCAAAAACGAGCACCATCAAAATTCGGGTGTGTGTTAATACCGAACTAATTATTATCACGCGCTGCTACCTCGAAGTGTACCAACGACACCTGAAATTAACAAAAGACAACCCCTTAAAGCACGAACATATGTTCTCAAAGTTGTAAAATGCATTTTTGTCAAAATAAGAGCAGGACATGCACGAATTATCAATCACAATCATTGACTTGGCCCAACAATCCTCGCAAATAGTGTTCTTGCCAACTGAACCGCCGCCGCAATTGCAATTCCCGTTCATAAAATAACTGTACTTTCCATAAAGCGCCTTGCACGTTGTGCAAACATTATTATCGTAATCAAAAATCTCCTAACAGGGCTAGCATTCACCCTAAATAAAATGCTCGCTGTAATTTTGCGTATAGCAGCATTCTTCGGTTGTACACTTATTTAATGTAACTTATATATACAAATACATATTTAGAGTGGAAATTTAAATTAATTGCACTGTTCAATATATAAACAAATTTTCCAGTAAATGAATTTAACTGATACTTTAAATTTATACACTCTTCAATAATAACATGACTCACTCAACATTTTTTCAATTGTATACGTCTCTTATCCAGTTATGCTTTAGTTTTGCGCGATATCAGTAAATATAAATTATTAGTGTCAGTAAACTTGTATTTTTGAGACAAACGCTGTTTACACTTTAGTTTATTTAATCGAACATAGCTCTACGTTTTAGCTGGTTTGTTATTACCACTGAATAAATTTTGCCGTTTACCATATTCAACTGTATTCTGTAATTGGTTTATTCATACTTTGAGTTAATGGAAGTTGTCCGACCATCTGGCTTTGATTTGGTATATTGGAGTTGTGATTACGATAATGTCGTCTATAAAACCCTACGGTGAATTTGTAGGTGTGTACCTGAGGATGTTTAGATTACATTTTGTATTATATATAATTCTTAATTAAGGAATATTAGGTACGAACAATATATAAAATAATGAACTATAATTTAATTATCAAATATAATATATTAATTATTTAACTACTTTTATAATAATGTAATACTGTTTTAATTATAGTTTCAATTTTTAAGGAACCAAGTTTAGGTAATTATTTTGTTATAATAATTTCATAAATGATATTAATGAGGCCTTTAACACACGCACAATAATTTTTTGTGTCGTAATACGCATTTCCATCGAATTTAGAGCACTAAACACACTATTCGTTGTACACTATCATCATCCTACCCCAACAATCATCGCAATACGTGTTTACACCAGCCGAATCACCGCCACAAAAGCTATTTCTATTCATATAATAACTCCATTCCAAATTGAGCCTTACACGTTGTACAAACCTACTTTTAATAATTATATATTTCCTAACACGTTCGACACTCACCTTAAATATAATGTGTTATAATATATTTTATATATATTTTTATTTTATATATTTTTATTTTATATATATTTTTATTTTATATATATATATTTTATATATATATATATATATATATATATATATATATATATATATATATATATAAATTCGCTTTCGAAAGTCTCAATGAAGTCTGTTTGTGCCGTCTCGAGGAAGTGATATATATATTTTATATAATATTTTTTCGAGCTAACAACAAATATCTGTTGTGCATACGTTCAAAGTTATCAAATACATTTAATGGATGTGATAAATTTATATAATTATATAGATTTATATATAATCGATAAAATGATCAATAGTAAATTAATAAGCAATTTACTAATTAGTTTAATCTTATACGTTTACTTATTTAATTCTACTGCTATTCATACTTGGAGTTAATGGAAGATGTTCAACCATCTGGATCCAAAATTGGGTTATTCCCAACCTAAATTCTAATTCAAACTAAAAATATATTATATTCTCTCATATAAACATCGCTGTTTACACTTTTTTGGTTATTTTTGTTTTCTTAACAACTCTTTTTCCTGTTCTCTTTCTAAATACATACACTCCAACAACCACAACGACTATTATAACCACAGCTCCACCACCTACACCAGCCAAACAAGCAGTTCCGCATTTATTCACTTGACTTTGAGCAGTAATTATATGTTCGAACACGAAACTTGCTCCTTCAGCTCCACTTACATTTACTTTTTGCTCCAATTTATCGTAAAAATAGTTCAGGAACATTTACTTCTACGTTGGGTCTGAAATTGAAAATTTTACATTTTCTGCTGTTTTAATCAAAATTGAAGAATTGGAGAATACTTGGAAGCCAGACACGTTCACGCTCTGGCCGGCGGACAGGTTGAAGATGTTGGCGGCGTCGTAGGTGACGTTGTTCTCGACGTGCCTTACTACGTGCATGGAGCTGTTCTGCGCGACCACTTGGTAGTCGAACTGGTTGATCAGGTCGAACTGGGTCTTGTTGCTGCCGAAGACGATCACGTACTGCAGCTGCAGCGGGGCGTTCGTCTTCTCGACGTACCCCGTGACGTAGTTTCGCTGGACCGCGCCTTAGATGTTCCCGATTTGGTTCCAATTTCCGACGCGCAGCTCCTTCTTCAAAAATATTTCTGTACTCTTTAAAAATATATAGCCAACAGAGTCATTTACACCGGTGCCCTCCACAAACAGCCGTGAGCATTTGTAGGCTTTCAAGTCATTCGAAACCGCCTGCCCGTCCACGAAGACATTCTAAGCTAGCGATCCGAGTTCTCTGTTCAAAAACGTCGACCTGTAGTTTTCAGTGCTGTTGTAGTTCGCTACGACCATCACCGACTGGTCGAAAAGGAACCAAGACCTGAAGCCGCTCAGCTTGTAGTTAAAGTTGTAGAACTCCATTCCCACCACTCCAGTACCGTTGAGATCTGTTCCACCAACAAAAGTAGCGTTCGACATCTTTTAGCTCCGAACTCCGTCAACAGCACTGTCATTACGACCTATCGTGAGTTCAGTTGTTCCCTACAACAAATATGGATCGACAGTGGGAAAAAAGTCGATGTACTGTTGTTAATAATTTGAGTACATGTATTCCATGCCGTCGCCTGTGTACCATCCGTGAAGGTTTTCACCGTTAATTGACTCGTAGTCACCCACCTTATACGAGTGCATGGCTATCGCGAAGGCGTAGTTTTCTCGGCGGTGCACCACTCTTGCCATTGATGAAAAGCGTTTATGCATAAATTCAGGCTATGTAGCTGGAATTGATGCATTAGCTCTAATTTTAGCCATTATTATACTCGCTTGTTGGTATAATTGTGTAATATCAATAAACGGTTGCGCCTTTGTAATATGATGTTTAACTATATTTTACATTTGCTACTATTATTCTAACGATGACGTGTATTAGCTAAGAATTGCTACGTATGACATAACGTATTTGCAATTTTAATATTCTTATTCTAAAATTGAAATTGCTCTGCCATTTACCATATTCATCATCTAACAATTATATATTAGTGTTGTTTATCCATTTATAATGAATTCAAATATTTTTGAAATGCTGGATTCGCTGTACTTATACATTATACTTCTGTTCAATATCACAATTAAGTTTGTTAATCCAGCAAATTATACTTAACCATAACTTGCCGATGCTGATATAGTTTCATGCTATATGAACGAGTAATCTTTATAAAAGCCATCTGATACGTTTACAAAATCGAATATGTGATCTAGAGCTTGGAAAGATAGATCTGATTCTGTGATATTTTGTGAAAGTAATCCCCTTATAAATGCAATTTGAGCAGTATTAACAAGATTGCCACCAGTAGAGATAACAACTGAAGGACATAAAGAAGCTGATAAATTTCCATAAAAAGTAGGATTTGGCAAAAATCGTTTAGATGAAGCTATAATATTGTTCAGAAGATTTTAAGAAATATCTTCTTTTATCAAAACTATAATGTTGTTGAGTACGTCAGGAATTCCAATCTACCACTCCCACCAATCTTATACTTTTCCGGAAAGTGGTGGACTCAATTTAATCAAATCTGCTTTGTAGAAATTTTATAGTATAAAATCCAATGCAGATTGAACAATGTTAAGAGTTGTAATATTTTTATAGTGCAGATTTGTATAATTCTCAAACGGGGTCACTGCATATGCAGTTGCGATAACTTAAATATTCTTTACAGTTTACAGAAGCTGAGGTCCCTATTATAATTATTAATATGAACTCCACAAATAAGTTCTGTCATTTGCTGTATTCATATCATTTATTTATTATGTAGCCCTATTTTGACGTATTGTAATAGCCTATTTGTAATTAATTTTACTATAAATATTTTCTGTAAGGGAATCTTATTTATTTTACAATATTATATTTATATCTTACATTTATTTAAGATTAGGACGCATAGTGTTATCACTATTCAAGGTAAAATCAAATATTTAACTGGCTCCTGCTTAACCCAATACATTAACCAGTTGAATGGGCTGATCACAATATTTGAAATTAATAGCGCTCTACTTCTACGTTGGGTCTGAAATTGAAAATTTTACATTTTCTGCTGTTTTAATCAAAATTGAAGAATTGGAGAATACTTGGAAGCCAGACACGTTCACGCTCTGGCCGGCGGACAGGTTGAAGATGTTGGCGGCGTCGTAGGTGACGTTGTTCTCGACGTACCTTACTACGTGCATGGAGCTGTTCTGCGCGACCACTTGGTAGTCGAACTGGTTGATCAGGTCGAACTGGGTCTTGTTGCTGCCGAAGACGATCACGTACTGCAGCTGCAGCGGGGCGTTCGTCTTCTCGACGTACCCCGTGACGTAGTTTCGCTGGACCGCGCCTTAGATGTTCCCGATTTGGTTCCAATTTCCGACGCGCAGCTCCTTCTTCAAAAATATTTCTGTACTCTTTAAAAATATATAGCCAACGGAGTCATTTACCCCGGTGCCCTCCACAAACAGCCGTGAGCAGTTGTAGGCTTTCAAGTCATTCGAAACCGCCTGCCCGTCCACGAAGACATTCTACGCTAGCGATCCGAGTTCTCTGTTCAAAAACGTCGACCTGTAGTTTTCAGTGCTGTTGTAGTTCGCGACGACCATCACCGACTGGTCGAAAAGGAACCAAGACCTGAAGCCGCTCAGCTTATAGTTAAAGTTGTAGAACTCCATTCCCACCACTCCAGTACCGTTGAGATCTGTTCCACCAACAAAAGTAGCGTTCGACATCTTTTAGCTCCGAACTCCGTCAACTGCACTGTCATTACGACCTATCGTGAGTTCAGTTGTTCCCTATAACAAATATGGATCGACAGTGGGGAAAAAGTCGATGTACTGCTGTTAATAATTTGAGTACATGTACTCCATGCCGTCGCCTGTGTACCACCCGTGAAGGTTTTCACCGTTAATTGACTCGTAGTCGCCCACCTTATACGAATGCATGGCTATCGCGAAGGCGTAGTTTTCTCGGCGGTGCACCACTCTTGCCATTGATGAAAAGCGTTTATGCATAAATTCAGGTTATGTAGCTGGAATCGATGTGTTAGCTCTGATTTTTGTCATTATTATACTCGCTTGTTGGTATAATTGTGTAATATCAATAAATGGTTGCGCCTTTGTAATATGATGTTTGACTATATTTTACATTTGCTACTATTATTCTAACGATGATGTGTATTAGCTAAGAACTGCTACGTATGACATAACGTATTTGCAATTTTAATATTCTTATTCTAAAATTGAAATTGCTCTACCATTTACCATATTCATCATCTAACAATTATATATTAGTGTTGTTTATCCATTTATAATGAATTCAAATATTTTTGAAATGCTGGATTCGCTGTACTTATACATTATACTTCTGTTCAATATCACAATTAAGTTTGTTAATCCAGCAAATTATACTTAACCATAACTAGCCGATGATGATATAGTTTCATGCTATATGAACGAGTAATCTTTATAAAAACCATCTGATACGTTTACAAAATCGAATATGTGATCTAGAGCATGGAAAGATAGATCTGATTCTGTGATATTTTGTGAAAGCAATCCCCTTATAAATACAATTTGAGCAGTATTAACAAGATTACCACCAGTAGAGATAACAACTGAAGGACATAAAGAAGCTGATAAATTTCCATAAAAAGTAGGATTTGGCAAAAATCGTTTAGATGAAGCTATAATATTATTCAGAAGATTTTAAGAAATATCTTCTTTAATCAAAACTATAATGTTGTTGAGTACATCAGGAATTCCAATCTACCACTCCCACCAATCTTATACTTTTCCGGAAAGTGGTGGACTCAATTTAATCAAATCTGCTTTGTAGAAATTTTATAATATAAAATCCAACGCAGATTGAACAATGTTAAGAGTTGTAATATTTTTATGGTGCAGATTTGTATAATTTTCAAACGGGGTTACTGCATATGCTGTTGCGATAACTTAGATATTCTTAACAGTTTACAGAAGCTGAGGCCCCTATTATAATTACTAATATGAACTCCACAAATAAGTTCTGTCATTTGCTGTATTCATATCATTTATTTATTCCGTTGCCTTATTCTGACGAATTGTGATTGCTTATTTGTAATTAATTTTACTATAAATATTTTCTGTAAGGGAATCTTATTTATTTTACAATATTTTATTTATATCTTACATTTATTCAACATTAGGACGCATAGTGTTATCACTATTCAAGGTAAAATCAAACACTTAACTGGCTCCTGCTTAACCTGCTACATTGACCAGTTGAAGGGGCAGATCACAATATTTGAAGTTAATAACGCTCTACTTCTATGTTGGGTCTGAAATTGATATTTTTACGTTTTCTGCTGTTTTTATAAGGACAGACGAATTGGAGAATACTTGGAAGCCAGACACGTTCACGCTCTGGCCGGCCGACAGGTTGAAGATGTTGGCGGCGTCGTAGGTGACGTTGTTCTCGACGTGCCTCACAACGTGCATGGAGCTGTTCTGCGCGATCACTTGGTAGTCGAACTGGTTGATTAGGTCGAACTGGGTCTTGTTGCTGCCGAAGACGATCACGTACTGCAGCTGCAGCGGAGCGTTCGTCTTCTCGACGTACCCCGTGACGTAGTTTCGCTGGACCGCTACTGAGTAGATACCGATTTGGTTCCAATTTCCGACGCGCAGCTCCTTCTTCAAAAATATTTCTGTACTCTTTAAAAATATATAGCCAACGGAGTCATTTACACCGGTGCCCTCCACAAACAGCCGTGAGCAGTTGTAGGCTTTCAAGTCATTCGAAACCGCCTGCCCGTCCACGAAGACATTCTACGCTAGCGATCCGAGTTCTCTGTTCAAAAACGTCGACCTGTAGTTTTCAGTGCTGTTGTAGTTCGCGACGACCATCACCGACTGGTCGAAAAGGAACCAAGACCTGAAGCCGCTCAGCTTATAGTTAAAGTTGTAGAACTCCATTCCCACCACTCCAGTACCGTTGAGATCTGTTCCACCAACAAAAGTAGCGTTCGACATCTTTTAGCTCCGAACTCCGTCAACTGCACTGTCATTACGACCTATCGTGAGTTCAGTTGTTCCCTATAACAAATATGGATCGACAGTGGGGAAAAAGTCGATGTACTGCTGTTAATAATTTGAGTACATGTACTCCATGCCGTCGCCTGTGTACCACCCGTGAAGGTTTTCACCGTTAATTGACTCGTAGTCGCCCACCTTATACGAGTGCATGGCTATCGCGAAGGCGTAGTTTTCTCGGCGGTGCACCACTCTTGCCATTGATGAAAAGCGTTTATGCATAAATTCAGGCTATGTAGCTGGAATTGATGCATTAGCTCTGATTTTAGCCATTATTATACTCGCTTGTTGGTATAATTGTGTAATATCAATAAACGGTTGCGCCTTTGTAATATGATGTTTAACTATATTTTACATTTGCTACTATTATTCTAACGATGACGTGTATTAGCTAAGAATTGCTACGTATGACATAACGTATTTGCAATTTTAATATTCTTATTCTAAAATTGAAATTGCTCTGCCATTTACCATATTCATCATCTAACAATTATATATTAGTGTTGTTTATCCATTTATAATGAATTCAAATATTTTTGAAATGCTGGATTCGCTGTACTTATACATTATACTTCTGTTCAATATCACAATTAAGTTTGTTAATCCAGCAAATTATACTTAACCATAACTTGCCGATGCTGATATAGTTTCATGCTATATGAACGAGTAATCTTTATAAAAGCCATCTGATACGTTTACAAAATCGAATATGTGATCTAGAGCTTGGAAAGATAGATCTGATTCTGTGATATTTTGTGAAAGTAATCCCCTTATAAATGCAATTTGAGCAGTATTAACAAGATTGCCACCAGTAGAGATAACAACTGAAGGACATAAAGAAGCTGATAAATTTCCATAAAAAGTAGGATTTGGCAAAAATCGTTTAGATGAAGCTATAATATTGTTCAGAAGATTTTAAGAAATATCTTCTTTTATCAAAACTATAATGTTGTTGAGTACGTCAGGAATTCCAATCTACCACTCCCACCAATCTTATACTTTTCCGGAAAGTGGTGGACTCAATTTAATCAAATCTGCTTTGTAGAAATTTTATAGTATAAAATCCAATGCAGATTGAACAATGTTAAGAGTTGTAATATTTTTATAGTGCAGATTTGTATAATTCTCAAACGGGGTCACTGCATATGCAGTTGCGATAACTTAAATATTCTTTACAGTTTACAGAAGCTGAGGTCCCTATTATAATTATTAATATGAACTCCACAAATAAGTTCTGTCATTTGCTGTATTCATATCATTTATTTATTATGTAGCCCTATTTTGACGTATTGTAATAGCCTATTTGTAATTAATTTTACTATAAATATTTTCTGTAAGGGAATCTTATTTATTTTACAATATTATATTTATATCTTACATTTATTCAAGATTAGGACGCATAGTGTTATCACTATTCAAGGTAAAATCAAATATTTAACTGGCTCCTGCTTAACCCAATACATTAACCAGTTGAAGGGGCTGATCACAATATTTGAAATTAATAGCGCTCTACTTCTATGTTGGGTCTGAAATTGAAAATTTTACGTTTTCTGCTGTTTTAATCAAAATTGAAGAATTGGAGAATACTTGGAAGCCAGACACGTTCACGCTCTGGCCGGCGGACAGGTTGAAGATGTTGGCGGCGTCGTAGGTGACGTTGTTCTCGACGTGCCTTACTACGTGCATGGAGCTGTTCTGCGCGACCACTTGGTAGTCGAACTGGTTGATCAGGTCGAACTGGGTCTTGTTGCTGCCGAAGACGATCACGTACTGCAGCTGCAGCGGGGCGTTCGTCTTCTCGACGTACCCCGTGACGTAGTTTCGCTGGACCGCGCCTTAGATGTTCCCGATTTGGTTCCAATTTCCGACGCGCAGCTCCTTCTTCAAAAATATTTCTGTACTCTTTAAAAATATATAGCCAACAGAGTCATTTACACCGGTGCCCTCCACAAACAGCCGTGAGCATTTGTAGGCTTTCAAGTCATTCGAAACCGCCTGCCCGTCCACGAAGACATTCTAAGCTAGCGATCCGAGTTCTCTGTTCAAAAACGTCGACCTGTAGTTTTCAGTGCTGTTGTAGTTCGCTACGACCATCACCGACTGGTCGAAAAGGAACCAAGACCTGAAGCCGCTCAGCTTGTAGTTAAAGTTGTAGAACTCCATTCCCACCACTCCAGTACCGTTGAGATCTGTTCCACCAACAAAAGTAGCGTTCGACATCTTTTAGCTCCGAACTCCGTCAACAGCACTGTCATTACGACCTATCGTGAGTTCAGTTGTTCCCTACAACAAATATGGATCGACAGTGGGAAAAAAGTCGATGTACTGTTGTTAATAATTTGAGTACATGTATTCCATGCCGTCGCCTGTGTACCATCCGTGAAGGTTTTCACCGTTAATTGACTCGTAGTCACCCACCTTGTACGAGTGCATGGCTATCGCGAAGGCGTAGTTTTCTCGGCGGTGCACCACTCTTGCCATTGATGAAAAGCGTTTATGCATAAATTCAGGCTATGTAGCTGGAATTGATGGTTCACTCATTATTTTTAGGATTATTGTTCTTGCCTATTGATTTACTTAAGAAAAATCATAAAATGGTATTGCTTTTGTAACATGATGTTTCACTATTTATTTTAAAATTGTTGAAATTTCATAATTAGGAGCGAACTAACTTAACACTGCCATATAACTTACAAACCCCTTACAATTTCCATACTCTTATTCTTTGCGAGAAATTCCGCGACCATTTACCATATTCATCATTTATGCATTATACATAAATGGAGCAGCAGCATTTATAATGAAATCAAATATTTTAGAGATACTTGATCTATTGTAGTTATATATAATACTTCCATTTAAAATGGTTATTAAATTAGTAAGTCCTGAAAATAACACTTAACCATAACTCGCTGATGCAACAATAGTAGTATGCTGAATAAAAGAATAATCTTTATAAAATCCATCTGAAATAGTGACAAAATCAAGAATATTATCTAAGGCATGAAATGATAAATCTGATTCTGTTATATTTTATGAAATTAAGCCTCTTAAGAAACATATTTTTGCTGTATCGACTAAGTTACCTCCTGTAGAAGGATTTGGTTTAGAATTTACATTAAATAAATTGTTAATTGTTGCAGCATATGGTTAAAATCTTCTAGAAGACGCTAAATACTTATTTATAAGATTTTGAGAAATATTTTATTAAATCAAAATGATTAAATTGTTAAGTGTGTCTGGAATTCCAATTTACCATTCCCACCAATTTTGGTTTCCAGAACCAACTAATGGAGGTGCTATAACTGTTAGATCTGCTTTATAGTAATTTGATAAAATAAAATCAAGTGCCGCGGATAGTACATCTAATGTTGTTGTATTTTAATAGTGAATATTTTGAAATTTGTCGCACGGCGCGGTTGCATAAGCTAGAGCAATAACATACAAATTACCAACTGTTGACAATAATTGTGTACCTTGTTCTATATTTTTCCATGAATCCCATAGATATGTTCTATCAATTGTCTTTATCATTGAATTTAACTATACAGTAGCTTAATTTTATCTAGATGTTATTACTTAAGGATTAGTAATTGAATTATTTTTATTTTCAGTAAGTGAATCATATTTATTTTATAAAATTAAAGAAAAGTCTTTGTTTTAATCAATTGTAATACATATAACATTAAATATATTCAACATCTGAAGTGAAAATTATAACATTATATTACATCATTTAAAATATATAAGCTTTAATAATATAGGTATAATCAAAATAAATAAACATGAATTATTAAAAGAACTAAAGAAAACATGAATAAAATAACATTTTTTGTTTAATTTTAGTGTAATCAGTAATTATAGCAAATATTACTTATATCTCAAAATTTCTGAATAAATTTTCTTAATAAATAGAAAAAATAAATGCTAAATAATCTTTAATTATTAATATACTCATGTTTTTATTAAATAGTAAATGTATACTTAACGTTAAGACTTTTCAGTAAGATATTTTCTTTTCTGAAACTATTTGAATGAAGGCCGTAAAAACACCGCTCATTTTTAAAAAACATACTTAACATGTTTATACTTATAACACAGCGAATGAGTAATGAATGAGTAATTTAAACATAATTTAATTTATTTTCACTAATTATGTCTTTCATCATCTGAGTAGTCTGTGTAGTGATAATAGTAATCTGAGTCTTCGCAGTCTCTGTCTCTGGTTGGAATGCTGAATTTTTCTCTGTGTACGATTTCGCTGAGTTATCTTACCGTTCTTTTGTTTTGTCCGTACCAGCTGTTATTCTTGCTCGGGGTCAGGTCTTATTCAGTCAGATCCACATCCGTCTGTTTAAGTGCTGATTTGTGCTGTATTTATTTTGTTTTATTTTGTTAATTTGGCTTCTCATGTGATTCTTAATTATAATTTTTATCGTTTTAAGTACTATTTTGCTCTTCGAACGATTTCGACTGCAAAGCGAATTATTTTGACTGTAATTCAGTAGTATTTGACTAAATTTCGCGATTTGATTTAACATTTATAAGGAGTGGTTATTCAAGGTATGTGTTGAACAAAATGTCTTGTTGTTCTTGTGGAAGTAGTTCTTTCGCTTCTGGGTATTTTTTGATCATTTGGAGAACTTTGAATCCGCTTACTTTCAATAGTTCGTTTTAGGTCAAAACTGGATTCGCGTTGAAGTCGTTCCTGCTCATTTTTGGGAACTGCATTTTATTCTTTTACAAGTAGTATAGTTCCGCCCCACTCCAGAAGTAGCGGAGTGGTTCGTACTCATTCGTTATGAACTTGAACATGTTTTTTACAAGTAGATTAATATTTATAGGCTTTGACTTGAAATTGGATTTGGGGGATAAAAGGTCGTTCGCCTGGATTATAATTTAAGGGTCGAAATCTGATAAAAGTTGCTCGTAAACGTCGTCCACTTTCAAGTTCTTGGTTAAAAACAAACCGATTTCCTAGCAGAACGCGCCGTGCACCTTAAATATCTGCATTGTGTTGAACCTCAACTTCAGTAGACCTTAAACGGGGCTCCGAAGAAGCTCCTGCTTCAAATCGGCCCTCTGAATGTACAAATACTACAACGGAGCAAGGTAACGCGTAGGCTAAATATTTAATATATCAGGAGAGTAAACCAGAACTTGAATGTGCTCGGAAACGTTTTTGGTTTTGAACGAACGAATAATTCGGTCAATCGGAACCATCATGAAAATATTTCCACTCAGAGCTTGAGAATCAATCTCAAAACGATGAGATTAAATTCGGGTGGACTCGGAGGTGAAAATATAATTCAAATCGCCCCAGAACAGCGTTGATTCGTACGAATCGTTGTAAAACGGATTTTAGATTTCAGAATATTCAAATTATTATGCATTGTCGAATTATTTACGACCATATATTGGTTTCTGTATTTGTGTAATCGCTTGAAACAGTAACTGAGACTCAGAATCGCTGAAATACGGAAAAATCAGCTTTTAATTTAAAATACCTGTCGAATCGAACTATAAATCAGTTGAAGCTGGATATAAGACTAAATTGGACAAATCTATGTACAGAGACAAAACTCGCTTGAGAAAAACTCTGCAAATCGTAAATTATTACATAAATTAGTCCCTTAAAATCAAATTCTTCTTCAAAATAGAAAGTTATTCTTAAAAATTAGCTTCAAGTGATTATATATCTTATTACAGTTATATAATTTTTTACAATCGATCGATATAACTATTCGCCAACACATAGTTTTATTGTAATATTATTAAGACACTTTCTTTTTCTTCAGATGACATTTAAACACAATTTTATAGTTGTTCTATTTATTTCTTTTAGATATCAGTTATAAATTTCATATTTGGAGTGGCTCATTAACATTCCCTTTATAATCTTATATTTTTTAAAATAACACGTTTTGTTCTTCACAACATGTGCTGTTGAGTCAACATATCGGCTCACTCTTTTGGTACATCTCAAAAACATCCACTCAATAATCGATTACTTCAATCACAGGAACATTTAAAAATGATAATTTCATTTTAATGCGTTCTAAATTTCTGTAACTATGTACATAAAGGACTCTATATTTTTAGTGTTAATTTTTTTAGATGTCATCAAATTTTATCAATTCAGAAATGATAGTATTGTTTTATACTATATTGTGTTATTACTGTGCTATTAATATTTATATAACATTATTACATGCTAGGTTATTAACTTTTCAGTGTGTGTATATGGTGGTTATAAGATGTTACAGCTGCTACTGTATACATATTCTTATTAAAATATATTCATTAATGTGTAGTATTTATTGCATTCTCTGAAGTGTCAACAATAATCTAAAACGCAAAAGAAATATATTAGGTATTACGTTTTGTTCTTTCCTGTTTGCTCTTTTGTTATAAACTAAGAAGTTATCACGATCTACATAAATATATTATTTAGATTTGAACTGATTGGATTTCTGTATCCAAATATAGCGTTTAGAGTTTAACTAATATAAATATCAGTGATTAAAATATTTATAAATTGAAACATCACACTCCAAAATTATGTTGCAAGCAGCTATAGATAAAGAAAATTATCACATATTTCACTAAAAATAAAATAAATTTATAATTAAATATATAACAGGTAATATTAGTAGCAAATACCTATTTTGGCATGTAATTTTTGGAACAATTCTTATAATTACATGCTTTGTGATAACTGGTATCTTGAGTACTAAATTTAACATCATGATTGATACTTTTTCGACATTGGGTTCATGGGCTTCGTGGCGTAATCCAAAAGGTTGGTTCTATGTTTTCCATAGGACTAATCGTTAGTTTATTTGTGGTATTGCCGTTGATTCCCTACTAACATTGTCGTATTAAATATGTAAATAAGGCACTTAGCTATTTAGTTACTGTAAGTTTATATCTAGGTTGTTTATGTTTTTTGATGGTGGCATTTTTCCCAACTGTTCGAACTTCAATATCTGGTGGGAAGATTAAATTTTCGAATGTGCACGGTATTTCAGCTTTGTCTGGAGGGGCCTTGTTTATTATAGGTTATTTAGTGCTATTTATCATGGTTTTGATAGATAAGTGCAAGAAGAAAATTGTTTTTGGCCCAGCGTTCACAGCATCAATGATAGTATTGGTAGTATTCTTTATTATAGCATTAATTGCGAACGTAACTTGGATCATAATTTACCCGCAAAGGTATAAAAATGATCCCTCAATCGGCGATGACAGGAACGATGCTTCTGCGTTTTCGTTTTATAGCTTCTCAATGTGGGAGAATTTGGGGATTTATCTCATTTTCACGTTTTTCTTGACGTCTCCGTTTATGTTACATCATAGAAGTGACGGAAAATTCACCGTTTAGAACGAAAGTAAACGACTATTTCCAAAAAAGGAGCGAATATAACTCAAAACAGAATTATCGGTTATTTGGAATTAAATAATAAACGGACGTAATATTTTAAAAAGGAAGTAGTGCGTGCTTTTGGAGCACTTAGCTGATTACTAATAAGTTGAGGGACTGCTAGATGATGAAATTGTTTCAGTTCTGTACAAAATAGCTGAATCTGAGAATTCTAGTGAAGTTAAAGCTCAGTAGATTATATAACCGTATTTGAAAAATTAAGCATATAAGCTTCTACAAATTGCATTGGATATCTACATATAGAAAATCAAAGATACTGAAAACAAAAATGATATTGTAATTATTTAGTAAGAGACAATAAATTAAAGTCAGTGAGTTAACTTAATATTATTAAGGCTCAGAATAATAATTGGACATTGATATTATATCATCAACTACTCAATCCAATTAGATATATTAATATCTCATTTTAGATTATAAATATATTATCTCATTAAGAAATCACTTGAGTTAGCTTTTCAAAGAGATGAGCCATTGAAGATGTGAACTGGATGTGATTGTAACTATTCATAACTGTATTTATTTATTTTTTGAAAGTAAGTATTGAACGAAGTTTTATAAGTTCTAAGTCTAAATATGTGTTAGATCAACATAATTAAGTGAAACATCCAGAGTATGGAGTTTCTTGAACTTAGCTAGATTATACAGTTAATCGTTTTCCAAGTAATTTTATTCTAACATCAAAACTTCAAGGTTTTCGAGCTCTAAATTGTCAACGTACATATTCTATCCTTATTGTTTCTCTTCATCTTCGTCCCTGAAATTATACACCGTTAGTACTTTTAATGAGTTGCTTCTCAACTTTACAATCATGCCATTACTTATATAAAGGTTCAAAGTGGAAATATCAAACTTTTCAAGAAACCGCAAGTTTGTAACTTCTGGATCCTCTGCGATTTCTAAGCTACCATTATTAATTTTACTTTCATATCTACGAGTCATTTTAGCATCGTATATCTTATTCAGAGTATTTTAGTTTTAATGCATAATTGTTCGGTTGAGAAGTGGAGAAATCATTTGAAAATAAATTTAATTTGTATCTATATATTATCTGTGTGGGACGAAATGAACGAAGTTTATTGAACGAAGTTTTATAAGTTCTGCAATTGACTTAAATTTCTTTGAGTTTAAGGTTTGGGCATTCAAGACATCTCTATTTGTTGGCATTAAAAAGTTCTTCTTATGATGGAATTTCTTAATTAGTGATGTCAAAACATCTATCAACATTTAGGTTTTCAATTGATGAAAAATCACTTATTCGTTTCTATTCTGCTCTAAATTATTTCAATTTTTTTCATCTCATTAAGATTTGCATCTAGATATACTATTGTATTACGTGAAATGTCTAGATATTCTATATTCACGAGTGGTCTTAAAACATAAACAGAAACTAATTCGCAACAAGTCAAATCTAATGAAATAATATTTATTAAATACTGCAGCTCTGTAATGATTATGTCAGAATTATGTGAAAGATTTAAGTATTGTAAATTGATAAGCGGTTTTAAAGCACTTAGTTGTGTAATATCACACTTATTTATTGCTAAATGTGTGAGACCAAGCAAATGCTTCAATGGAGCTATGTCTAAGCCCCAATTTTAACTGATATATAGCTCTTTAAGATTAACCAATAGACATATTTGATCGATATTTAGTAGTTAATTTGCAGAAACATCCAGATATTCTAAATTAGTAAGCACACCAATTTAGTCAATATTCTAAAATCCACATTCTTGCATAGTTAATGAAGTCAGACTTGTTACACTGTAAATATGTGTTAGATCAACATAATTAAGTGAAACATCCAGAGTATGGAGTTTCTTGAACTTAGCTAGATTATACAGTTAATCGTTTTCCAAGTAATTTTATTCTAACATCAAAACTTCAAGGTTTTCGAGCTCTAAATTGTCAACGTACATATTCTATCCTTATTGTTTCTCTTCATCTTCGTCCCTGAAATTATACACCGTTAGTACTTTTAATGAGTTGCTTCTCAACTTTACAATCATGCCATTACTTATATAAAGGTTCAAAGTGGAAATATCAAACTTTTCAAGAAACCGCAAGTTTGTAACTTCTGGATCCTCTGCGATTTCTAAGCTACCATTATTAATTTTACTTTCATATCTACGAGTCATTTTAGCATCGTATATCTTATTCAGAGTATTTTAGTTTTAATGCATAATTGTTCGGTTGAGAAGTGGAGAAATCATTTGAAAATAAATTTAATTTGTATCTATATATTATCTGTGTGGGACGAAATGAACGAAGTTTATTGAACGAAGTTTTATAAGTTCTGCAATTGACTTAAATTTCTTTGAGTTTAAGGTTTGGGCATTCAAGACATCTCTATTTGTTGGCATTAAAAAGTTCTTCTTATGATGGAATTTCTTAATTAGTGATGTCAAAACATCTATCAACATTTAGGTTTTCAATTGATGAAAAATCACTTATTCGTTTCTATTCTGCTCTAAATTATTTCAATTTTTTTCATCTCATTAAGATTTGCATCTAGATATACTATTGTATTACGTGAAATGTCTAGATATTCTATATTCACGAGTGGTCTTAAACATAAACAGAAACTAATTCGCAACAAGTCAAATCTAATGAAATAATATTTATTAAATACTGCAGCTCTGTAATGATTATGTCAGAATTATGTGAAAGATTTAAGTATTGTAAATTGATAAGCGGTTTTAAAGCACTTAGTTGTGTAATATCACACTTATTTATTGCTAAATGTGTGAGACCAAGCAAATGCTTCAATGGAGCTATGTCTAAGCCCCAATTTTAACTGATATATAGCTCTTTAAGATTAACCAATAGACATATTTGATCGATATTTAGTAGTTAATTTGCAGAAACATCCAGATATTCTAAATTAGTAAGCACACCAATTTAGTCAATATTCTAAAATCCACATTCTTGCATAGTTAATGAAGTCAGACTTGTTACACTGTAAATATGTGTTAGATCAACATAATTAAGTGAAACATCCAGAGTATGGAGTTTCTTGAACTTAGCTAGATTATACAGTTAATCGTTTTCCAAGTAATTTTATTCTAACATCAAAACTTCAAGGTTTTCGAGCTCTAAATTGTCAACGTACATATTCTATCCTTATTGTTTCTCTTCATCTTCGTCCCTGAAATTATACACCGTTAGTACTTTTAATGAGTTGCTTCTCAACTTTACAATCATGCCATTACTTATATAAAGGTTCAAAGTGGAAATATCAAACTTTTCAAGAAACCGCAAGTTTGTAACTTCTGGATCCTCTGCGATTTCTAAGCTACCATTATTAATTTTACTTTCATATCTACGAGTCATTTTAGCATCGTATATCTTATTCAGAGTATTTTAGTTTTAATGCATAATTGTTCGGTTGAGAAGTGGAGAAATCATTTGAAAATAAATTTAATTTGTATCTATATATTATCTGTGTGGGACGAAATGAACGAAGTTTATTGAACGAAGTTTTATAAGTTCTGCAATTGACTTAAATTTCTTTGAGTTTAAGGTTTGGGCATTCAAGACATCTCTATTTGTTGGCATTAAAAAGTTCTTCTTATGATGGAATTTCTTAATTAGTGATGTCAAAACATCTATCAACATTTAGGTTTTCAATTGATGAAAAATCACTTATTCGTTTCTATTCTGCTCTAAATTATTTCAATTTTTTTCATCTCATTAAGATTTGCATCTAGATATACTATTGTATTACGTGAAATGTCTAGATATTCTATATTCACGAGTGGTCTTAAAACATAAACAGAAACTAATTCGCAACAAGTCAAATCTAATGAAATAATATTTATTAAATACTGCAGCTCTGTAATGATTATGTCAGAATTATGTGAAAGATTTAAGTATTGTAAATTGATAAGCGGTTTTAAAGCACTTAGTTGTGTAATATCACACTTATTTATTGCTAAATGTGTGAGACCAAGCAAATGCTTCAATGGAGCTATGTCTAAGCCCCAATTTTAACTGATATATAGCTCTTTAAGATTAACCAATAGACATATTTGATCGATATTTAGTAGTTAATTTGCAGAAACATCCAGATATTCTAAATTAGTAAGCACACCAATTTAGTCAATATTCTAAAATCCACATTCTTGCATAGTTAATGAAGTCAGACTTGTTACACTGTAAATATGTGTTAGATCAACATAATTAAGTGAAACATCCAGAGTATGGAGTTTCTTGAACTTAGCTAGATTATACAGTTAATCGTTTTCCAAGTAATTTTATTCTAACATCAAAACTTCAAGGTTTTCGAGCTCTAAATTGTCAACGTACATATTCTATCCTTATTGTTTCTCTTCATCTTCGTCCCTGAAATTATACACCGTTAGTACTTTTAATGAGTTGCTTCTCAACTTTACAATCATGCCATTACTTATATAAAGGTTCAAAGTGGAAATATCAAACTTTTCAAGAAACCGCAAGTTTGTAACTTCTGGATCCTCTGCGATTTCTAAGCTACCATTATTAATTTTACTTTCATATCTACGAGTCATTTTAGCATCGTATATCTTATTCAGAGTATTTTAGTTTTAATGCATAATTGTTCGGTTGAGAAGTGGAGAAATCATTTGAAAATAAATTTAATTTGTATCTATATATTATCTGTGTGGGACGAAATGAGTATTCATTGTGTACTCAAAAGTTCCTTATATATAAGTGCAAATATGTTATAAATAAGTGTATTGTGATAAGCAACAGTTGATTAAGTCATTTAATTTTTATCTATTCCAAATATCAAATTAATAAGTTAATTAGTTAAAATATAGAAATTATAATTCACAATATAGTAATTATAATTCACAACTTTATAACAATAAATTAAATTATTATTTAATAATATACTGTAAAAATATTGATAACATATTCAATACAATAATATTATTTATTAAATTTACAACAAAATAATTACCTGATCTCATTCGAACCCAACTTAATTCAACTGGAAGAGACGAACAACGTTCGCGGTAAACTGCATTTGACTTTGACTAGCGTTGTTCATTGTTGCGTTAATTTATTGTCTGAAGTTGTTGAACGTCGTTTTAAGTGATTTGTGTTGGTTTTAAATTTAATTGAGTTAAATGTTCGGGCTTTCGATATTTCTAAATTGGTTGGCTTTGCGAAGTTCTTTTTCAGATGAATCTTTCTAATCAGATATGTTAAAACATCTATGACCATCTTCGTCAATGTTATTATAATTTGAGTGCTTTTCAAGTTATGAAAAGTCGTTTATAATATTCATTTGTATATTAAGTTATTTTATTTTAGTCATCTCCTCAAGATGTGCATCTAAATATACTATATTATTTTTTGAAATATTAAGTTTTTCAAGATTTATAAGTGGTCTTAAAACATAAACAGAAACTATTATTACAATTATTCAATTTTAAATGGGATAGATTCTTCAAATACTGCAACTCTGAAATATTAGTGTCATAATTGAAAGAAAGGTCTAAGTCTTGTAAGTTGGTAAGATGTTTTAAAACACTTAATTATGTAAGTGCACAGCTTCTCAGATTTAATTGTATTAGGCCAACTAGGTACTTCAATGGAGATACTGGGATGTACGGGGTTTGATTGTCAGAGTGAAGGAGTACATAATAGTGAGAACTAATTAATTTCGTTCTGTAAGAATAAATAATACATATTCAACAGATATAGGGTATTTTTTTATGTTGTAAACTTAACACTTCAAAATGGACTTGAGATATAAAATAAGAAAGTATTCTTTTCAAATCAAGTTGTGTTTGTATACTGCATAGAATGAAAATATAATGTTCAAAGAAGGCATGAGGAGACTTTAGAATATTTTAAATTTAGATAAATTTGTAAAGTTGGATTTATGATCTTCTTCCAACAAGTGAAAAGTATTGAACTACTTCACGTTCCAAAGATTGAAAATGACATCCACAAAGAATAGTCATCATGATGTTGTTTTCACTGTGATCAATGAATCCAGCTTTTATAGTTCATAAAGAGATTGATATTGGGATCGGCTAAGTAGAAAAACGGATCGTCGAGTTAAATCTTCTAGCATACTCGTGGAAATCAGCAATCCGTCATATTTCCAAATAATTTAACGAATTTATCCCGTAAAACTAAATATGTGGGTTTAGTGGAATAAAAGTTTGAAGTTTTCAAGAAATTGTTCATCAAAGTCTTGAAAAGTGTTCGATTCAGGTCAAATGAAATCAATTCTACTCAGTTCGCTAGCTGGTAGTCGGCTTTCATATTTTATGATTTATCGTTCGTAACTTATCATGTAAATTAATTTTCGGGGTTTTTGTTGGAATTGTTTTGGTTGGCACCATTCAGAGTTACAGGATAGACTTCAGCGTAATTGAAGCGAATGTAACAAATAATTCTATTTGTAGAAAAGAAAATATATTGGAATACTAATTCCACTCCGAACTTGAAAAAGTTAGAAGCCTTAACAAGACATCTCAATTAAAATTATATGCAGGGTCCTACTTAGTTTATTCACACATCATTAAAATTGAACTAGCTCATTTTTAACAACCTTAATAAACAAAATTTGATTTGAAGAACAACAGTAAGTAAGTTAGCCCAGTATCATCAGTGTACAATTATATACCTACCATGACTCTATTTGTACATGCTAACCTTACAGAAGAGAACACGTAAGAAAATTACTAAAATGGTTAGTAAATATATTTTCCTTATGCAATGAATAACGTTATATGAACGATGAATAAGTTGATATGAGGTAAGATTAACTATCAAATAATACAATAGAATGCAATCCATCGGGTCCAAAACGTTATTTTACTCTGACAATCAAACCCCGTACATCCCAGTATGTCAATTTCCGAATTCCCCCTGATTTTTAGCAATTTAAGATTTACCAATAAATATATCTAATTTATATTTTTAAGTTAATTGTGTGACACTTCAAGAACATCTAAATTAGTAAGCTGCACTATTTAATCAATGTTCTTTAAACCACACGAACACATAGATAATTTTGTAAGATTTTTAACTTTATTTAATGGATTAAGATCTAAGTCTTCATTTATACTAATATCAAGTTCTTTTAAATTAACCAACGAAGAAATTAAGTCTATGTTCTTCAATCCGCATGATACCATAGACAGTTTAGTTAGACTTATAACCATATGAATATGCGTTAGATCAACATTGTTAAATGAAACATTAAGAGTGTGGAGTTTCTTGAATTTAGCTATATTATATAATTAATTTTTGTCCATGTTATTTTCTTGCAAGTCCAAAACTTCAAGGTTTTCGAGCTCCAAATCGTTAACATTCAAATTTAATCTTTATTATTCAGTATCATCATCATCATCATCATCATCATCATCATCATCATCATCATCATCATCATCATCATCATCATCATCATCATCATCATCATCATCATCATCATCATCATGTTGCTCATTTTAATTCAATGATAAGTACTACAATCTTTATTATTGTTCATCTATTTCAAACATCTCTCCGTATTCAAAATACAACAAAGTTAATTTCTTTAAAGTGCTGCTTCTCAACTGTACACTCATGTTACTACTAATAAAAAGCTACAACGTTTAGATATCAAACTTTTCTAAAAACCTCAAGTTAGTTACTTCCGGATCTCCACCACTATAATCACCGATTTACAAGTTACCATCTTTAATTTTACCTTCATATTTACGAGTCATTTTAGCTTCGTAATCCTCATTCAGAGCATTTTAGTTCTATTCTGTCATTTGACAAAAGTTAGGAAGTGAAATATTAAATATTATTATATTGTATTTTCAGATATATAAATTGTAATTCACTTCAATCTCGATGAATATTTGTGATGTATTCCGATGAATATAATTCTGTACAATTCTATTACAGTATTTCGCATAATTCCAGCGTGCTCGATGCTATGCATCAGTATTTTCCAACTAACGATAACTTAGTGTACTCGCTCACGGTATCCACGATTATGTTGCAAGATCTATTTGTCTAGCTATCTATTTACTAGCTTCTTTGATAGAGATCTTTTTCTTCCAAATATCATAAATAGTAGCATCGTGCACGGCTGGTAATACATTACTGAATACATGCAATTTATACATAATTTTCATTTTAACTATTCAATATCAAATTTAGTTAGTTGAACCTAACTAACCAAATTAATTCAACATCTGGAAGAGACCTATTGTTATTCTTACGCACCTACAAATTCGCCGTAGGCTTATAGTTATAGACGACATTATCGTAATCACAACTCCAATATACCAAATCAAAGCCAGATGGTCGGACAACTTCCATTATACTCCAAGTATGAATAAACCAATTACAGAATACAGTTGAATATGGTAAACGGCGAAATTTATTCAGTGGTTATAATTAAACCAGCTAAAACGTAGAACTACGTTCGATTAAACCAAAATAAAATTCTCATTCATTTAATAATAGAAAATAATAGTTAATTTAGAATGTAGAATATATATCACACTCAATTATATTTCAATATTTATAAAATCAATTATGTTATTTACAACAGTTATTTACAACAAAGTAATTACCTGATCTCATTCGAACCCAAATTGATTATATCATCTATTCACAACATTTTACTATGACAACTATAACTATTTAATTACAAAGCTTCTTTTTAATTATTAATATACTCATCGTGTAGTTTATACTAAAATTATAAAATAATTATCAATTATTCATAACATTTATGAAATTAACTATAACATAATTACCTGTTCTCATTCGAGTCAATCCTGCCGGCTGTGCCAAGGGCCCTGGGCGCCTTTGGCGCTAGCGAGCGTCCAGGAAGGAGCCCGCAGACCATTACCTTCCTCCTCAAACGTACCCAAAAGAAACCGTTCTAGGTTTTATGCTAGTGTTTAGTGTTCCAGCGTTTGAATTTGTTATCACATTGACTGGAATACTACTAAATTCCTGTTTAAGAGCCGTCTAAAATATTTGGCGTTTGTTTTTGGCTTTCTGTGAGTTTAATATTTTGGCCTTCAACGTCTAATATTATTCGCCTAACGAACATATTCAAAGGGTATATTTTAATAATCATTTAATAATTTCTAAATCAAAATTCATCAAGGTTCTTATTCGATTAAATTACAAATAAGTTATTTTAATTTTGTATTATTAAACTGACCTCACTAGGAAACCGGTTGGTTCAGCAATTCGAAGAGTTAAACTGCGGAAGATGAAAACTAAATATAATTGTCATTGTTCAAAGCCCCGTTTATTAATTTATATTTACAGTTATTAAAGGTCGTTTTAACGTTTTGGTGTTTGTTTAAGATTTCTTTGAGTTAAATGACCGGACTTTCAATTTTTCTAAAATTTTTGGCTCTGCGAAGTTATTCCTATGAAGGAATACCTTAGAAAGAGATGTCTAAGCGTATATCTTTATTTTGGTCTTAAAAGTTATTAAAATTTAGGTGCTTTAAAATTTATGTTATGTCGACTAAAAGATTACTGTGAACTTAAAAGCATTTCAATTTTGTCATCTGATTAAAATCTGCATCTAAGTAAACAATTTAATTATTTGTGATTACCAGCGTTTCCAGATTCACAAGCGGCCTTAAAACACAAACAGAAACTAAACCACAACACTTAATATATAAATGAGTTAGGTTCTTCAGATACTACAATGCTGTAATATTTATGTTTAAATTGAAAGAAATATCCAATATTTGTAAGTTGATAAGAGGTCTCAAAGCACTTAGTTGTTTAAGTTTACAATATTGCAGATCTAATTTTACGAGACTAACTAAATCCTTCAATGGAGATATGTCAATTTCCGAATTCCCCCTGATTTTTAGCAATTTAAGATTTACCAATAAATATATCTAATTTATATTTTTAAGTTAATTGTGTGACACTTCAAGAACATCTAAATTAGTAAGCTGCACTATTTAATCAATGTTCTTTAAACCACACGAACACATAGATAATTTTGTAAGATTTTTAACTTTATTTAATGGATTAAGATCTAAGTCTTCATTTATACTAATATCAAGTTCTTTTAAATTAACCAACGAAGAAATTAAGTCTATGTTCTTCAATCCGCATGATACCATAGACAGTTTAGTTAGACTTATAACCATATGAATATGCGTTAGATCAACATTGTTAAATGAAACATTAAGAGTGTGGAGTTTCTTGAATTTAGCTGTCAATTTCCGAATTCCCCCTGATTTTTAGCAATTTAAGATTTACCAATAAATATATCTAATTTATATTTTTAAGTTAATTGTGTGACACTTCAAGAACATCTAAATTAGTAAGCTGCACTATTTAATCAATGTTCTTTAAACCACACGAACACATAGATAATTTTGTAAGATTTTTAACTTTATTTAATGGATTAAGATCTAAGTCTTCATTTATACTAATATCAAGTTCTTTTAAATTAACCAACGAAGAAATTAAGTCTATGTTCTTCAATCCGCATGATACCATAGACAGTTTAGTTAGACTTATAACCATATGAATATGCGTTAGATCAACATTGTTAAATGAAACATTAAGAGTGTGGAGTTTCTTGAATTTAGCTATATTATATAATTAATTTTTGTCCATGTTATTTTCTTGCAAGTCCAAAACTTCAAGGTTTTCGAGCTCCAAATCGTTAACATTCAAATTTAATCTTTATTATTCAGTATCATCATCATCATCATCATCATCATCATCATCATCATCATCATCATCATCATCATCATCATCATCATCATCATCATCATCATCATCATCATCATCATCATCATGTTGCTCATTTTAATTCAATGATAAGTACTACAATCTTTATTATTGTTCATCTATTTCAAACATCTCTCCGTATTCAAAATACAACAAAGTTAATTTCTTTAAAGTGCTGCTTCTCAACTGTACACTCATGTTACTACTAATAAAAAGCTACAACGTTTAGATATCAAACTTTTCTAAAAACCTCAAGTTAGTTACTTCCGGATCTCCACCACTATAATCACCGATTTACAAGTTACCATCTTTAATTTTACCTTCATATTTACGAGTCATTTTAGCTTCGTAATCCTCATTCAGAGCATTTTAGTTCTATTCTGTCATTTGACAAAAGTTAGGAAGTGAAATATTAAATATTATTATATTGTATTTTCAGATATATAAATTGTAATTCACTTCAATCTCGATGAATATTTGTGATGTATTCCGATGAATATAATTCTGTACAATTCTATTACAGTATTTCGCATAATTCCAGCGTGCTCGATGCTATGCATCAGTATTTTCCAACTAACGATAACTTAGTGTACTCGCTCACGGTATCCACGATTATGTTGCAAGATCTATTTGTCTAGCTATCTATTTACTAGCTTCTTTGATAGAGATCTTTTTCTTCCAAATATCATAAATAGTAGCATCGTGCACGGCTGGTAATACATTACTGAATACATGCAATTTATACATAATTTTCATTTTAACTATTCAATATCAAATTTAGTTAGTTGAACCTAACTAACCAAATTAATTCAACATCTGGAAGAGACCTATTGTTATTCTTACGCACCTACAAATTCGCCGTAGGCTTATAGTTATAGACGACATTATCGTAATCACAACTCCAATATACCAAATCAAAGCCAGATGGTCGGACAACTTCCATTATACTCCAAGTATGAATAAACCAATTACAGAATACAGTTGAATATGGTAAACGGCGAAATTTATTCAGTGGTTATAATTAAACCAGCTAAAACGTAGAACTACGTTCGATTAAACCAAAATAAAATTCTCATTCATTTAATAATAGAAAATAATAGTTAATTTAGAATGTAGAATATATATCACACTCAATTATATTTCAATATTTATAAAATCAATTATGTTATTTACAACAGTTATTTACAACAAAGTAATTACCTGATCTCATTCGAACCCAAATTGATTATATCATCTATTCACAACATTTTACTATGACAACTATAACTATTTAATTACAAAGCTTCTTTTTAATTATTAATATACTCATCGTGTAGTTTATACTAAAATTATAAAATAATTATCAATTATTCATAACATTTATGAAATTAACTATAACATAATTACCTGTTCTCATTCGAGTCAATCCTGCCGGCTGTGCCAAGGGCCCTGGGCGCCTTTGGCGCTAGCGAGCGTCCAGGAAGGAGCCCGCAGACCATTACCTTCCTCCTCAAACGTACCCAAAAGAAACCGTTCTAGGTTTTATGCTAGTGTTTAGTGTTCCAGCGTTTGAATTTGTTATCACATTGACTGGAATACTACTAAATTCCTGTTTAAGAGCCGTCTAAAATATTTGGCGTTTGTTTTTGGCTTTCTGTGAGTTTAATATTTTGGCCTTCAACGTCTAATATTATTCGCCTAACGAACATATTCAAAGGGTATATTTTAATAATCATTTAATAATTTCTAAATCAAAATTCATCAAGGTTCTTATTCGATTAAATTACAAATAAGTTATTTTAATTTTGTATTATTAAACTGACCTCACTAGGAAACCGGTTGGTTCAGCAATTCGAAGAGTTAAACTGCGGAAGATGAAAACTAAATATAATTGTCATTGTTCAAAGCCCCGTTTATTAATTTATATTTACAGTTATTAAAGGTCGTTTTAACGTTTTGGTGTTTGTTTAAGATTTCTTTGAGTTAAATGACCGGACTTTCAATTTTTCTAAAATTTTTGGCTCTGCGAAGTTATTCCTATGAAGGAATACCTTAGAAAGAGATGTCTAAGCGTATATCTTTATTTTGGTCTTAAAAGTTATTAAAATTTAGGTGCTTTAAAATTTATGTTATGTCGACTAAAAGATTACTGTGAACTTAAAAGCATTTCAATTTTGTCATCTGATTAAAATCTGCATCTAAGTAAACAATTTAATTATTTGTGATTACCAGCGTTTCCAGATTCACAAGCGGCCTTAAAACACAAACAGAAACTAAACCACAACACTTAATATATAAATGAGTTAGGTTCTTCAGATACTACAATGCTGTAATATTTATGTTTAAATTGAAAGAAATATCCAATATTTGTAAGTTGATAAGAGGTCTCAAAGCACTTAGTTGTTTAAGTTTACAATATTGCAGATCTAATTTTACGAGACTAACTAAATCCTTCAATGGAGATATGTCAATTTCCGAATTCCCCCTGATTTTTAGCAATTTAAGATTTACCAATAAATATATCTAATTTATATTTTTAAGTTAATTGTGTGACACTTCAAGAACATCTAAATTAGTAAGCTGCACTATTTAATCAATGTTCTTTAAACCACACGAACACATAGATAATTTTGTAAGATTTTTAACTTTATTTAATGGATTAAGATCTAAGTCTTCATTTATACTAATATCAAGTTCTTTTAAATTAACCAACGAAGAAATTAAGTCTATGTTCTTCAATCCGCATGATACCATAGACAGTTTAGTTAGACTTATAACCATATGAATATGCGTTAGATCAACATTGTTAAATGAAACATTAAGAGTGTGGAGTTTCTTGAATTTAGCTTTCTAAATCGTCAGTATTGAAATGAGTTACGTCAGAACGCGCTTGCTCTGATTTTTCCAAAGTTAATTCGTTAATAGTGATGCTTCTAATCTTTATATTCAAATTATCACTAACATAAATCATCAATTTTTATATATTGAACTATTCGACAAATCTCAAGTTTGTAATCTGCTGATCTCCTCTTTGCCATTCTCCAATTTATAACTTACCATCTTGAATTTTATCTTCATATTTGCGAATTATTTACTATTATTATTGTTAATATACATCATTGTAATATAATTTGGTCATTTGAAATAGGGAAGTGGTACTTTATAAATAATTTAATTATTATTCCACGAGACTATGTTAGATCGATGAATTCATCAAACGAAAAAATCCCGTATAGATCAGCTTGCTCGAAGCAGCTGCGTTACCCTTTTAGTTGGTTGCCTAGGTTGTGGAGGTGCGATTGTCATACATATGTGCATCTAAAATTCGTACATAATGATTCTCACATATAAACACGACAATAAAATGGAGTTTACAAATTTAACGTTTGAATTAAATAGTTGGACTAAAATACATGCGAATTAAAGTTATCTTAAATAATACGTTTTCACTGCTAGTACATGCGCACTTCTCCTTCTTTTATTTCGTCCACTCGTCTAACTTCAATTTCCTGAATTATTTGTTGCATTTTTTCGATGTCGTCAACAATTACAACTTAGTTTTGGATAGCTGCTTTATTTAGCTCCTCGTTTATCATTTTGTCCAGCTGAGTGGTTCCAAGTTCAACTACTAAGTTTTATTCGTGCTCTGTTTTGAGTTTATACTTGCTCGTTTTAGTTTTGAATTCAATTTAGTTTTATTTTCTCCTTCTCAAAACAACTAGAATAAGTACTAATATTAAAATTAATATTGTTACTGAGATTACTGAGCTGATTATGATCTAGGTTGTGCGCTGCGAGGGAGAGAAACACTTATTATTTATGAATAGCATACCGTCAAGGCACTTGCACTAGTTTTCGTAGTCGTAAACAGCGTACTTGTCATATTTGGAGCAGTTTAAACAAGCGTGGTCGAACACAATCAACGCCTTGGACCAACAATCGTCACACACTGAATTTAAACCAGCCGTGCCGTCAGCACAAAGACAGTTACTGATGTGATAATAACTGCCATGTCCAAAGAATTCCTCACAAATTAAACACTAACTCAAGATGTAGTGGTAACGCACATCCAATTTTTAACAACACTCTTCAGTTGTACAAGAATCTACAGCTAACTAATTTAAAGCTTATGTTTGAACTAGTAATTCTAAGATCATTTATTAAACAATATCGAGGTGGAAAATAATTAAATATATAACAAAATAATATATAATGAATGATTAATAAGATTGAATGAACATACTATAAATACAACTCGCGTAATGGTCTATCTATGTAACCCATTAAAAGTAAAAAACTTTATATGCAATGATTAACTTCAATCAAGCAATAAAAACGATAGATAAATTGCAATTATTATTAAATACAATAAATTACTCAAAATATTATAATAATATAATCACAATATAATATTATCACAACCATTACGAGTTGTATTGAACAAAAGCGATCACGAGAATAAAAATGAAAATTTATATTATCTTACGATTAAAAGACGTCTAGTGAATACATTATTGTTTTGAAAGTATTTTGAATTCCTCATATTTGTTATTATACGTTAAGTTGTAGTCATCAGTAATTGAGTAATTTTTTCCACTTGTTTAAAACTTGAACTTATTGTCAACGAAATACTTTTATAAGTACTCGTTGTACTTTTGCATCGAACTGAAGCAAAGTGGATCATTTCTTTTAGAGAATATCTTCATATCCTCAGCATTATCAGTAGTCACCATAAAATAATGAGTTGTTTCTATTTATTTTTAAATGTAAAATTCTGTGTTATTGATTATAAATGACGAAGTAGTGATGTTTAATTATAACTCGTATCTAGTACACACGTGTCCACTACTTATTGAATAACTCATTTTAATTAATCCGGCTATAAATAAAGCATCAATAAGCACTTGGCTTTACTTAGATTATTAACATAATTAAGAATCGAAATCATCAAACTCGTTAATTATTTTGCTGTGTTTTCCTTTACTTTATTATTAAGTTGATGAAATAATAAAACCTGACGAATCTATATAAAGAAACTCAACTTCCATAATACTATCTTTATAATATGTGTTTCTTTCTTGTATATTTTTATCAACATTATTTAAAATATAAAAATATGGCGAATAACTATAAGGTTCTGAAATTGGACTTAATATTACCTAACCTTAATAAGTATTGTACATGCTATATGATATGGAGCTCTCAGAAAACTCATACGAATTGGTAAATATATCTTTTGCTTCAGACTATGTGCTTTAGAACAACCATGATTCATAACATGTAGATTAAAATTCGTCTTCAGGGTGTGAAACTAACCAATGTTTGTTGGCAAACTCAAATTATTGATACTTGAGTTATGTCTGATCGAATACTTCAACATTTGGCGAGAATTAATTTATTGTGCAAAGTCTCATTTGGTTGAAGTGAGAGAAAATGCACATTCGCTCCGTTGATACAGTCTAACTTTATATTTAGGTGAAAAAGTGCATATATCTAAACATTCGTATATAAAACATAAATTATTGAGTAACTTTCATCGAAATATCGGTTCCAGGTATAATAAACATGTAATCCTCTGTTTATCCATTTAAGTTTTCAGAACACTCAGTGAGCCCTAGAAGTTCGCGAATGGTTACCTGCTTCAGTAGGTCAAAAATTCCATATTTTTCCAGAATATATGGATTTAGAATTTTACCGTTTTATACAAACTGAAGGCTTTAATTGAACAACTGTTTTAGTAAGTATGCGGTAGAAGATTAATTGAGTTGAGAGGTTTATTTTATGTTATTAATTTTGTTGAAACGAAATAATGTTAAGCTTGTCAGTATTTCCACTTCGCAAATAATTAACAAAATTCTCGAAAACGACTTCAACCATTTAATAGGTAAATTACTATTTTTGTGTTCAATATATATTAAAACATATTATTCGTATTTTAAATCACTTTATTCATTTTTTATAAATGTGTGTGTACCCTCTTATGTCATTTTATTCACTAATATGCGTTTTATAACACTCTGGACACAAATGATATCCTTTGCACGAACACACATATCTGCTATTACATTATTTGCAGCCGACACATTACGCACTTACTTTTGTATATACATGATAGTGTTTATATGCTTCTATTACTGGTCCTTTAATTGGGCTTACTACTGGTTGGTTACAACCTTCAATTTTTCGTGGTGTAGCTTTAATTTCATATTTTGTTAGATTTATTTTCATTTAATCAATTATGCTTTCAACATAATCCGTTACTATATTCTAATAATATAAGAATATAATATTACTTACATAAAATTAATTATTAATGGTAATGCAAAAAGTAGAAAACTTTAACCATGATATATACAAAATCAAAATTTGTGAAATAACCCTGTTAAATGTAAGAATTTGTAAGTTCTCGTGGTATTCCCAGAGAACAACCTGAAATAGTTCGTTACTACAATAATAATTATAAAGGAGTTGATTACGTAGACCAACTTACAAAAAATATTAAGTTTCCAGGACGATGTACTCGTTGGACCACAAGGATGTTTATTTATTTTATGTAAGTAATATTAGTTAATGGGTTTTCTTTGATGAAATTATTGCATCCAGAATATAAAGAAATTAAAATAACGGATTATGTTGAAAGCATAATTGATTAAATGAAAATAAATCTAACAAAATATGAAATTAAAGCTACACCACGAAAAATTGAAGGTTGTAACCAACCAGTAGTAAGCCCAATTAAAGGACCAGTAATAGAAGCATATAAACACTATCATGTATATACAAAAGTAAGTGCGTAATGTGTCGGCTGCAAATAATGTAATAGCAGATATGTGTGTTCGTGCAAAGGATATCATTTGTGTCCAGAGTGTTATAAAACGCATATTAGTGAATAAAATGACATAAGAGGGTACACACACATTTATAAAAAATGAATAAAGTGATTTAAAATACGAATAATATGTTTTAATATATATTGAACACAAAAATAGTAATTTACCTATTAAATGGTTGAAGTCGTTTTCGAGAATTTTGTTAATTATTTGCGAAGTGGAAATACTGACAAGCTTAACATTATTTCGTTTCAACAAAATTAATAACATAAAATAAACCTCTCAACTCAATTAATCTTCTACCGCATACTTACTAAAACAGTTGTTCAATTAAAACGGAAGCTTGATTTGCAGTTGATTGTCGAACTCACATAAACACTTCGTGGTGTTTGTTTTCTGTTTGAAGTAAGTGCAGTTATCATACTAGAGTAGTTCGTGTTCATTGTATTTAATTTCAAAAAGTAGTTTATAATCATCAACATAGCATTACTGACCCATGTACAACAATTAAACCGATTCGTTTTTCTGTTGGTTACTAAACAGGTATTTTTGCTCGGAATACGTTTAATTCACGGAAAACACGTAATTGTTCTTCGGATCATATTGAAGAGTATCTTTCTTGTACTTTGGAATTGTTTACTTGTTTTGAATAGTTCTGTTTTGGAGTTATTTGAGTTACAATATAGATAATACATTTAAATATATGCTATCTATTGTAGGTTAGTACTACTTAAACATTCTGTTAGTCTCATAAACCTAGCCAAACACTGAATATTAATTTAAAGTAATTTTAGATTGTTATTACACAACATGCCTTAACTGGCCAGGTGATAGTTTAGTAATATAATTTTTATTGTAGCTTTTTATGTTGTCAGCGAATAAATTTGAAGCAAAATACTCAGGGGCCTAAGATATTATCATTTCTTGAATAGTTTGCAAATTCAATGAAGTAGCAACAATACCAACTACGACTTAGTTTTGTACAACAGGTAAGACAATGAAGATTACTTACTGACGACCTATAGATGCTTAAGATTCGATTAATGGTGAGTATTGAACGTCATCTTCAAGATAAGTGTCAATATTTATATAATTTTGGCTCTAAATATGCGAAGATAATCTTACTAAGTTTTCATTTCAAGAGTTTAGTGGTATAAATCTATTAAATTCGCTCCTATTGTAATTTAAAACTTATAAACTGTTGCTTTAACTTTTGATTTAATATTCTAATTATATGATTAAAAATTAGCTATTGATTAAAATTAGCTTTAAAATTAGCTTTCAGCATTATATTTGACTTACCACATTTTTGTGTTTACTATAGTAAGCTATATTCCTGGGAAACTATAATTTAAAGAGTCCTAATAATCGATACCTTGGCTTAAAATGAAGACATGGGTTTTGAGCTTTGTTGAAATTAGTTTCAAGTGTGCTACCAGCAGTTCTCCTCGAATAATCGCGTCTTAGCGTTGTTAAAACTTATTTCTGAGATATTTTGTTTTGATATCATTCACTTGACCTTCAAAGAGTAAAACTATTATTTCATCAACAGAATAAACTTTCATTTGACTGTATGGGTTCATTAGCTCCAAAATTGTGAAGAAGTGGTCCACACTTGAGTTGAAGTTGAACGAAGTCACGTCTACATAAAATATAACTTGCTCAAGTTTAGCGAATACAAGTCCAAACAGCAAACCAGTACCATCGAACTCTCGGTTTTATTGGTTAAATGGATAAGTATAAGTATTGCTGTTTGCATCAGATATAATTATCTATTCACCGTTAACGTAGCTATTATCGTTCTAAATATGTTAGTTGAATTCAGTAATTGGGTCCCAGTTTCCTTACAACGCATTAGATAGATTAAATGTCAGTTAATATTTTTACAAATTTGTTTGCGGATAAAAGTTAAAATTTTGGTATAATTAGTTTTATCCAGGCAAAATAATATCACTAAGAGTATTATAATTCATAAAATTAATTCCTTCTTATTACATTGAATTTTAGAGTTATTTTAGCTTTGAAGTGATATTTATGCTATATTAAAAGAATATATGTCTATTTTCTCGAATCGATGTATAATTCTATGTCTGAAATTTTTGTGGGTCTTTTAATATCCCATTTATAGCTTATTGTAGTGTTGAAGGATATGATGAGCTCGGATTGCCTGTTTTGTTAACAGGCTAAATCTTAAACATTAAAATATTCAATAGCATTTTGTGGAGTAAAATATTTCCAATATCGTATATTTTACGTATATAAACATATAATTATTAAATTTTATTTGTAATTTCAAATCTCATTTCATGTTAATCATATTAACTTAAAATACCATAAATATGCGTATTTTAACCATTATAATAAGAAATATGTAAAAAGAAAATGGATGTGTATCATATGTGTTACATAAATTGAATCATGTGTATAATTAACACATAATTAACACAATTTAAACAGTATAAATTGATTTATGATTCTATTGTGTTATTTATTTGTTTAATAAAGAAAACCTATTATAGGTTATACAATTATAGGTTATACAATAAGATAAATAGATAAAGCAAGGTCTGATTCAAACATACAATTAATTTAGAAATAAACAAGATCACCATTCTACAAAATATCTTTTAAAACGATAGAAAAAACTAATTAATCCACGTAATATTAATAATATTACCTATATATGTTTTACCTTACAAACCATAAGATACATTGTAATTACTTGATATTAAAAAGATGTTAAGTCACGCATAGAACTAAATTCATTAATGTTATTACATAAATTAACAAGCATAAGCAATTAGATTCAAACAAAGATGAAAACCATTTTAATTAACTCAAAACTATCAACCACAAGAATTATTAAAATATATATTATTATTACTTAGTTATAGTAAAATATCTAGTATATATTAATTTATTGTGTTTAGATGTATTGTTGGAGTGGAGTCATGTTATTATTAGTAGACTTCATGTTGAACGGCTTTCAGTCGACGAAAAACTATATCATAATGTTAACGTTTATTTTCGCAAAATATAACTGTAACATAAATCAGTTTTGAAGGCAACTCGAGTCGGAACTTTGAGTTATTGTATTTATTGTTCAGTAAGAGTAATTAAAATAGTAACAGTATGTTGTTGAATATGTTCCAAGTCTTAACGTTTTCTTTAAGTTTTTGTTCTTTTACGTTTACCATCTCATTAAGATTTAATCTAAACAAATTATATTTTGAAATTTTTATACATTCTCTTTTAAGAATATAATTTTTTATTAAAATGTATTAATATTTAAAATGTATTAAATCTATTCATAATTAACATTAACAAATCTCTTTAAGAACGATATTTTTCTTAAAGTCTGTTTTGAAGGTTGTTATTATTGAGTACAGAATTTATGTTAAATATAAAATACCTGTACAGATTTTTGATAACTTTTTTGGATTGGAATCAAAATATCTGAAACTTATGTGCGATATTCATCGGATTGGAGTGAATTATAATTTAAATATCATAATACAATATTTAAAATATTTAGCCACTTCCCAACTATTAAATGACTGAATTAAACTAAAATATTCTAAATGAGTAATATAATTCTCAAATGACTCAAAAATATGAAGGAAAAATTAAAGACGCTAGCTTGTCAATCATGCAAGATCAAGAAGTTAAAAACTTTAGGTTTCTTGAAAAGTTCGATATTGAAATTTTGAAAATGCGTAATATTGGCATGCAATAAATAATAAAATTTAGAAATATGACAGTAAGAGAATTAGATTTGGGAAAGCAAATAGAGGAATATGAGCACCAATATAGATTGAATTTGAATGTTGACGATTTGGAGCTCGAAAACCTTCAAGTTTTGAAATTATAATATAATAATCTGGTAAACGATTAGCTGCTTAATCTAGTGAAATTTAAAAAACTCCACTCGCTAAATGTTTCATTTAACAATGTTGATCTAACGCATATTTTTAGTGTAACGAGTCTTACAAAACTATATATGCGAGAATGTGGATTACAGAATATTGACTAAATATCATCGTTGGTAAATTTATAAGAACTTGATCTAAGTACAAACAGAAACATCAATCTAACTCCGGTATATAATATTAAGGGTTTAATTAATTTAAATATTTCAGATTGTAATTTATGTCAAATTGACTAAATAGGATAATTGACTAATTTGGAAGTTCTTAATCTTAGTAATAACAAAGGCGTAGATCTTACTCCAGTGTGTAAACTTAAAAGTCTTACTAAATTATCACTGCGTCACTGCGATTTAAAGAATATTGGTTAAATTATATTCCTTACTAATTTGGAAGTTCTTGACATATCTTCCAATAAAATTAACATAACTCCTTTGAATAGTTTAGTTGGCCTCATTTAATTAGATTTGAGTATGTGTGGACTAACATAATTAAGAGCTTTAAAACCTTTGATCAACTTGCAAAACTTAAAACTTTCCTTTAATTATTTCATAAATATTACAGAGCTGCAATACTTAAAGAATATAACTCATTTAAATTTGTTTTGTTGCAACTTAGTGTCAATTTATGTTTTGAGACCACTGGTAAATGTAGAAAATCTAGAAATTTCAAATAATAATAATATAGTATATTTAGATGTAAATCCCAACAATATGCAAAAACTGTAAATATTTGCAGCTGGGTAAAATCGAATTAGTGACTTCTCATCAATTATTAAACACAAAAATTATAATAACCTCGACCAAAAAGGTATGCGCTGTTTTGATATATCTAATTAAGATTATCCACATGAAGAAGAACTTAGCTTAGCCGACAAAATGAGATTCATCGAACGCCCCAACATTTAACTCAAAGAAATCCAAAGTGTACACTAATTTCTTAAAACTTCATTCAACAACTTCCAAAAATAAATAAATTCAGTTATAAATAGTTAAAATCATATTCAGTTCACATCTTCAGTGGCTCATCTCTTCGAAAAGCTGACTCAAGTGATTTCTTAATGAGATAATATATGTATAAATTTATATAATCTAAAATGTATAAATGAAATGTATAAATGAAAGTTAAGTGAGATTTTAGCTATATCTATTGGATGCTATTATTGAGTAGTTGATGATATAATATCAATGTCCAATTCTGATGCATTATATATTTTATCAATCTATATTCTAAGTTTGATATACAGATTCTATGATTAACACTTTGAGAACTCAGTGCACGGCATCCGTGCAAAATATAACGATAGTTTTTATAGCTTTTGGTATAGTTGTAATAGTTATATTTTAAGTATGAGAATTATGATTAGTAAATTTTCATTCATTTTATTGTAATAATATTAATATGAACCAAATATTATCATTATTTCAGCGCAATATAATTGCGCAATTAATTCGAATTGTAGCTAATATGTAATATAATAACGTTTACTGTTGAGTTAAGTTCATAAATTTTATTAAGTTCATTAATATAAGATATAATATAAGTTAACTCACTGATTTTAATTTATTGTCTCTTACTAAATTATTACAATATCATTTTTGTTTTCAGTATCTTTGATTTTCTATATGTAGATATCCAATGCAATTTGTAGAAGCTTATAGGCTTAATTTTTCAAATATGGTTATATAATCGACTGAGCTTTAACTTCACTAGAATTCTCAGATTCAGCTATTTTGTACAGAACTGAAACAATTTCATCATCTAGCAGTCCCTCAACTTATTAGTAATCAGCTAAGTGCTCCAATAACACGCACTACTTCCTTTTTGAAATATTACGTCCGTTTATTATTTAATTCCAAATAACCGATAATTCTGTTTTGAGTTATATTCGCTCCTTTTTTGGAAATAGTCGTTTACTTTCGTTCTAAATGGTGAATTTTCCATCACTTCTATGCTGTAACATAAACGGTGACGTCAAGAAAAACGTGAAAATGAGGTAAATCCCCAAATTCTCCCACATTGAGAAGCTATAAAACGAAAACGCAGAAGCATCGTTCCTGTCATCGCCGATTGAGGGATCATTTCTGTACCTTTGCGGGTAAATAATGATCCAAGTTACGTTCGCAATTAATGCTATAATAAAGAATACTACCAATACTATCATTGATGCTGTGAACGCTGGGCCAAAAACAATTTTCTTCTTGCACTTATCTATTAGATTACCAATTATTATTCTGAGCATTATATACTATATTAATCCAAATTCTATGTTTATAAATATAATAACGTTATTGTCTTTCATTAATTAAACAAAATTATTTATTCGTATAATTATACGAATTACAGAGATTATTATCATATTAGCAATAGTTACCATCTAAATTATGTATATGTATGCAAACTTCAATAGAATATAACAAAATAACATGATGTTAAAACATAAAGTTAGTCAGTGAATTAATATCAGCAATAGTTTGTTTGATAAACAGATTCTATGATTAAAGCCGAACCTTTAACTCAAAGAAAATCAAAACCAACACAAATCACTTAAAATGCGATGAACAACGAGCGCCTAAGTCAGATCCAGTTCACAGCGAATGTTGTTCGTCTCTTTCAATTCTTGAATCAATTTGAGTTCGAATGAGATCAGGTAATTATTTTGTTGTAAATAACACGAAGATGAGCAATAATTAATTTATAAATATAGAAATATAACTGAGTTTGATTAGATTAGGTAATTTTGTTGTAACAATTTCATAGATGATATTAATAATTGATTATGTATTTCTTCACAACCAAAATAATTTATAAATATTCTTGATTAAAATATATACTACCTAATATATACTTATTTATTGCGTTTAGATGTATTGTTGGATTGTTGCTGTTGAGTGAATCATGTTATATTATTATGTATTGGATACATATAACGACTCCAAAAAGTACAGTAGTGATCAATTTTCTATATTCCTCGATAACTTTTAAGTAAGTTGAACATCAAATAATATCTAGTTTAAACTAAAATATTGGCGGTTGCATGTTATAGTTAATTTTCAAATAATAATTGAAATAATTTCATTCAAATTAAACAAATTACAAAATTATTTTCAACATTCAAGGTAAACAAAATATTCTATGAAAGCGTACGCTCTATCTTAAATAGGTATATTTTTATTTTAAACTTCTATTTAAGGAAAAAAATTACAAACAATAATTTTGTTGTAAATTTATAAATGTTATTAATAATTGATAATTATTTTATTGTTTTAGTATAAAATAATTTAGAAGTGTTCTTGATTAAAAGTTGTTCAAATAGTCGGTGGTGCATTAAATATGTAATTATTTTGTTAATGTCATAAAAGATATTAATAATTGATTATTGTTATATTTAGTTATAATTAAATTATAAAGATGCCTAATAATAAACTGAATCTGATTATATATTTTGATTTCCGCGAACAAACAGATTTTATGCATTAATATTATATGATAATTATAATTATAAAACACAAATACGTAAATATATGATTTTTATGCAGTTTGATGTTTTGCAGAGGTACAGGTAAATGAACCTGAACAGGAAGAAACTGATTAAAGTGTTATGACATTGTTCCCAACTCTAAACTTAGAAGCACTACGCGTTGCCGCTATTAGCCATCCCAAAGATAGTTACAAAGATAACTTCCAGAAGATGAGGTATGATGTTTAGATTAGTTTGTGGTAACGTTATGTGTAACTAAGTTTGGATTTGTGGAGTGTCATGATTTATGAGATGAAGACGGAATGATTGAATTGAGCCTTAGTACTGATGATACAGTTAAGTTACAGTTAAGTTAGTCATTTATATTTAGATTTATCTCTGCTAACTAACAAAAATGCTATAAGTAGTTTGCTCTATATGTTGTTATTATATAATTAACAATGATTAAAAGATGATTAATTATTATTATTTTTCTCACTCGCTCATGTTCCAAGTCTTCAATTTTATTTTAGTCAAGAAAATATATATATAAATTTTTGATGAACATTGATTTGATTGATTTCATAACGATGGTATACAAGTTAGTTTATACAATATCCATGTACACACATACATTCCGTTATGTATCTTATTTTACTGAATCAATCTTTGCCTAAATATCTTTAAAATAGTATTTTAGAGTAGTGTGAAAATGCGCTTTAACCAAAAGTAAGCAAAATATTAATATCACAAACTGTTTCCATAATGTGGACCACTTATATTTTGGAAAATACGTATATTGAATCAAAAAGTAGCGATATATTGATTATTTATGATTATTGTTTAAGTTAATCATATTATTTATACATATAAATTCAATCTATATTATTTATCAAATCCACTCCACATTGAAATGGATAAGTAAGATGGTAAGTATTAAACGAAAATTATTGAGAAGTATCGGAACAGACGATAAAATGAGTCCTTGGATATATTTAATAATTAAGACCTTGATAGCATAGCATTTCTTTCGCAATTAAATATTTAAAAACTGAACATTAGAAACTGCAGAAATTTCCAACCTACATTAAAATCTTGTTCCATAACAGAGTTAAATCTAAGCAAGTGTAACCTCAGTAACATAGACTAACTATAACTTGAAAACGTAGAAGTACTAACTTTATCAATGAATGTTTTGAGTTCTATTACACATTTTTCCAGGTTTAAAAAGATAATAGAGCTAGACTTATCTCATAATAAAGTTGAAGATATCTCGTTCTTATATTCATCAAGACTTACAAAACTAAAATTATAATTTAATTTAATATAGAATATTCAAGTTTTATCCTCTTTAAAAAACTTGAAAGAACTTGATATATCTTTTAATTATGAAGCTGATATAAAGCCACTGCAATTCATGGGCTATCTCACGAAGTTGAGGGCTTCTAACTGTGATTTGTAAGGAATTGACATATTAAAAGAATACGCTAACTTAGAGTAACTTGACATTTCTTAATGTAAAGGAGTGAATGGTTTGTAGATTGAAAATTATTCGAAGCTCGTTAAATTACGTGCTTGTAATATTCGGAGTATAAATAATAATTTTCTAAAATAGTAAGAAAACTTAATAGAACTGGATTTGTCTGAAAATGCCGGAATAGACTTATCATTCATTCAACACATGAATAAAATTACAAAATTAACATTGTGCGATAATGAACTTAAAAACTTATGTGAATTAAGTAAACAGAGCAATCTAGATAACTTAGACCTCTCTAACAATTTTGGTATTGATATATCACTTGTTTGTAATTTAGTTTAGTTAAAATACTTAAATTTAAGCGATTGCAACATATAAAATTTGACTGCTTTGAAAAATCTTCCATTTTTGGAAGAACTGGACATTTCCACAAATCCTGGAATCGACATTTCTGGGTTATAGTTTTTAACGACATTAGTAAAACTGGAATCGTAATGTAACGATCATTAAAATATGTAAGCATTAAAATATCTAGTTAACCTAGAAGAGCTTGATTTAGGCAATAATGAAGCAATAGATATTACACCCCTGCAATACTTGACTTAGTTAACAGATTTATAATTGCAGTATTGTTATCTGTAAGAGGTTTCGTCTTTGAGTCCACTATGTAATCTAGAATACTTAGATTTGTCATATAATTATATAACTTACATAGAACCTCTTAAGAAAATGACACAGCTGACTGAACTCTGGCTAAATGTTAATAAAATACTTGATGTAACAGAAATTTAATAACTACCCTATTATGACTAATTTGTCCTATCGGAATAGGATGAATCTACACCGCGGGAAATAACTCTGGCCAACAAAATGCATGCCATTTACTCCACTATCTCAAGTCTAAGAGAGCTTCGAATTAAATATGTTAACGTTTAATCTGTAAGTAACTCTGTAAAGTCGAAAACCACCTACTTACTTACGTAACAAATCGAAGATCACCTTTAGTTTACTAATATTGCTACATCGTTATTTTAGTTGTTGAGTAATAACGAAGCGCTTTAGTGAAATTATTCTTTTTATGAAATTCTCAAAACTGTGTGTAATTAAAATGCAGGGAAAATAAAAGTAAAATTCAATTTACATTTACAAAATAAATAATCATGTATTGTGTGATAATCAATATAATAATTACCTAATCTCATTTGAACAACTTTGGAGCTCTTCTGGAGTGCAATTGTTATTGAAACCCAGTGTGTCGAAACGGGAGAATATTTGTTCTACACTGCAATATACAATTATTACTTCACACAACTGTAAGAAGTCAATTATAGTTTTGACAGAAGTAATATAGACATCTATAGACTATAGTTAACGTGCAAGCTTCAAAATTATAAATAATAAATAGTTATACTTGACTAATCGAAATTAACGATTGAAATGGTAACAAGGTCATTTAATTTTCTAACTTCCTGGAACAAATCAAGGAACAACGATTTCCTATTTTCTTTTTTTCAGTTCACCAAATTGTGAATTTACTTTTGCGAACTAAGTTTTCATCTCGTTTTCTTTCAAACGAGTACAGTATGAGTATTGAATTGTCGTTTTATGCTATGAATTGTTCTGTAAAATACTTGTAATGCTTACGTACAGCTTTTTGATAACTAAATGATTTTTATTGAAGTGTGTTTGGAGTGAAATTAACAATTGTTATAATGTTACACTCCACTAATGAAAAATGATAATCATCGAGTAAATTATGAATATAATTATTGTAAAATTAAACAATCATACTGATTTATGAAATATTTAGGTTTGGGTGCATTTGGATCCCAGATTTGATTTTGGGATTTTTACTTACTATCTCATTTAGCTATATATCTACTCATATTTTTACTCACATCCCTTTTTTATTAGATTTACCACCTCTATATTTAGTCTCCGAGCAGGGAGGAAAAGATCGAGGGGCCCCTCTGGGGTATCGATCTTTGGAGGGGCGGCGAGCCCCTGGACGTCGAGGGTCGCCAGGCCCGGTAGGGCTAGCCGAAGGCGTCTGGCAGGATCCAGGAACACCCAAACCCAACCCTCCTGATTTATGTCAGTGCTAGAGCATCCTATATTCTTTCAATATGTTAGGGTTTTAAATGAATATAATATATGAAATTTAATCACATATTAATTTTTGAACCGAAAAGCTGGGCTAACTTCAGTACCATATGCTATCTAATTAATATACAACTACACTAAACATCATCAAAGTTATTAAAAATCTTTGAATATGTAATAATATGTAATAATATTGATGAGAACAACAATTAAAAGTATAAAAATGAAAATTTATAAACGAAAATTATATAAATGCGTACATTATTTAACTAAAATATCGTCTTCACTAAACTAAAATTTCCTGAATGACTTTAATTCTACAGTCAGTCCAGATTGAGAATGCACTTTTTGTGAATAAAAGGACTATAAAGTTTTTGTTCTGTATAACTAATTATTGTATCTATATTGACTATTGCTTATAATAGATTTCCAACAACTGCAATATGTACTTCAAAAATTCAAATTATTAAAATATGAGGTTTTCAATATAACTTCACTAATAGTAGTCGCTAACAATAGTAATCGTACGCCGCTAACAATAGTATTGTAAAGGTTTAACATTATATGCATATACATAACAGAGTGATCTTCATCTAATCAATCTTAGTGCTTATATAAGCCAAATTCTACCATATTTTAACTGTTTTCATTTCATAACAATATTGAACTTTAAATTTATAAAATAATAGTATATATCGAATATACAATGATATAAAATATTTAAATAATTTTTGTGAAAAAAGTTTCCGAAATTTCACTTCAAGCTAGACCGACTGTACAGTACGGTCCAGATTGACTACCTACCCTCATACATACTTATCCATATGATCAAATAATAATTATTAAATTGGTTCACTAAGACAACATAAATAGCATTTTTAGATTATGCACTGATAGCATTTATGCACTGATAGCACAGTATTAATTACGAAGAGTAACGTTAAAGAAGTTATATATTTTAATTTAGCTCATATATTATCACTGAATGAAGGTGAAAATATGGTTGTATAATGTAATACAGTTAATTTTGTACTATAATACAGATAACATAGGTAGAAAACTGGGTGTGAAGTGCATTTATTGAGAGAATACGTTGATACTAGCTAGTTATTTATAGTGTGAGAATCGTTAATAAATAGCAATAGTTATTGCACTATTATATGTTATCTTATGAAATAAGACTTAAAACATCATTTTAATTGCACGAATATGTATATTTTATACTTAAACTCATTTCTTTTAGTTTTGATTGAAGTGGTATTAATATAGAATTAGTATAATGCATATAAATATATTTTAGGGTAGGTAGGTAGTTCTGTCTGCAAAGTATACATACTGTCCATTTCCACTCCATCCATAAACTCATAGCATTTCCTATGATATTGTATTTAAATGTATTATATATCTAATTTACAATAAATAATATAATGATATTAGAATTACAATACAGATATAATAATAAATAGTGAATAATACGACTCATATATTAAAATTTTCGTACTTAAATTACCTAATAAAAGATAATATATTATCTCATTAAGAAATCGTTTGAGTTAATTTTTCGAAGAGATGAGCCACTGAAGATGTGAACTGAATGTGATTGTAGCTATTTATAACTGAATTTATTTATTTTTTGAAGTTGTTGAGTGCAGTTTCAAAAGTTCTGTAACTGACTTAAATTTCTTTGAGTTTAAGGTTGGGGCGTTCGATGCTTCTAAAGTGGTTTGCCAAATATAGTTCTGCTTATGATGGATCTTCTTAATTGGATATTTCAAAACATCTACAACCATTTTCGTTTATGATATTATAATTCGGGTGTTGTTCAAGTTATGAGAAGTCGCTTATTCGATTTTTTTCAGCTATGAGCTTTTCCAATTTGGTCATCTAATTAAAAGCTGCATCTAAATACAATATTTTATTATCTGAAATATCAAGTTCTTCTAGATTCATCAGTGGTCTTAAAACATAAACAGAAACAAAGTTACAAGATGCCAAATTTAAATGTTTAAGCTTCTTTAAATACTTCAACTCTGTGATGATAATATTAGGATTGTAGGAAAGATCTAAGGTTTGTAAATTGAAAAGAGGTTATAAAGCACTTAATTATGTAAGTGCACAGTTTCTCATATCTAATTTAATGAGGCCAACTAAGTTCTTCAATGGATTAATGTCTAATTTCTTGTTTCCACTGATATCTAACTCTTTTAGATTTACCAATTAACCTATTGAATCAATAGTTTACAGTTTATTAGAAGATATATCAAGAACTTCTAAATTTGTAAGTTGCACGATTTAATGGATGTTCTTTAAACCACACGAACACACAGATAATTTAGTAAGACTATCAATTTTATATAATGGACTTAGATCAAGATCTTCATTTAAACTAATATCAAGTTCTTCCAAATTAACTAAAGATGATATTAAGTTAATGTTCTTTAATCCACATGATACCATAGTCAGTTTAGTCAGACTTTTAGCAATATGAATATGAGTTAGATCAACATTGTTAAATGAAACATCCAGAGTGTGGAGTTTCTTGAACTTAGCTAAATTATACAGTTAATCATTTTTCACGCTATTGTGTAAATCCAATACTTCCAGGTTTTCGAGCTCCAAATCGTCAATCTACATATTCAATCTTTATGTTTGCTTTTCGTCTTAATCATATTCCCTTTCATTAAATATTGATAGTTCTTTTAACAAGCTGCTTCTCAACTGTACACTCATATCACTACTAATGTAAATTTTCAAAGTTTAAATATCAAACTTTTCAAGAAACCTTAAGTTAGTTACTTCTGGATCTCCTCCACCGAAATAATTTCCGATTTATAAGTTACCGTCTTTAATTTATCCTGCATACTTCAGTATCATTTTAACATCGTATTCCTCATTCAAAACATTTTGGTTCTATTCTGTCATTTGACAAGTTGGGAAGTGGTTAAATAATTTATATATTATTTACCATATATATTATCATTCACTCCAATCTGATGAATATCATTCTTTAATTGTTCAGAGTGACAATTCTTGAAAATTATTTAACTAGTCATAATATCATTATAGATTAATTAACTGATTTCAAATAATACTTTGGTTACAGTACAATATGCAAAAAGTTAAATTCTTAGCGCTTCATTATAATTTTAACTCAATTGAAACTTTTTCCAATAAATATATTGTAAAGTAAATTTAAACTTGAATCTAACAAATATATAAAATAGTCTCATTAAGAAATTACATATGCGATCTAAATATTAAATAATATTTATATTATGGACTATGGATATACATTAATATTTTCCAGTATTAGTTCACCTCCTCGATTATTTCACCTCTTTTCATCTTGAGATCGCATATGAAATTACTAACTTAATTATTCAATATATTCAATATATTTAATTAATATATTAAAACAAAAACTATCTTTTATTTCACTTTCATATTTAATGTTTTTTCATTATTTCATTCGTGCTGCTATCGTGTGTATTATTCACTCATCCGTTGCAACTGTGATTAGTTATTTATTTTAATCAAATAGAAAGATATTTATGCATTTTCTTTTCATTTTTACTGTTTCTCTATCATTCTCTAAATATATTATTCTGTTAATTTTTGAAGAACTTGCTTTTCACATATTTCAAATAATTTAGACAATTCCATAGTGCTTACTATTTGCTCCCATATTTTGTGAACTGCCTGCTTATCAAAGATTTTAATTTCTTTAACATAAAATCTAGCATATAATCTAGCCCATGTTTTTGCACTATCTATAATTTCGGTGGGCCATTACTTGAACAAAGACTTGACATATGTTTTGTTGTAATATTTTACAATTGTTTGTGGTAGCTCTCCTGACATTTGAGCACATGATTCCCATATTTTGTTTCGTTAATCGGATGTTAGGGATAAAATGAAAGTGTGTACAGTCAAGTTTGGTTTCACAAAGTTTGTTTTATAACTAGCGTTAAGTAAATTGACTAAATTCTCGTTGAATTCTTAGTAATATTTCATGTCATCATTCATTGGAGTGAATATATATGACAACACTCACAAATAGAATAAATTTATTAATTGTAAAATCAATTCACTGAACAGCAACATAGAACATCGTAGAATAAATAATACTTATCATCAGTACTAAATGGTCACGAAAATAATAGCATGTGATAACAATTAATGACAGTGTCATATGATATTGTATGTATAATGTAGGGGTGGTTTTTTTACGCGATTTGTACGTGATTTTTCTTCTGTACGCGGAGTACGAATCACGTACAACAAACTTGCTTTTCGTACGCTAATATTATTTTTGCAAAATGAGCAATATATTTTGATATTTTAAGATATTCATGAGATTTCAATAAATTAATAGGAAAATTGATTATTTAGTAACAATACGTACAAATTTTCTAATATTTTCCACTTCAAATGTAATGTATTCAAAATATTTCTAATAACAAGATTGAAGTCTGAAAAATACAATTTATTAGTAATACATCAATAATTCAACATTATGAATTTATTTATAATACTTTGCTTGATAAAATTATGCTAATTGTAATATAAGCTATTATCACTATAATAATTATGATACATACTACATACTACACTAAATTAATAAATAGCGCTAAATATAATGTATTTATGAATATAATTCATATTATTATATGATATTAATTATTTACTAATCTCATGTTAACTAAATTTCAAATTAATTTCAAGTAAAATCATTAAACTACTAATATTTAAAGAATATTTTGTTATATTAACTGTTAAAATAGCAATATATAATAAAGTTGAACGAAATTTATAAATAAATTAAACATTTCGTACGCAATTTCATTTTTGTACGTAACGTACAATGTACGCGTGCGTACAACTTACGCAGACTTTTCGTACGCGATATTTTTTGGGTACGCAAATGCGTACGAAAAACCAAACAAAAATAATGCAGGTTTTAAGCCAAACCCGCGGGTTTTATCCCACAAATATCACCTAAGTCCCGCTAAAAGCACCTTAGTACAAACGAAATATAGAGATACTTTCGAATAATTGTCACAATTTTTACACTATTATGATTTTTTGACTATAGTCTCCAATATCTACTTGGTAATAGTTTTTCAACTTTTTCTTCTTAGCTTTGCACAGTAGTCTGATTATTAACAAAACCAGTATTAGCCAGTATTTCAGCTAGCGCTAGTGATCTGTTCCAGCTATAAATTCTTTTTCCGAAATTCTTCAAGTGTTTTAGAGCATATGCTTCTGTAGAATTTAATAGTCTACAACGTGTTCATGTTTAAATATCTACGTAATATAATAATTTACTGTTGATCTTCAACTATGTCATTTACTCTCTTATGATCTCCATTTTTATATATATTATTATATATTTTTATATATATTTTTATTATGTTATATTTTTATTTACATTTATTTTTGAATTTGCTTTAAAATTCAATTACATGCTGGAGACTAATAATTGTATGCTGTTTCCTTTACTAAACAGTATAAGAGCTATATTACTTGATCTAATTTTGGGTTAACTCAACTTTGCATTCTTTATAGAATGATAAATTACAGAATTTATTCAGATAAGGAATCTTGGAGGAATTCATTAGTACATGCAGATTCTAGTGTTATATATCCAACTGTAGTCATATGTATGAGCTATAAAACTATTGTTTGAGTTATGTCATTGAAGCGGTATTATAATTTAACTTTATAATTAATAAATTATATATAATTCTAAAGTATTATTAAAAATATTGTGTTTATAAAATGACTTAGAAAAATGCAATTTTTAGTACATTTAAATATGACTTTGAAAATCGTTTCATCAATGATTATAAAATGGTCCCTAAAGCTCACCACTGCAACATAATATATCATCAACGATACTAGCTATAACGAGCTATTAACTCGTTTAAGTATATTATGGAGGGTAAAGTCTATATTATTAATATTATTTTAATAAGATAGATAAAATATACTAAAATAAACTGATCTCATTATGAAACTGGTTGGTTCAACAGTTCGAAGAGTTAAGCCGCTAACGATGTGAACTGAGTGTGATTTGCACAATTCAGAACTGCGTTTGTTTATTGTTTACAGTTTTTGAGAGCCGTTTTAAGAAATTAGTGTTGGTTTTGGAATGGCGGCTCGAAAAGTAAACTTACGATAAAAACAGTAAACTTCCGAAACTTTTTTTGGAATTTGGGAGTGAAATTTTAATATTGTTATGAGTTAAGTGTACTTCAAAATAATAAAGTAAAATTTTAATAAATTTTACCTTCCTTCTTATCTTCCATATTTATTGAATTTTAGGTCTTTTAGTACTTCCCACAATAGCAACTACTTATCTAAAATGATGATCTATAGGTTTACATAGCTATATCCTATAGTTTAATTGAATTTGCTTTAACTACTCTTAACATTGAGATAAGTCAAAATTTTTATCATTTAAAAATTTTTATTGTTTACAAAAATTCAAAATATGCTTCAAAGTTACTAAAATAGTCGTGCTCATTTTCCGGAGGTTCAAACTTATTTTCAGCCTCTGAATAAAAAAGAAAAAGAGCACATGTAATAATACTTTGATCAGTTATTCTTTCATTGGGATTTAGTTTTTGTAAATATGAAATTATTTAGTTTAACACTCATTAAGTGATATCTTCTAGAAATCATATTTAAATATTGTGTATACCAGAAATATAAGCTAAGTTATCTTTATGCTTCTAATTACTGATTAGTACAACAATACATTACAATTTGAAACACCAAAAATAAAGTCAATAGTAACTCGAAGTCCACAAAAACTATTATCAAAGTTATTATAATAATCTACTTAACTTACTGTGAAAATATTTATGATATCATCTATCAACAATATATTTCCTAAAATTAATTTATAAAAGCAGTCAAATGGTTTCAAGCTGTCAATATGTATATTATGTTAACTAATATTAAAGAATCACTATAGCATCATTAATTGTAGATTTAACAGCTGTAAGCTTATTAATTACATTTCAGTATAATTAAATTCGAGATAATACTAGCCTTACAGCATTGTTTTATTTACTGCACCAGAAAATGTTATTATTCGTATTCAACAATCTCCGGATAATGTAACTTGTAGAACTCTTTTAACGCTTATAATTTTGATTAAGTTCTGTAATAGCCGAACTAAAATGTAACGAAAATGTTAATTGTGCTATAAAGTATTATTGAAGCAGAATAATAAGGCATTGACAAAAAATTTCATGATTTAATTACAAAAGCATGTCAATAATGCGAAAAGTTTATATATTAATCGTTGGGAGTTGCTATTTTATAGTAGGGATTGAGTATTAGAATATCGTTATTAATCAACGAACATGGAAAACTAACATGTGTAAAAGAGGAGACAAGTCTTCTTATTAAATTATTTTATTCGAAAGGCTCAAACTAGCACTGTGAAGAAATCGAAAAATCGTTAACTTGAAAATTTGTGTGATTTTGAAAAAGTTTTTGTTCCATCAAACTTTAATGTTATTGTAATCACCATTTTAGTATATATCCAACAAAAAACTTGAACCTCCGGAAATACCACTCGAGGTTTAGGTACCGAACAATAGCTGCTTTTCTTTGAGTATTATGCAACTAAAAGTAGTAACATATAGAAACTCAGAGTAATATTTCGTTATTAGATAGCTAGATGAAATTGCAGACAGACCATCGATAAGTTTCCTGTAAATATTAAATATTCATCAATTAAAACTTGAAAATAGCAAAGGACGATTTATATTCTATTTTTTCATCAAAACTATTTTATCCAGTGTTGAACCACATTATTTAACGACGATTCCCATGTTAGTTAGTCCAGCTAGATTTTGGTTCCTTAATTAAAGTAAGTATTTAAAGGCATATTTGAAGTGTAAATTTTGGAGTGTGAGGCATAATTTAAATAAAATTTTACTAAAGTATTCGCAGCCAAGGTTAAACAAATCCATTCAATTAATTACAACCCGCCAGCTAATCTCCGTCCAAACTCGATTACTGTCGATAAAATGATGTGGTTATATGCTTATTTTTTAATCATAAATGATTTGAATTGTATGTAATAATATATTAAAAAATGGTTCTTATATTTTGCTTCTAAGTAAAGTTTGTAATTTCTACCTTATCATTAATTGGTGAGCAATTAATTTTCATTTTGAAGTGTCTTTATTATATAATATAAAGGTTGTTAAATTATAGAAAATGGAAATCCAAAAATTGAAAATTGCTCAAAGTTTGACCTTTTACCTGCAGTTTGCAGGTAAATTCACGTACGGTATGCAGGTAATTTGCAGGAAAACTCACTATTACTGCAGATCCTGCAGAAAAGGGAGCCTTAGCTCAAACAAATCATTTACAAATTAACATTATTATACTAATTACGCCATAATATATTCAATATTTGTAAATTAAAATTACCACTTCCAATATAAAATGGCGCCATATTGATATCTCAATACATAACTCTAAAGACCATAACTTACTTAGAAATAATGATTTCAATACAGTTAATGATACAAATTTTGTGTCTTAAAACATAATTTAAATCGTTTATATAACAAAATATGAAATTAAAAAATAGAAATATATAGGGAAACTACAGAGTGAAATGATCTGATAGCTCAGTAATCACTGTGTCAAGCTTTCATATTAATACAGTACAAAAACTACAAATGTAACTCCGTTAAGTCTCTCAATAAATAATTTTTATATAAATATCTCTTTAGCATTTTTTCTTTATTATAGCAAATTTAGCATGTGAGCTAGAAGCTTTTGAGTAGGGGGAAACAAGAGCTCACGCTTAAATATAGGTGACATCTTTGTTTTGTATTAATATAATACCTCACTACCTTCAAGCAATTTTTTAACATTTTCTAATAGTAAAAGAAATAATAGTTCTTGAAGTCTGGTATTGTTACAGTATATTGCATATCACACCAGCAACTGTATTTATTATTATCTTCACCAAAGATTTCCTTCTATTAAGTTATTATTATATTTATCAATATTGGATATTTCAGTACTATAACAGTTATTTAATCTAGCTCGATACTGATTTCCTTTATTTAAATCCAAAAGTAATTCAAATTTACTTTTTGTTCCCATGACTTATGTGATAACATTGTTACAGATCTCGAGTAAGATTTTGGTACTTGTGGTTATGCAACCAAAGTTGCATCTCTACTATCTTTTATCAATGTATTGGATAATAATTAATATTTGTACTCTACTAGACAAAGGATCTGTAATGATCTTGCGTGTAGTTATTTTTAGACACAACTCTTAAAATTTTTGTTGAAGAAGTGTTCGGTTTTGTAATTATCGGGGCTTGCGAATTAGATTAATATTATTATTACTGTGGTGTCCGAGCCAACTTTGATTTTAACAAATGTTTATGTAATAATTGCGCTTGAAAATTAAATCACTGTATTTATGCTAATTATAACATATTCAATTAATTCTGCGGTTCATTTCTTTTTCACTTCATCCTTCAAATGACGAAGCACACACGAAGCCGACGGATCACAATACAAGAGCGTCGCATAATGATGAGAATGTGAGAAACAGAATCACAAACTGTTGCAACCAAGAAATACATTGCTTGTTGCCTTCAATGTAGTCTCCAAACTGTTTATTCCATTTTTAAGCACTTTGAAGTTACAGGCAAGCTAGAAGCTTCTCATGCCGATAATAGTGTCAGAAAATTTGACTAAGCTGAGATTTTCGCGTTGTTAAATATCGCCAGAGCCATAGATTCGAAACTCGACGAATCATAGCTGAAAAATACTAAGCCCTTCGTGGAATTTCCATGTCTCTAACAACGGTATCTCGTCTCCTGGCCAAATTCAGTTTAAGCTTCTATGTTGCTAAGATAAAGCCAAAACTTACCGAAAAGCATAAATTGGAAAGTTTGAACTTTGCTCGAATGAACCTGAAACAACCAATTGAATATTGGAGAACTTTTTAGTATACCGATGAGTATCGCTCAAAATGCTATGCAAATCGAGCGAGTAGAGTGCTCAGAACACCTAAAGACGAGTGGAATCCGAAGTATTTTCTCGAAGTGTAAAATATGGACTGTTTTCGTGCATGATCTATAGTACGATTAGCTATAGATATAAGGGTCCATTATGGTTTATGCCGTGCGGTACGACCATGAATTCAATTGTCAATTCTTAAGTTCTCAGACAAGTTACACTTCCATCACTTAATAGCATAACTTGAAGTTGCAACAAGATAACGCCCCGACACATTTTAGTAAGTATATGAAAAACTTTTATACTGCTAACAACATTGAGCTCTATCGCTTTCCAGTAATGAGTCCAGACTTAAATCCACTTTTTCACTGCTGGAATCCACTGAAGTCAAACATTTCCCCTGAAGAATGTACCACATATGACTTATTAAATGAAGAAGTAAAGAGGGCGTTGGAGTAAATCTCGTTAGATATCATCAATCATTTGATTGACTCTATGCCCAAAAGGTTAGAAGAAGTAATAAAATAGAAAGGAGACGCTACTAAACATTGAGTTAATATATAGTTAAAATTAATACAAAAAATAGTTTTGAAATAGTTAGTATTTTTTGAAATCAAAGTTGGCTTGGCGACCACAGTAGATAGTAATATAATTGTAGCTACTTAGACAGATGTATTTAAAAATTTATTGTATTTTCTAAAATTTTAAGCTTTTAGTTGCGAAGATTTGACTTTTGAGCTCAATTGCTTACACAAACTAATAATAAGTGAATATGGATTATAAAATTATTTTAAACTAAATTCGCTTGTGTACAGCTACTTTATATCAACTATATTTTTGGGATTTCTTCAGACTTATTATCCAGAATAACGTGGAGTTAACAATCAGTTATGTAAGTATTATTTATTATTAAGTTCGTCAATGAAGCTGGGAACTGCTAATTGAATGAAGTTGCTACAGTTGATTGAATATTTTATATTTAGTATTGATTTGCCTGTTACGCTGTTTAGTTTTTAGATCTCAATTAATAAAGTTGTACTATTACTTGTTTTATTTTCGGCGTTCAAAGCTATAAATTTTGATTTATTACTCAATGACAAATTTTAAACGCAATACTGGCAAGTCTGTTTTGATTCAAACATTTCAGCTCTAGAAACCGTTATATTGAAGCTGGTATTACTACTAAATTATACTGAAATTCCGGTTAACGCGAATAATCATGATTAATTGTATGCTTCATTCTACGAGATTTTATTATAACACAGAATTACAAAAATAACTTATTAAAATACAATTGTGTGGTGTATTTCCTAATTATATCACTAACTAGATTATAATATTGGTAAATTTTACATTGTATAGAAGTGAAATTTTAATAGAAAACCCACTTTTGTCGTGGATTCATGCTTATAGAAACAATATATTTTATAGTAAAATAATATGTCCACTTCCATATATGGCGTCATTTTGATGGTAAGAGATATGAAGCCTTAAAGTTAATGAAAATAATTGCATGTGTAATAAGTCAAGTTCAAAACAATAACAACTTTCTAGTTCCTTCACGTTTGTTTTGTCTTCTTTCCATTTTCTAGATCAAAATAACAAAAGTTGTTTCTATACGCCATTGATTGCCATTTAAGTATTTAATGTATTATGATATAACTAATACAAATGAAGTTATTTGTACATTTTGTATTTTTAAAGATAACAAATCATAAATATTTTCTAAGCTTGTATAATATTTTATATTTCTTTTATAGTGTCATACCATACTATTAAAATAAGTTGAAAACTATTCATTGTTTAAATTTTTCAAAAATATAATAAATATAAATACTAAATATTTTCACGACTACTTTAATGTGGTATTGTATTAAATGAATACATCCAAGTATTAACGTCGTTTAGTTGTATTGATTTGAAAAATATTCTTTTGTTTCCTCAATATGGTAATGAAAATTGTACAATATTTTGAGTATAACATTATACCATCATAACTTGTTGTTAATCATTAAATAATATGATAAATCATTATAATATGAATTAATTTTATGTTTAATAAAGTTAAATTATAGATAATATAATAATTTAGGATTTTGATATTGAAGTGGGAGTTAAAACTTCGAAACTTATATTTAAAAATCATAAATACATTAGTCATTAGTAATAGAGTAATACCTAGTTCTGGGTAGGTATCGCGGTTGGTAGTACATATAATTGTTCAGATGTATTAATTGAACAACTGTTTTAGTAAGTATGCGGTAGAAGATTAATTGAGTTGAGAGGTTTATTTTATGTTATTAATTTTGTTGAAACGAAATAATGTTAAGCTTGTCAGTATTTCCACTTCGCAAATAATTAACAAAATTCTCGAAAACGACTTCAACCATTTAATAGGTAAATTACTATTTTTGTGTTCAATATATATTAAAACATATTATTCGTATTTTAAATCACTTTATTCATTTTTATAAATGTGTGTGTCTCTTATGTCATTTTATTCACTAATATGCGTTTTATAACACTCTGGACACAAATGATATCCTTTGCACGAACACACATATCTGCTATTACATTATTTGCAGCCGACACATTACGCACTTACTTTTGTATATACATGATAGTGTTTATATGCTTCTATTACTGGTCCTTTAATTGGGCTTATTACTGGTTGGTTACAACCTTCAATTTTTCGTGGTGTAGCTTTAATTTCATATTTTGTTAGATTTATTTTCATTTAATCAATTATGCTTTCAACATAATCCGTTATTTTAATTTCTTTATATTCTGGCTGCAATAATTTCAATCAAAGAAAACCCATTAACTAATATTACTTACATAAAATTAATTATTAATGGTAATGCAAAAAGTAGAAAACTTTAACCATGATATATACAAAATCAAAATTTGTGAAATAACCCTGTTAAATGTAAGAATTTGTAAGTTCTCGTGGTATTCCCAGAGAACAACCTGAAATAGTTCGTTACTACAATAATAATTATAAAGGAGTTGATTACGTAGACCAACTTACAAAAAATATTAAGTTTCCAGGACGATGTACTCGTTGGACCACAAGGATGTTTATTTATTTTATGTAAGTAATATTAGTTAATGGGTTTTCTTTGATGAAATTATTGCATCCAGAATATAAAGAAATTAAAATAACGGATTATGTTGAAAGCATAATTGATTAAATGAAAATAAATCTAACAAAATATGAAATTAAAGCTACACCACGAAAAATTGAAGGTTGTAACCAACCAGTAGTAAGCCCACTTAAAGGACCAATAGAAGCATAAGCACTATCATGTATATACAAAAGTAAGTGCGTAATGTGCGGCTGCAAATAATGTAATAGCAATATGTGTGTTCTGCAAAGGATATCATTTGTGTCCAGAGTGTTATAAAACGCATATTATGAATAAAATGACATAAAGGGCACACACACATTATAAAAAATGAATAAAGTGATTTAAAATACGAATAATATGTTTTAATATATATTGAACACAAAAATAGTAATTTACCTATTAAATGGTTGAAGTCGTTTTCGAGAATTTTGTTAATTATTTGCGAAGTGGAAATACTGACAAGCTTAACATTATTTCGTTTCAACAAAATTAATAACATAAAATAAACCTCTCAACTCAATTAATCTTCTACCGCATACTTACTAAAACAGTTGTTCAATTAATATTAAAAATATTCCAATTATGAAAATAATAATAATAAATTTACCTGATCTCATTCGAACCCAAATTGATTCAAGAATTGAAAGAGACGAACCACGTTCGCAGTGAACTGGATCTGACTTTGGCGCGCGTTATTAATCGCCGCGTTAATTTCCTGTTTGAAGTTTTTGAACGTCGTTTTAAGTGATTTGTGTTGGTTTTGGATTTCTTTGAGTTAAATGTTCGGGCTTTCAATGCTTCTAAATTGTTTGGCCTTGCGAACTTTTTCTTTAGATGGATCTTTCTATTTAGATATGTCAAAACAACGCTTACCTTTTTCGTCAAGGTTATTGTAATTTGGGTGTTTTTCAAGTTCTGAGAAGTCGCTTATTCGATTTCTTTCTAATGTAAGTGTTTCCAATCTCTTCATCTCATTAAGATGTGCATCTAAATATACCATATTATTTTTTGAAATATTTAGTTCTTCTAGATTCACCAGTGGTCTTAAAACATAAACGGAAACTAAGTTACAATATTCTAAATGTAAACGGGTGAGATTTTTTAAATACTGCAATTCTGTGATGATAATACCAGGATTATCCGAAAGATCTAAGGTTTGTAAATTGATAAGAGATTTTAAAGCACTTAATTATGTAAGTGCACAGCTTCTCAGATTTAATTTTATGAGGCTAACTAAGTCCTTTATCGGAGTTATGTCAATTTTACTATTCGAACTGATATTTAGCTCTTTGAGGTTTACCAGTAAACGTATTGAATCAATACGTAACAGTAAATTATCAAATATATCAAGAACTTCTAAGTTAGTAAGTTGCACTATTTAATCAATATTCTTTAATCCACATTTTAGCATAGATAGTTTTGTAAGACATTTAAGTTTATATAATGGACTAAGATCTAAGTCTTCATTTACACTAAGGTCAAGTTCTTCCAAATTAACAAACGATGAAATTAAGTCAATATTCTTTAATTCGCATTTGCTCATATATAGTTTAGTTATACTTGTAACAGTATGAATTTAATCTATTGTCTTTAAACGACAGTTATTCATAGTTAGTTTAGAAAGGTTTTTAATTTTACATAATGGACTAAGATCAATGCTTGTGTTTCCACTTAGATTAAGTTCTTATAAATTAACTAACGAAGAAATTAAGTCTATGTTCTTCAATCCGCATAATACCATAGACAGTTTAGTTAGACTTGTAACCATATGAATATGCGTTAGATCAACTTTGTTCCATGAAACATCCAGAGTGTGAAGTTTCTTGAATTTAGCAAGATTATATAATTAATCATTAACCAGATTAATATTTCTCAAGTCCAAAACTTCAAGGTTTTCGAGAACCAAATCATCAACCTACATATTCAATCTTTATTATTGCTGTTCGTCTTAATCATATTCTCTTAAATTTAACATAATTAGTTCTTTTAACGTGCTGCTTCTCAACTGTACACTCATGTCATTACTAATGTAAATTTTCAAGGTTTAGATATCAAACTTTTCAAGAAACCTTAAGTTAGTTACTTCTGGATCTCCTCCACCGAAATAATTTCCGATTTATAAGTTACCGTCTTTAATTTATCCTGCATACTTCAGTGTCATTTTAACATCGTATTCCCCATTTAGAGCATTTTGGTTCTATTCTGTCATTTGACAAGTTGGGAAGTGGTTAAATAATTTATATATTATTTACCATATATATTATCATTCACTCCAATCCGATGAATATCATTCTTTAATTGTTAAGAGTGACTATTCTTGAAAATTATTTAACTAGTCATAATATCATTATAAATTAATTATTATCGTTTATACAATGTATTAATATAAAAACAATATCCCAATTATGAAACTAATAATAACAAAATTACCTGATTTCATTCGAACCCAACTTAATTCAACGTCTGGAAGAGGCGAACCACGTTCGCTGTGAACTGGATTTGACTTTGACGCGCGTTGTTCAACACCGCGTTAATTTCCTGTTTGAAGTTGTTGAACGCCGTTTATAGCGTTTACAGCGTTTGGTGTTAGTTTTGGATTTCTTTGAGTTAAATGTTTGGACGTTCGATATTTCTAAATTTGTTGGCTTTGAAAAGCTATTATTCAAATGGATCTTTCTATTAAGGATTTGGATTTCTTTGAGTTGAATGTTCGGGCTTTCAATTTTTCTAAATTTATTGGCCTGGAGAAGTTCTACTTCAGATTACTCACACACCAAATTTTTTGCAGGGGTCATAAATTTTCATTTGTTCAATATCAAGTTTAGTTGAACCTAACTACAACAAAAATCTCATCGTGCTCTTCTGAAATAATATTCAGTGACATTTTTAACAAACTGGTAGAGTTTCTAAAGATGAACAATTTTATAGATCTGATTTAAGAGCGAGTGAGAGTTTTATTTATTTATTTTGTTCTGTTTTTTGTTCCTAGAGTTGTGATAATTATGCCTTCACTAATTTTAGTATTCTGAGCACTATTATACAAGCTGATTAGTTTCCATTAAATATTGGCATTAACATTTAGTACTTTAACAATCCCTCTTTTAAGTCCGAAATATATTATTTGAGTGATCTCCATTATTAAGTACAATTGTTTAAAGTCAATCTATAACTTTTGTTATCTAGCCTGTTAGAATTTCTAATTGACGTCCGAGATACTCTATATTGATGTAATATTCATTTCATTCATGATATAAACTTTCAATTTATTATCAATTATTACTCGTATTCTATAGATTTACAACAAAATATTTACCTGATCTCATTCGAACCCAACTTAATTCAAGAATTGGAAGATGCGAACCACGTTCGCAGTGAACTGAATTTGACTTTGACACGCGTTATTCATTGTCGTGTTTATTTCCTGTTTGAAGTTGTTAAGCGCCGTTTAATGCATTTTGTGAGGGATTTATTTGAACTACAGGTTTTGGCGTTCAATGCGTATTATCTATTTGGCTTAGCGAACTTCTTCTTTTGACGGTTCTGTTTGATTAAATTTATTTAAAAATTTCTAACAATTTTCGTCAAAGTTCTTATAATTTGGATGTTTAATAATTGATTTAAAGTCGCTTATTAGATTTTTTTCCACTCTAAATATTTACAATTTCTTCATCTCATTAAGATGTGCATCTAAATAAACAATATTATTTTTTGAAATATTTAGTTCTTCTAGATTTACCAGTGGTCTCAAAACATAAATGGAAACTAAGTTACAATATTCTAAATTTAAATGAGTAAGCTTCTTCAAATACTGCAACTCGGTGATGATTATATTAGGATTGTAGGAAATGTCTAGGTCTTGCAAGTTGATAAGAGGTTTTAAAGCACTTAATTGTGTAAGTGCACAAAAACTCAAATTTAATTTTATAAGACCAACTAAGTTCTTTAAGGGAGTTATGTCAATTTCCGAATTCTAACTGATACCTAGCTCTTTGAGGTTTACCAATAAATATATCTAATTTATATTTTTAAGTTAATTGTGTGACACTTCAAGAACATCTAAATTTGTAAGTTGCACGATTTAATCGATGTTCTTTAATTCACATTATCGCATATGTAATTTGGTTAGACTTTTAAGTTTATATAATGGACTAACATCAAGATCAATGTTTCCACTTAGATCAAATTCTTTCAAATTAACCAACGATGTTATTTAGTCTATGTTCTTTAATTCACATGATGCCATAGACAGTTTAGTTAGACTTGTAACACTATGAATATGCGTTAGATCAATTTTGTTTTCTGAAACATCCAGACTGTGAAGTTTCTTGAATTTAGCTAAATTATACAGTTAATAATCTTCCAGTTTATTATTTTCTAATTTCAAAACTTCAAGGTTTTCGAGTTCCAAATCATCAACTTACATATTCAATCTTTGTTTTTGCCTACCTTTGTCTTAACCATATTCCCTTTCATTAAATATTGATAGTTCTTTTAACAAGCTGCTTCTCAACTGTACACTCATGTCATTTCTAATATGAAGCTTCAAGGTTTAAATATCAAACTTTTCTAAAAACCGCAAGTTTGTTACTTCTGAATCTCCACCATACGGATTACCGATTTCCAAGTTACTGTCTTTAATTTTACCTGCATACTTCAGTATCATTTTAGCTTCGTATTCCTCATTCAGAGCATTTTAGTTCTATTCTGTCATATATTCTGTCATTTGAAAGTTGAGAAGTGGTTAAATAATTAGTATATTATTTACCAGATATAAATTATCATTCACTCCAATTCGATGAATATCATTCTTTAATTGTTCAGAGTGACAATTCTTGAAAATTATTTAACTAGTCATAATATCATTATAGATTAATTATTATCGTTTATACAATGTATTAATATAAAAAATATTCCAATTATGAAATTAATAATAATAAATTTACATGATCTCATTCGAACCCAAATTGATTCAACTGCTGGAAGAGACGAACCACGTTCGCAGTGAACTGGATCTAACTTTGGCGCGCGTTTTTCGGCTATTAACGCACCGCGAGCGCCGCCAGGGTGGCGAAGCCCAAGGCAACGCTGGATAAAAAGCCTTTTAGTCCGAAATATATTATTTGAGTTGAGATCTCCAATATATTGTAAATCGATTCACGAAAATATGAAATTTATTTAGAATGTAGTATATAAATCTAACTCAGTTATATTTCAATATTTATAAAATCAATTATGTTATTTACAAGAGTTATTTACACCAGTTAAAGTTATTTACAACAAAATAATTACCTGATCTCATTCGAACCCAACTCAATTCAACATCTGGAAGAGGCGAACCACGTTCGCTGTGAACTGGATTTGACTTTGGCGCGCGTTATTCAACACTGCGTTAATTTCTTGTTTGAAGTTACTGAACGCCGTTTATAGCGTTTACAGCGTTTGGTGTTAGTTTTGGATTTCTTTGAGCTAAATGTTCGGACGTTCAATTTTTCTAATTAACTCTGCGCTTTGCACTTGTTCTATGAAGTTCTCAAAAGTATTTAAATAGTTTGAAATTCGAGACAAATATTTCGTACCCTGAATTCCAGTATTTTATATTTATTACCTATTTTAGGGCTCAAGAATCAATTTATTAATTTTGAGACTAAAACTTTTTAATACATTTTTAAACATTAAAGTTCGTTAAGCTTGGGTATTTCAGGAACATTTTAGATTTTAGCTGTCTTTGGGTGGTTTAATAATAATAATTTAATTCGATAGCTTTAGCTTCGAGAGCTTTAGTTTTAGTTACCAATGTGGTCTGCTCGAGAAGATTAACCTGATTTTAGAAAAATTATTGTTCGACACATAAACTATGTTGAGTAGGCCTCAAAATGGGGCTACTATATACAACCATGATGTTTAATTTTATTTATGAAGTTAATTATATTTCGCTATATATATCACTTCCTCGAGACGGCACAAACAGACTTCATTGAGACTTTCAAAAGCGAAACGTAGGCTCTCGCACGCCTATATTTCCACTTTCAAAACGGGCTCAACCCGTCATTTATACCCACTCAGTAAAGACCCAACAGGGTCCTCACGGAGTCGTCAGCGGACCAGTTTTACCTGATTCGCTAAATTAATTTCCAGAAACTGGTTCTCGCGTCTCAGTTTCTCTTTGCTCGTTATTTCCTTCGGCTTGCACGGGAGGTTGTTCCGTTGTATTGGCATTGCTTGGTAGTGGTTGCCTTTGATGCACTGTTTCATTAACTTGATTAGGTACCTGGGGTCCTTCTTAGTTTATTTGATTTTGCAAATTTTTAATTTTGGGGTATATTGCCGGTGGTAGATTAGCTATTTCCTAGGGTTTAGACGCTTTGATATCTTCCTTAGCTTTCTATTATTAGATAAACTATTTCTGATATTCCATTTGGAGCTTTTTCTTCTAGGCTTTCGTTAAGATTGGCTTGGTCTCCTATTTTGCGTCAGTTATCGTTTTTTATCATTTTGACCATCTTTTGGCTATTCGACAGGCTTTTCTAAGACAGGTTATTTATTCTCTTTCTTTTTCTAAGTTTCCTTTTGAGGAGACTTTGCGTTCGATTGTGGCATTTTAGTGGTCTTTTGATCTTGTGACTTTTAGACTGGGGACTTTTACTCTTTCTGCTTCTGAGCGTCCTTAAACTTCGTTTTGTTAGGCGTCTTTTCTTCGTAGGTTCAGCTTTCTAACTTACTTCAGTCTTTTTTTTCTCATTTTCAGGCTGGGCTTCGGCATTGTTTGTCTTTTAAGTGATCTTCTTGTCGCCTATATATCACTTCCTCGGGACAGCACAAACAGACTTCATTGAGACTTTCGAAAGCGAAACATAGGCTCTCGCACACCCATATTTCCACTTTCAAAACGGGCTCAACCCGTCATTTATGCCCACTCAGTAAAGACCCAACAGGGTATATATATATATATATATATATATATATATATATATATATATATATAGTCATGTAACCGATTTAAGATTATAAAACAACTCAATTATATTTCTATATTTCTATATTAATTATTGTTCATCTTCGTGTTATTTACAACAAAATTACCTGATTTCATTCGAACCCAACTTAATTCAACGTCTGGAAGAGGCGAACCACGTTCACGGTGAACTGGATCTGACTTTGACGCGCGTTGTTCAACACCGCGTTAATTTCCTGTTTGAAGTTGTTGAACGCCGTTTGTAGCGTTTACAGCGTTTTATGTTGGTTTTGGATTTCTTTGAGTTAAATGTTTGGACGTTCGATATTTCTAAATTTGTTGGCCTGGAGAAGTTCTTCTTTAGATGGATCTCGTTAATTAGATATGTCAAAACATCTCTAACCATTTTCGTCAATGTTATTATAATTCGGGTGTTTTTCAAGTTCTGAGAAGTCGCTTATTCGATTATTATCTAACATAAGTGTTTACAATTTCTTCATCTCATTAAGATTTGCCTCTAAATGCACTATATTATTTAATGAAATATTTAGTTCTTCTAGATTGATAAGTGGTCTTAAAACATAAACAGAAACTAAGTTACAATATTCTAAATGTAAACGGGTGAGATTCTTTAAATACTACAATTCTGTGATGATTATATTAGGATTGTAGGAAAGGTCTAGGTCTTGCAAGTTGGTAAGAGGTTTTAAAGCACTTAAATGCCTGAGGTTACAACTTTACATATTCAATTTTATGAGGCCAATTAAGTCCTTTAATGGAGTTACGTCAATTTACTTATTCGAACTGATATTTAGCTCTTTTAGATTTACCAGTAAATGTATTGAATCAATACGTAACAGTAAATTATCAGATATATCAAGAACTTCTAAGTTGGTAAGCTGCGCTATTTAATCAATATTCTTCAAATCACAGTTATTCATAGATAATTTGGTAAGACTATCAATTTTATATAATGGACTAAGATCAATGCTTGTGTTTCCACTTAGATTAAGTTCTTATAAATTAACTAATGAAGAAATTAAGTCAATTTTCTTTAAACTACAGTATCTCATAGACAGTTTAGTTAGACTTAAAACCATATGAATATGCGTTAGATCAATTTTGTTAAACGAAACATCCAGACTGTGAAGTTTCTTGAACTTAGCTAAATTATACAGTTAATAATCTTCCAGTTTATTATTTTCTAATTTCAAAACTTCAAGGTTTTCGAGTTCCAAATCATCAACTTACATATTCAATCTTTGTTTTTGCCTACCTTTGTCTTAACCATATTCCCTTATATTAAATATTGATAGTTCTTATAACAAGCTGCTTCTCAACTGTACACTCATGTCACTACTAATGTGAATTTCCAAGGTTTAAATATCAAACTGTTCAAGAAACCTCATGTTTGTTACTTCTGGATATCCACCAAACGGATGACCGATTTCCAACTTACCGTCTATAATTTAATATTCTTCATTTAGAGCATTTTGGTTCTATTCTGTCATTTGACAAGTTGGGAAGTGGTTAAATAATTGAAATATTATTGAAATATTATTTATATATATAAATTATATTTCACGAGTAGATAGAAAATATAATTTCGTTCGCTTTTTTATTGAGGATTTGCAACATGAGTGAGAAGATTTAACTCAACAGCAACAATCCAACAATACATCTAAACGCAATGAATAAATATATACTAGTTATTTTACTATAGCCAAGTAGAAATAATATATATTCTACATTTGATAGTAAATAAATGTAAATAACACTGAAAATGGAGTGATATAGTAATAAAATGTCTATTAAGCGTACAAAATAGTGATTAATGATAAATTACATCACATAAATTTTTAAAAGGGATGTCGATTTTTTTAATTTTTTTTAGATAGCTGAAAATTCACATACAAGTTACATATATGATGACTGTAAATCTCCCAGCATATTTCATAATTTTACATTTCATCCTTCCAAATAAATGCAAACCCAGTTTATGTCAGCATCTTCATTATTCAATTTGGTTTACTATTTTAACTTGAATTTTCATATTTAAACCTAAACCATATGCAAATATAACATATTTGCTAAGTTAAAATAATTGATAAAATTACCACGTTCATCAGTCAGTTTTAATTGAACAACTGTTTTAGTAAGTATGCGGTAGAAGATTAATTGAGTTGAGATGTTTATTTTATGTTATTAATTTTGTTGAAACGAAATAATGTTAAGCTTGTCAGTATTTCCACTTCGCAAATAATTAACAAAATTCTCGAAAACGACTTCAACCATTTAATAGGTAAATTACTATTTTTGTGTTCAATATATATTAAAACATATTATTCGTATTTTAAATCACTTTATTCATTTTTTATAAATGTGTGTGTACCCTCTTATGTCATTTTATTCACTAATATGCGTTTTATAACACTCTGGACACAAATGATATCCTTTGCACGAACACACATATCTGCTATTACATTATTTGCAGCCGACACATTACGCACTTACTTTTGTATATACATGATAGTGTTTATATGCTTCTATTACTGGTCCTTTAATTGGGCTTACTACTGGTTGGTTACAACCTTCAATTTTTCGTGGTGTAGCTTTAATTTCATATTTTGTTAGATTTATTTTCATTTAATCAATTATGCTTTCAACATAATCCGTTATTTTAATTTCTTTATATTCTGGCTGCAATAATTTCATCAAAGAAAACCCATTAACTAATATTACTTACATAAAATTAATTATTAATGGTAATGCAAAAAGTAGAAAACTTTAACCATGATATATACAAAATCAAAATTTGTGAAATAACCCTGTTAAATGTAAGAATTTGTAAGTTCTCGTGGTATTCCCAGAGAACAACCTGAAATAGTTCGTTACTACAATAATAATTATAAAGGAGTTGATTACGTAGACCAACTTACAAAAAATATTAAGTTTCCAGGACGATGTACTCGTTGGACCACAAGGATGTTTATTTATTTTATGTAAGTAATATTAGTTAATGGGTTTTCTTTGATGAAATTATTGCATCCAGAATATAAAGAAATTAAAATAACGGATTATGTTGAAAGCATAATTGATTAAATGAAAATAAATCTAACAAAATATGAAATTAAAGCTACACCACGAAAAATTGAAGGTTGTAACCAACCAGTAGTAAGCCCAATTAAAGGACCAGTAATAGAAGCATATAAACACTATCATGTATATACAAAAGTAAGTGCGTAATGTGTCGGCTGCAAATAATGTAATAGCAGATATGTGTGTTCGTGCAAAGGATATCATTTGTGTCCAGAGTGTTATAAAACGCATATTAGTGAATAAAATGACATAAGAGGGTACACACACATTTATAAAAATGAATAAAGTGATTTAAAATACGAATAATATGTTTTAATATATATTGAACACAAAAATAGTAATTTACCTATTAAATGGTTGAAGTCGTTTTCGAGAATTTTGTTAATTATTTGCGAAGTGGAAATACTGACAAGCTTAACATTATTTCGTTTCAACAAAATTAATAACATAAAATAAACCTCTCAACTCAATTAATCTTCTACCGCATACTTACTAAAACAGTTGTTCAATTAACAATTCCCACGTCTCTAAACTAAATGTGTATACTAGGTGTTTTAGTGGAATTGAGCGGGAATTTTTATATTATTATAATACTTTCAAAGTAATATACATTTTCTTGGTTTTAATTATTAAGTTCAGTTTTTCACTTCATTACATACTTCTTGAATTTTGAACCTTTGCATAATGTATTTTCGTTAGTCTTTCTGTTATTATTGAGGCTAGAGTGATCTAGTTTTATTCTATGTAATAAGATTCCTTGAGATCGCTTATAGATAAAATTTGTAAAAATTACCAAGATTGCCACTATACATTGTATAACATAACTTATCTGATTACATCTGGAAGTACTGATACTGAATTGTTTCTGATAGTACTTAATGTGAACATTAATTTTATCAATGCGACAATGGAATATTAATTATTAATTTTGGACATTTTTTAAATCATCATTTTTCATTGTGAATTAACTTAACGGTACTTGGTATTCTTTATTTATTTAAAACTATAGTTTCTATAACTATGATATCAGAAGTCGCTAATTCTCTCTTATAGCTTACATAATTAACAAATTAGTGCAAATGCTTTGATTTAATTACCAGAAAAAATTCTAAGTAGTCGTCAACTGGAGCTCAACGACTATGATAACTCTCATACATATTCAACAAACAGTGCAATGTGCTGATAATCCTCAGGATTTCTGAAAACATATTTTCGCTTATTTAATGTTTTGAGCTTCATTCTAACTTGACGATCTTTAAAATGTTCTTTTATTCAATTGAAGCCTTAAGATAAACTTTTTGGTTGCATTGAGCTGCTGAACTAAATTCTATGTCTTGTTATTAAATTTCTTCATATTATGAACACAACAAAAACTTAAGTAAATAAGAAAACATAATGAATATTTTCAAAACTTATTATTATCTATTGACTAATTCTATCTTCATAAATTTCTATAGAATGTTTGTTGCAGCATCCAAACTCAATTTTGATCTTGAATTAATACTTACTTCTTAGCTCAGATAGCCATCTCCAAATATGTTAATATCACTTAGTCAACTTTCAATTTAATACCTAGAGATAGTTATGTTTTATACTTTTTTATTTTCATTTTCCAAAATAATAAAAATTTTGAATTTAATAAACGAGAAGTACGAATCAAGTACCATGAACAGCGCACTGAGTTAAAATAATACTAATACTATATTCTATTTAGAATGATCTGTTAGGAATCAATGTAAGATTAAATATTCAAGTTTTTATTCGAGCAAGAAATTTTATTTGTCCAGGCCACAATCATATGCATAGTTTTATTCCATTAATTTAATGCTAATTATGTACATAACACGAATTTGTAATCAGAGTAGGTAGCTTTATTTCAACTAGGAAGTTTCTGAATAATGCTAAAATTGTGGATAACTGGTAATACTACGAGTCGACTGAGGTAGTTATTGCTGTTTTTAAGTTTTGCTGGTCCCAAAATTATAACTTATAGTTTAGTTCAGCTTTGAGCTTATTAGTTTTTCTTTTAGAAGTACTTTCTATTTCAGCTTTAAAAATCATAATATATAATTCTTTAAAACTCGTATTGTCGAATCTTGAAGTGCACTTGGATCAATTTAGAAAAGTGTGAGCAGAAACAATTCAGTTGTGATACTTTCCTTTCAATGTATAAAAGTTAGTGTATCATCGATTTTAACAATTTGTTGAGAATCTCTATACAGCCGATTTACATTAAGCCCTTTCAAAATAATAAATTGTGCCTGTACCCATGTAGTTCCTAAAATGTGGTATTTGAAAATAGTCGAGTTTCGCATCAATTATAGGATAGTTCAGATTTTTATTATGGGTAACATTTTCAGTTTCTTCTTAAAGGCTTATTGTGAGCACTATTAATTAAATTTCGACTTGGATGCCAACTTGGTCTGTTTTTGAGAGTCTAGTGTTGGAGTGGAACTTCAAAAATAAATGCCAAGGAATTGTATATTATATAGTAGTTAATATAATTACAAAGCTCACAACCTCCAAAGCGTCTAAAAGGGGTATTATGGACATTTTCTAAACTACCCATCTCTAAAATCAAGGTTTCAAATTTTATGTAATTAATGCAAGTATTGAGCAATTATTGAAGTAACAAATTCATATTATTTATCAAATCTATATATTATGAACAACTTTTCACTTTTTCTTGGGGTCTTTCTTGAATTGTACGGCGTTGAGTGCTCCTTCAACGATTTGTGTGGTTTGTTTTGCGATTTCGTTTTCTTCTTTTCGTTGTTTGAGTTGTTATCTGTAAATATCTGTGAGGCATACTGAGAAGTCTCCTTCGAATTTGAGTCCGTTGTGTTCTTTTTTTGCTCTTTATTTCTCTAATTGTATTTTTTATTTGAGTTGTCTTGTGTTTTTGAGCATGTATTTGCTGAATTTGTCTTCGTAGGTCATTTGTTCCGCTTCAAGTGCTTATTTTTGGTGCTCGTTTTGCACCTTCTGGTTCAGCTCGTTTTCCGTTTCGAGCATCCTGTTGGAGTGGTCCGACTCGAACTGGGCGTTTTGGAGCGGAAGGGTGGACAGCACAGGGACTAGTGGCTGGGCGAGTTCCGCTAGGGACGATTCGGGCACAAAATTAAGAGCACTTTGGAGCAAAACGTTCTGGTTTTAAACGTGGTCGCAGAAGGCAATAATTTACTCGCGAATGTGCTCGGGGTAACTCACACAGGATTGTTGAAGGTTCTGCATGAAACGCTAACTGTACGAGACAGATTTTGAAATCAAGGACATACGCCAACACTCAATTATCTAAAAGACTAAAATCGGAGTCGGAGACAAAGGCTGGATAAAATGCAAAGGCAAGAGCAACAAATCAACAGCAGCATGCACAGGCTGGTACAAAGCGTCCTCGAGCTCGAAAATAGACTTCGCAACCTAATCGTGAATACAGTCGAACGGGCACGCGAAATCGAAGATGGTCGGGAAATACTGCTGCAAAACATCAAAGACGCTGGAATTGTACGGAATAATATTCATCGCGGATTGGAGTGTTTTTGTTATTATAATTTTAATATCTGATAAATATCATTACAATTAAATTACCACTTCTAACTTGTCAAATGAATGATTGGGTATAAAGAACTCAAAATAATTATCAAAATTAGTAATATGATTAAAAAATGACACTGAAGTACGAAAATAAAATTTATGAAGGTATCTTGCAAATCGGCGATAGGGACAGAGATTATATAGATCCAGAAGTTACAAACTTGATGTTTGTTGAAAAGTTCAATATTTAAACATTGATACTTTGCATCAGAATTGACATGTATGTATAGTTGAGAAGCAATACAATAAAAGAACTAATTTTGGGGACACAAAGATTTAAGGGGAATAAACTATTGAATTTGAATTTAGATGATTTGGAGCTCGAAAACCTTGAAGTTTTGGACTTGGAAAATAATAATATAGTTAACGATTAATTATATAATCTAACCAAGTTCAAGAAGCTCAATACTTTGAATGTTTCATGGAACAAAGTTGGTCTGAATTATATTCATAGTGTTACAGGTATAACTAAACTGTATATGAGCAAATGTAATTTAAAGAACATAGACTTAATATCATCACTTGTTAATTTACAAGAACTTGATCTAAGTAAAAACACTGATCTTGATCTTAGTCCATTGTGTAAAGTTAAAAGTCTAAAAAAATTATCTATGCGAGAATGTGGTTTAACAAATATTGATTAAATCGCATAGCTAATAAATTTAGAAGTTCTTAACCTAGCTTATAATTAACTGTTGACTATCAATTCAATAGGTTCATTGGTAAATCTAAAATAGTTGGATATCAGTTGGAATAAGAAAATTGACATATCTCCATTAAAGGACTTAGTTGGCCTCATAATATTAAATCTGAGAAGCTGTGCACTTACACAATTAAGTGCTTTAAAACCTCTTACCAACTTGCAAGACCTAGACATTTCCCACAATTCTGATATTATCATCACAGAGTTGCAGTATTTGAAGAATCTTAAATTTTTAAACTTATAATATTGTAACTTAGTTTCCATTTATGTTGTAAGACCACTCGTGAATATAGAAGAACTAAATATTTCAAGTAATACAATAGTATATTTAGATGCAAATCTTAATGAGATGAAAAAATTGAAATAATTTAGAGCAGAATAGAATCGAATAAGCGACTTTAAATCAATTATTAAACATCCAAATTATAATAACTTTGACGAAAATTGTTAGAAATTTTTAAATAAATTTAATCAAACAGAACCGTCAAAAGAAGAAGTTCACTAAGCCAAATAGATAATACGCATTGAACGACAAAACCTATAACTCAAAGAAATCCCTCACAAAGCGCATTAAACAACGTTCAGTAACTTCAAACAGGAAATAAACGTGGTGTTGAATAACGCGCGTCAAAGTCAGATTCAGTTCACTGCGAATGTTGTTCGTCTCTTTCAATTCTTGAATCAATTTGGGTTCGAATGAGATCAGGTAAATTTGTTATTATTAGTTTCACAATTGGAATATTGTTTCTATATTAATACATTGTATAAACGATGATAATTAATCTATAATGATATTATGACTAGTTAAATAATTTTCAAGAATTGTCGCTCTGAAAAATTAAAGAATGATATTCATCGAATTGGAGTGAATGACAATTTATATATCTGAAAAAACAATATAATAATATTTAATAATATTTAATGTTTCACTTCCTAACTTGTATAATGACAGAATAGAACCAAAATGCTCTAAATGAAGAATATGAAATTATAGACGGTAAGTTGGAAATCGGTAATCCGTTTTAAGGATATCCAGAAGTAACAAACTTGAGGTTTCTTGAACAGTTTGATATTTAAACCTTGGAAATTCACATTAGTAGTGACATGAGTGTACAGTTGAGAAGCAGCTTGTTATAAGAACTATCAATATTTAATATAAGGGAATATGGTTAAGACAAAGGTAGGCAAAAACAAAGATTGAATATGTAAGTTGATGATTTGGAACTCGAAAACCTTGAAGTTTTGAAATTAGAAAATAATAAACTGGAAGATTATTAACTTTATAATTTAGCTAAATTTAAGAAACTTCACTCATTGGATGTATCAGATAATAAAGTTGATCTAACGCATATTCATATGGTTATAAGTCTAACTAAACTGTCTATGAGATACTGTAGTTTAAAGAACATTGACTTAATTTCTTCATTAGTTAATTTATAAGAACTTAATCTAAGTGGAAACACAAGCATTGATCTTAGTCCATTATATAAAATTGATAGTCTTACCAAATTATCTATGAATAACTGTGATTTGAAGAATATTGATTAAATAGCGCAGCTTACCAACTTAGAAGTTCTTGATATATCTGATAATTTACTGTTACGTATTGATTCAATACATTTACTGGTAAATCTAAAAGAGCTAAATATCAGTTCGAATAAGTAAATTGACGTAACTCCATTAAAGGACTTAGTTGGCCTCATAAAATTAGGCCTATATAACTGTGAACTTACACAAGTATGTGCTTTAAAACCTCTTACCAACTTGCAAGACCTAGACCTTTCCTACAATCCTAATATAATCATCACAGAATTGTAGTATTTAAAGAATCTCACCCGTTTACATTTAGAATATTGTAACTTAGTTTCTGTTTATGTTTTAAGACCACTTATCAATCTAGAAGAACTAAATATTTCATTAAATAATATAGTGCATTTAGAGGCAAATCTTAATGAGATGAAGAAATTGTAAACACTTATGTTAGATAATAATCGAATAAGCGACTTCTCAGAACTTGAAAAACACCCGAATTATAATAACCTTGACGAAGATGGTCATAGATGTTTTTGGATATCTTAATAGAAAGATCCATTTGAATAATAGCTTTTCAAAGCCAACAAATTTAGAAATATCGAACGTCCAAACATTTAACTCAAAGAAATCCAAAACTAACACCAAACGCTGTAAACGCTATAAACGACGTTCAGTAACTTCAAACAGGAAATTAACGCAGTGTTGAATAACGCGCGCCAAAGTCAGATCCAGTTCACAGCGAACGTGGTTCGTCTCTTTCAATTATTGAATTAAGTTGGGTTCGAATGAGATCAGGTAAATATTTTGTTGTAAATAACACGAAGTCGAGTAATAATTGATAATAAATTGAAAGTTTATATATGTTTATATCATGAATGAAATGAATATTACATCAATATAGAGTATCTCGGACGTCAATTTGAAATTCTAACAGGCTAGATAACTAAAGTTATAGATTGACTTTAAACAATTGTATTTAATAATATAACCAAAATTTAATGTTAACCGGCCAGCTTGCATAATAGTGCTCAAAATACTAAAATTAGTGAAAGCATAATTATCACAACTCTAGGAACAAAAAACAGAACAAAATAAATAAATAAAACTCTCACTCGCTCTTAAATCAGATCTATAAAATTGTTCATCTTTAGAAACTCTACCAGTTTGTTAAAAATGTCACTGAATATTATTTCAGAAGAGCACGATGAGATTTTTGTTGTAGTTAGGTTCAACTAAACTTGATATTGAACAAATGAAAATTTATGGCCCCTGCAAAAAATTTGGTGTGTGAGTAATCTGAAGTAGAACTTCTCCAGGCCAATAAATTTAGAAAAATTGAAAGCCCGAACATTTAACTCAAATTAATCCAAACCCAACACAAATCACTTTAAACTGCACTCAAAAACTACAAACAAGATATAAACGCGACGATTAATATCGCGCGCCAAAGTTAAATCCAGTTCACCGCGAACGTGGTTAGCCTCTTCCAGTTGTTGAATTAATTTGGGTTCGAATGACATCAGGTAATCAGGTAATATTTTTTTGTTAAGATTACAAATAATTATATATAGACTAGATTTGTTTTTTAGGCCGTCAAACTAAGAGTGAAATATCATCTGTTTGGAATGTTAATATTTAAGTTGCTATATATATTTCATATATTCAGTAATAATATATTAACATACTGTGGTCGCCAAGCCAACTTTGATTTCAAAAAATACTAACTATTTCAAAACTATTTTTTGTATTAATTTTAACTATATATTAACTCAATGTTTAGTAGCGTCTCCTTTCTATTTTATTACTTCTTCTAACCTTTTGGGCATAGAGTCAATCAAATGATTGATGATATCTAACGAGATTTACTCCAACGCCCTCTTTACTTCTTCATTTAATAAGTCATATGTGGTACATTCTTCAGGGGAAATGTTTGACTTCAGTGGATTCCAGCAGTGAAAAAGTGGATTTAAGTCTGGACTCATTACTGGAAAGCGATAGAGCTCAATGTTGTTAGCAGTATAAAAGTTTTTCATATACTTACTAAAATGTGTCGGGGCGTTATCTTGTTGCAACTTCAAGTTATGCTATTAAGTGATGGAAGTGTAACTTGTCTGAGAACTTAAGAATTGACAATTGAATTCATGGTCGTACCGCACGGCATAAACCATAATGGACCCTTATATCTATAGCTAATCGTACTATAGATCATGCACGAAAACAGTCCATATTTTACACTTCGAGAAAATACTTCGGATTCCACTCGTCTTTAGGTGTTCTGAGCACTCTACTCGCTCGATTTGCATAGCATTTTGAGCGATACTCATCGGTATACTAAAAAGTTCTCCAATATTCAATTGGTTGTTTCAGGTTCATTCGAGCAAAGTTCAAACTTTCCAATTTATGCTTTTCGGTAAGTTTTGGCTTTATCTTAGCAACATAGAAGCTTAAACTGAATTTGGCCAGGAGACGAGATACCGTTGTTAGAGACATGGAAATTCCACGAAGGGCTTAGTATTTTTCAGCTATGATTCGTCGAGTTTCGAATCTATGGCTCTGGCGATATTTAACAACGCGAAAATCTCAGCTTAGTCAAATTTTCTGACACTATTATCGGCATGAGAAGCTTCTAGCTTGCCTGTAACTTCAAAGTGCTTAAAAATGGAATAAACAGTTTGGAGACTACATTGAAGGCAACAAGCAATGTATTTCTTGGTTGCAACAGTTTGTGATTCTGTTTCTCACATTCTCATCATTATGCGACGCTCTTGTATTGTGATCCGTCGGCTTCGTGTGTGCTTCGTCATTTGAAGGATGAAGTGAAAAAGAAATGAACCGCAGAATTAATTGAATATGTTATAATTAGCATAAATACAGTGATTTAATTTTCAAGCGCAATTATTACATAAACATTTGTTAAAATCAAAGTTGGCTCGGACACCACAGTATGATATCAAAGGAGCTCGAAAATATACTATGCAACATAACCGTGGATAGAGTCTACGTACGCCATCGATTTTTGCACACACATACATAATATTTTAAATATTACGTATATATGTTATATGACTCTATATGTTATAAGACTCTAAGTATCTCGTTACAAAACATCGAGCATGCTAAAATTGTATGGAATACTATAATTTGAAAATATTGGTGAAAAAATTGGAGACATCTAATGTGACGATGATGTGGAATGATATTCATCACAAATATTCATTAGATTGGAGTGAAGGACAATTTATATATCTGAAAATACAATATAATAATATTTAATAATATTTAATGTTTCACTTCCTAACTTGTCCAATGACAGAAAAAAACTAAAACGCTCTGAATGAGGAATACGAAGCTAAAATGACACTGAAGTATGCAGGTAAAATTAAAGATGGTAACTTGGAAATTGGTAATCCGTATGGTGGAGATTCAGAAGTTACAAACTTGCGGTTTCTTGAATAGTTTGATATTTAAACTTTGAACCTTTATATTAGTAATGGCATGTATGTAAAATTGAGAAACGACACGTTAAAGAAATTAACCGTGTCTAATTTATGGGATGAAGAGTTACAATAAATATTGAAATTGAATGTAGATGATTTGGAGCTCGAAAACCTTGAATGGACCTAAAATGTATTAGCCTGAAAAACAATTAACTGAATAATCTAGCTAAATTCAAGAAACTTCACACTCTGGATATTTCATTTAACAAAGTTGATCTAATTCATATTCATAGAGCTACTAGTCTTACTACATTATCTATGTCAAGATGTGGATTAAAGAACATAGAATAAATCGCATCACTTGTTAATCTAAAAGAACTTGACCTAAGTTAAAATATGTTTATATAAGATATTGCTCCTTTATATAAATTAAACGGTCTTACCAAACTGTAAATACGATAATGTAAATTGAATGACATAGATTAAATATCATTGTTGGTTAATTTAGAAGAGCTTGATCTAAGTGAAAACTTAAGCATTGATATTAGTCCTTTGTGTAAACTTAAAAATCTTACCAAATTATCAATGAATAACTGTTATTTAAAGAATATTGATTAAATTGTGCAGCTTACAAATATAGAAGTTCTTAACATCAGAACTATATTTAGCCAATAAATTTAGAAAAATCGAAAGCCCGAACCGTTAACTCAAAGAAATCCAAAACCTACACAAATCACTTAAAATGGCGTTCAACAACTTCAAACAAGAAATAAACGTGGTGTTGAATAACGCGCGTCAAAGTCAGATCCAGTTCACAGCGAACGTGGTTCGTCTCTTCCAGCAGTTGAATCAATTTGGGCTCGAATGATGTCAGGTAATTATTTTGTTGTAAATAACTTAACATATACTTTTACTGTTGTAAATAACTCTTGTAAATAACATAATTAAATATTGAAATACAATTGAGTTTGTTTTATATTCAACATTCTAAATTAATTTCATATTTTCGTTATCTTCAATTCTTGAACTTCAACAAAAAACAGAACAAAATAAATAAAAAACTCTCACACCTTTTTTATTAGATTTACCACAGGTATTGTGACCAGTATATATACCAGGTATTGTGTACCACAGGTGTTAGATTTACCACATATTTAGTCTCCGAGCAGGGAGGAAAAGATCGATCTTTGGAGGGGCGGCGAACTCGGTAGGGCCAGCCGAAGGCGTCTGGCAGAACCCGTGGACCCCGGCGTAGCCGTTGCTTGGATCCAGGAATACCCAAACCCAACCCTCCTCAAAATTGTTCATCTTTAGAAACTCTACCAGTTTGTTAAAAATTCTTGAATCAATTTTGGTTTGAATGAGATCAGGTAAATTTGTTATTATTAATTTCATAATTGGAATATTGTTTCTATATTAATACATTGTATAAACGATGATAATTAATCTATAATGATATTATGCAACAAAATTTTGAAATTATTGTAAAAATTAACTTCAAGTATTGACTCTGAACAATTATTGAATGATATGTGATCATTGGATTGAAGTGAAATATAATTTATATAAAAATAATATAATTATTATTTAACCACTTCCTAACTTGAATGCATTTTCCAGACACATTTCTTTCGTGGAGTGAAATATAATATTTTATTAATATTTTATTTTAGGAATTTATATAAATCGTTGAATAATTCAGAAAGTTTTATGAAATATATCTCAATATTCGCATCATTTTGTTATGTCAACTTAGCAAATATGTTATATTTGCAGGTTTAGATTTAAATATGAAAATTCAAGTTAAAATAGTATAATAAAGACCACTAAAATGCCCCAATCGAACTTAGGAAACTTAGAAAAAGAAAGAGGATAAATAACCTGTCTTAGAAAAGCCTGTCGAATAGCCAAAAGATGGTCATAATGAATAAAAAACGATAACTGACGCAATATAGGAAACCGAGCCAAGCTTAACGAAAGCCTAGAAGAAGAGGTAAGTTAAAGAATATCAGAAATAGTTTATCTAACAATAGAAAGCTAAGGAAGATATCAAAACGTCTAAACCCTAGGAAATAGCTAATCTACCACTGGCAATATACCCCGAAATTAGGAATTTGCAAAATCAAATAAACTAAGAAGGACACCAGGTACCTAATCAAGTTAATGAAACAATGCATCAAAGGCAACCACCACCAAGCAATGCCAATACAACGGAACAACCTCCCGTGCAAGCCGAAGGAAATAACGAGCAAATTGAAACTGAGAAGCGAGAACCAGTTTCTGGAAATGAAGTTAGCGAATCAGGTAAAACTGGTCCGCTGACGACTCCGTGAGGGCTCTGTTGGGTCTTTACTGAGTGGGCGTAAATGATGGGTTGAGCCCGTTTTGAGCGTGCGAGAGCCTATATTTTACTTTCGAAAGTCTCAATGAAGTCTGTTTGTGCCGTCTCGAGGTGATATATTTATCGAAGTGATATATTTATATATATTGAATAATGAAAATAAACTGGGTTTACATTTATTTGTATGAAATATGCTGGGAGATTTACAGTCATCATATATGTAACTTGTATGTGAATTTTCAGCTACCTCAAAAAATTGACGTTTTCCCTTTAAAAATTTATGTGATAATAAATAATTTTCAAGTATTGTCACTCTGAAAAATTATTGAATGATATTCATCTGATTGGAGTGAATGATAATTTATATCTGGTAAATAATATTACAATTATTTAACCACTTCTCAACTTGTCAAATGACAGAATAAAACCAAAATGCTCTGAATGAGGAATATGAAATTATAGACGGTAAGTTGGAAATCGGTCATCCGTTTTAAGGATATCCAGAAGTAACAAACATGAGGTTTCTTGAAAAGTTTGATATTTAAACCTTGGAAATTCACATTAGTAGTGACATGAGTGTACAGTTGAGAAGCAGCTTGTTATAAGAACTATCAATATTTAATATAAGGGAATATGGTTAAGACAAAGGTAGGCAAAAACAAAGATTGAATATGTAAGTTGATGATTTGGAACTCGAAAACCTTGAAGTTTTGAAATTAGAAAATAATAAACTGGAAGATTATTAACTGTATAATTTAGCTAAATTCAAGAAACTTCACAGTCTGGATGTTTCAGAAAACAAAATTGATCTAACGCATATTCATAGTGTTACAAGTCTAACTAAACTGTCTATGGCATCATGTGAATTAAAGAACATAGACTAAATAACATCGTTGGTTAATTTGAAAGAATTTGATCTAAGTGGAAACATTGATCTTGATGTTAGTCCATTATATAAACTTAAAAGTCTAACCAAATTACATATGCGATAATGTGAATTAAAGAACATCGATTAAATCGTGCAACTTACAAATTTAGATGTTCTTGAAGTGTCACACAATTAACTTAAAAATATAAATTAGATATATTTATTGGTAAACCTCAAAGAGCTAGGTATCAGTTAGAATTCGGAAATTGACATAACTCCCTTAAAGAACTTAGTTGGTCTTATAAAATTAAATTTGAGTTTTTGTGCACTTACATAATTAAGTGCTTTAAAACCTCTTACCAACTTGCAAGACCTAGACCTTTCCTACAATCCTAATATAATCATCACCGAGTTGCAGTATTTGAAGAAGCTTACACATTTAAATTTATAATCTTGTAACTTAGTTTCTGTTTATGTTTTAAGACCACTCGTGAATATAGAAGTGCTGTATATATCTTATAACAATATAGTACATTTAGATACAAATCTTAATGAGATGAAGTAATTGAAAACACTTATGTTAGATAATAATCGAATAAGCGACTTCTCAGAACTTGAAAAATACCCAAATTATAATAACATAAACGAAAACAGAGCTGAAAACAGCATATATGGCATATATGATTAAGAAGAACCATCATAAGAAGAACTTCTCCAGGCCAATAAATTAAGAAAAATCGAAAGCTCGAACATTCAACTCAAAGAAATCCAAAACTAACACAAAACGCTGTAAACGCATTAAACGGCACTCAAAAACTTCAAACAAGAAATAAACGTGGTGTTGAATAACGCGCGCCAAAGTCAGATCCAGTTCACAGCGAACGTGGTTCGCCTCTTCCAGCAGCTGATTCAATTTGGGTTCGAATGAGATCAGGTAAATATTTTGTTGTAAATCTATAGAATACGAGTAATAATTGATAATAAATTGAAAGTTTATATATGTTTATATCATGAATGAAATGAATATTACATCAATATAGAGTATCTCGGACGTCAATTAGAAATTCTAACAGGCTAGATAACTAAAGTTATAGATTGACTTTAAACAATTGTACTTAATAATGGAGATCACTCAAATAATATATTTCGGACTTAAAAGAGGATTGTTATAGTACTAAATGTTAATGCCAAAATTTAGTGTTAACTAATCAGCTTGTATAATAGTGCTCAAAATACTAAAATTAGTGAAGGCATAATTATCACAACTCTAGAAACAAAAAACAGAACAAAATAAATAAATAAAACTCTCACTCGCTCTTAAATCAGATCTATAAAATTGTTCATCTTTAGAAACTCTACCAGTTTGTTAAAAATGTCACTGAATATTATTTCAGAAGAGCACGATGAGATTTTTGTTGTAGTTAGGTTCAACTAAACTTGATATTGAACAAATGAAAATTTATGGCCCCTGCAAAAAATTTGGTGTGTGAGTAATCTAATCTGAAGTAGAACTTCTCCAGGCCAATAAATTAAGAAAAATTGAAGACCCGAACATTAAACTCAAATTAATCCAAAACCTACACAAAACGCTGTAAACGCTATAAACGGCGTTTCTGTTTATGTTTTAAGACCACTTATCAATCTTGAGTATCTAAATATATCTGATAATAATTTAGTACATTTAGATACAAATCTTGATGATATGACAAACTTAAAAGAACTAAGAGCGGAATGGAATCGAATAAGCGACTTTAAATCAATTAAAAAACATCCAAATTATAATAAAGTTGATTTTAATATAACATAATAGATTAAGTACTTGTATATATCTCAAAAAGAACTATATTTGGCAAACAAATTGAGATAAATCGAAGGTCCAAACCGTTAACTCAAATTAATCCCTCACAAATCACTTTAAACTGCACTCGATAACTTCAAACAGGAAATAAACGCGACGATTAATATCGCGCGCCAAAGTCAAATCCAGTTCACCGTTAATGTTGTTCATCTCTTCCAGTACTTGAACTAATTTGGGCTCGAATGATGTCAGGTAATTAGTTTATTGTTATAATTAAGATTAGAGATAAATTAGAGCTTTTGAGCTTTGTATAGCCATAAAAATATATTATATGTTACTTACTATTCTATTTAGTTGTTACCGATAATTATACCAATAATTATGCTGAATACATTAATAAAATTGAAATTAGATAACACCCTGTAACTGAAATGGAAAATACAAAAATTATCCCGATTTGCTCTTACTAGACCGACTATTTTTGAAAACTGATCGGGTGTCTCAATTCGAGTATGTAGTATTGTGTTTCTTTTTGATTTAGTAGATAATAATAACACATACCAAAAATTAACCTTTGAAATAACAGCCAATAATATTAACATTTTTATAAACAGTTTAAGATTTTGTTGAATGATTTATTAGTTTTTAATTCTATATAGTGCATATAATATGATTATAATATATATATATATATATATATATATATAATATTTTTCAATAAATGAAACGAATTTGGAGAATTTAGTATAAATTTTTGATTATACATATCATCATATACTGCTTGTATATCTTAACAAAATTATTAGTTTAATGTCCATTCCACAAACGATATAAATAATATATACAATATAGTTAAATCTCATTTAAAAAGGTTCCTCAACTCCTTCATATCCCCCAACATTATAATAGGCTATAAATGGGATATTAAAAGATCCATAAAAATTTTAAACTTAGAATTACACTTCAATCCGAGAAAATAGACAGATATTCTTTTAGTACAGCGTGAATCTCACTGTTAAACTTAAATAACTATAAAAATCTTTGTAAGACAATGGAATTAAGTTTAAGAATTACCAGACTCTTGTTGACAATATTTTGCCTGTTTAAAATAGTTTAAACCAAAATTTTAACTTCTATCCGCAAACAGACCTGCAAAAATATTAATTAGCATTTAATCTCTCTGAAACCTAAAAAGGAAGTTGGGACCCGATTACCGAACTCAATTAAATAGTTAAGAGCGATTCAAGCTATGTTAACGGTGAGCAAATAATCATATCGGACTCAAATAGCAACACATTTACGTACCCGTTTAATCAATAAAACAGAGAGTTCGATGGTACTGGTTTGCTGTTTGGACTTGTATTCGCCAAACTGGAGCAAGTTATATTTTACGTAGACGTGACTTCGTTCAACTTCAACTCGAATATAAACCATTTCTTTTGGAGCTCATGAACCCTTATTGTTAAATGAAAGTTTACTCAGTTGAATACAAAGTAGTTTTACTTTTTGAAGGTTAAGTGAACGACGTGAGAACAAAATACCTCAGAAATAAGTTTAGAGAGCGTGGAAATACTATTATTAGAGGAGAATTGCTGGTGGAGCACATTAAACAGATTTAAACGAAGCTCAAAACACACGTATTCATCCTTAGCCAAGGAATCGAATATCAAGACACCTTAAACTACAGCTTCCCAATACGAATTACTATTGTGAACACAAAATCTTGGCAGGTAAAACATACAACTGAAAACTACTTTTAGTCGTATTACAACATATAACAATAAGTCAAAACAACAGTAAATAAGTTTCAAAGCGCAATAGGCGCAGATTTAATTGACCTATACAATAAAACATTGGAAATGAAGACATAGTTAGATTATATACGCTTATTCAGAACCGAGATCCTTCAAATTTTGACTCCTTACTTAAATAATGATGTTTAGTACTCGCCATTGATAGAATCTCAGGCATCTATCGGTACACAGCAAGTAATTTTTCTTGTACTACCGATTATCCAAGATAATTAAGCTGTAGGTATAGTAGCCACCTCATTTTCCTTACAAACAATTCAAGAAATGATAATTTCTCAAGCTCCAGAGTATTTTACTTCAAACTTATTCAGTGATACCACCAAAAGTTATAACAACAATGGTATAACTAAACTGACTCCAGGAGAACTGAGATTAAAAGTAAAGCAAGCTAATAACTTGAAATATAGCTCTACTTTCTAGAAAATTTACAGCGTTAATAGAAATTAGATATCTTTCTAGCCAAATATAGATAATATATATTTAAACTTAATGACAATACTTCAGCTCAAAAAGCTGCAAAATGGAACTGTTTAGAACAAGTAAACAATTCCCAAATACAATAAAGGTACCCTTTAATTCGATCCCGGCAACAATTACATATTTTCTGTTAATTAAACGTATTCAGAGCAAAAATACCTGTTTAGTAACCAGTAGAAAAACGAATCGGTTTAATTGCTGTACATGGGTCAGTAATGTTATGTTGACGATTACAAACTACTTTTCGAAATTAAATACAATGAACACGAACTACTCAAGTATGATAACTGCACTTACTTCAAACAGAAAACAAACATAACCAAGTGTTTATGTGAGTTCGATAATCAGCTCCAGTTGAAGCTTCCTTTTCAAAGCTTGCAGTTTATTTAAAACAGTAAAATTCTAAATCCATATATTCTTGATAAATTTGGAATTTTTGACCTTTTGAAGTAAGTAACTATACGTGAATTACTATAACTTACTGAGTGCTCTGAAAACGTAAATGGATAAACAGAGGAGTACATGTTCATAATTCCTGGAACTGATATTTCAATGAAAATCACACAGTAATTCCTGTTTTACCTTCGAATGTGGCGTTATATGAATCTACTTACATAAGTATATAGTTAGTCTGTATCTTCAGAAAGATTGTGTATTTTCTCTCACTTTAACCAAATGAGACTTTGCACAATCTATTAATACTCTAATAATATTGAAGTTTTCGACCAGACTAAGTTAAAATATCAATAATTTGAGTTTGCTAATAAACATTGGTTAGTTCCACACGCAAATGATGAGTTTCCCTCTACATGCCACGAATCTTGGTTATTCCAAAGCAAATAATCAATTTCAAAAGATATATTCGCAAATTCTTATGAGTTTTCTGATAGTCCCATATCTTATAGTATGTATAGCACTTATTAGGGTTAGGTCACTTTAAGTCCAATTTCAGAACCTTATAGTTATTCTCCTTATTTGTACATTCAGAACAGTATTGACAAAAATTAATTGGAACTTAGCACATTTAGTAGCGATATTTATGGAGATTTTGAATTTTTGTATATAGATTCCGCTGGCTTCATCTTATCATCAACATAGTAACAAAGCAAAGGGAAAAATACTAAAATTATTAACGAATTTGATATATTCGATTCTCAATTGTGTTAGTTGTCCTAATAAAGTCAGGTGCTTCTTGATGCTTTATTTGTTGCGGGTTTAATTAAAATTAGTTATTCTATAAGCAGCGGACAAGTGTGTACCAGATACGAACTTTTAGTTAACGGGACAAAAAAATTTAGAATTAATTAAGTTAAATATGAAATTACAAACACACAAAAATCACATATATATTATATATTCACCGAAGATGCTAATAATATGAAAATATTCTCACATAGACAGAATTAATTGTGTTTTAGTTCAATGAAAAAATACAACGATTACTTATCAAAGCATTTTTAAGAGAGATAATTTAATTTTTAGATTAGTGGAAAGAATTATTCTATTTCAGATGATTATAATTTGTCTTATGTCTCCAACAACTAGGAATTTAGTATTCGCGAATAATTACCAATTACAAACTACTCCATTTTAACGAGAATAGTGTTTATCTTACTTGTAATATTTGTGATATATTTTGTAGCGCAAAATTCGTTTTGGATTCGTTGAGTGAAATATTAGATTAAAACCATTTTATTATTTAATTTATATTTAATCAAAAATACAAAATTATTTTTATTGTTCACTTGATGCACTTTCTGATCAAACTATTCCACTGCCAAAGTTCATCCGAGTGTTTCATGAAATCCTTAAATATTTCAATTTTTTGTTCTTCATTTTCTGAAACTAATTATTTAAATAAACAAACTGCTTCTTTAGTAAGTAGTCCTTCCACTTCCTCGTAATCGGCCAAATGTTCAATCATTTCCTGCGAATTTCTCGTTTAAATTTGATTTAGATTTAGTATTTTGAACCACTCCTTTGACAGTTAAGTTTTGAGTTCAACCGTTTTATCTCTAAAACACATTTTCTGACTGTTCCTCTGTTTTGGAACCACTCCATCAGCTCTGAACGGGAGAACAAGTGGAAAGATGAAATTAAAAATATATAGACCGTAAACGAAAATACTCTCCCACATCGTAAAGCAGAAAAATGTGTACTACGAAGCCGCTCTGAAATCAGGTAGCGACGGATCTTTCTTCTTCAGAACCGGATATATAAAGCACCAGGACAATAATGACGAAAAAGTCGTTATAAAGAAGACCATAATTTATACTATCGCCAAATCAACTTTGTAGTGAGGTAAAAATTTCGTGCTTTTTGAGCACTTAGTCCGCTCCATTGCAACCAAAACTGCGTAGGTCACATAACCCATCATACAAAACACAATCCCCAAAGAACCTATGTTATTGTGAAAATCGCCCCACATCAAGTTCCCTGATATAGCGTTTTCAGAAGCAGGGAAGAAACAAATAAGAAACTAACAAATAGAACCTAACAGCATCAGAATTAAAGCAAAAAATGATGTTTTACTTCCAATGCGCTTCAAACGGTTATGCTAATAAAAAGCCATCGGGAAATTAATAAAGAAACTAATCAACTATAGAATAGAATAAAAATACCAGCCCCTGTAATTACTTATCTTATCAAAGCTACCCAGATTAGAATATGTTTTCGTTTATATTGAATAATGATTCTCAGATGGATATAAACCATACGCCATAAAGTATAAGAAAACTGCTAATAAAAACCCAAATATCGTGTGATAATGTAATTACGTCTATGTTAAACGTCCGAGAGCGTAGTTATTAAATGTCAGCTTTTACTTAAATATTTTGTTTTGTACCCAAAAAGAATTCAGTTATTCGTCTTGTTCAGAAATTTGCATCAATACAGAATCTTATTCAACTTATTTACAGTTATTCATAGAAATTATTTTATATGGCATGATTGAAGTGTTTTAAAATAGTATTTTAAGATTCACGTTTTTAATCGAAATATTACAGAATTGTTTATTATATAGATACATAATCTAATAATAATTTTGGAAATCATTTTTCATATCAAAACCTAGTTTTATTCATATTCTATTTTCATACTCTATATTAATTGTTTGATAATTGTTTCAAAATATCTGATAATATACGGTAACTTTAACATTGATAATTTTCATTACTAAAGCTTCATCTTCTTTCAATTTACTTTATTAAAGAATGGTCAAATTAAGCGGACTAAATAAGTATAAATTTGTTGTAAAGATAGATTTCATGTTAACTAAATTTCTCTCTATATGTAATAATATTAATTAAGTATAAGTAAGTATATTATTACTTGAAATTTTGATACTGTACACAAATTTTTGAATACGCTCCTATTGCGTGTTTTTGTTTTTCAACGAGTACTTTTCATCTAAATTGCAAAACTATAAATGACTCCGCTTCAAAAATGCATTCTGTGCCCCTTCAGCCCAGTTCTCAGGTGTACGGCGATTCTGACTCCTCTCATTTGCTATAAAATACGTATACGCATAAGTATACGTAATAAAGCAGCTTCATATTGTATATTACGGGTCATTTGTCCCCGTTGCAGCTTCTTCTTCACTCCATCTCTCTCCCTTTGATTTGGTGCATTTACGGCCTGTCCTACTACACTTATAACACCTCGAATCACTATTCGGTCCTTTCTTGCACCTTTTCCTTCCTCGGTTCGTGGGACTCTAACAGGAATCCAACCGGCTGGTACTGGTTCACCATTGGAATGATTTTGAGCTCCCTTTTCGAGGTCCCTCTCGTTCTTTACGTTCACCTCCGTTTAATATATATTAGTAAGACTTTGGCTCAAGTTGGAACAGGGTTCTGGCTGGTTGGAATCGTTTCTCAGTTTCTGGTCGGGTGCTTCAGCTGCTCAAATAGTTTATTGGCCGGAGACGTTTCATTCGGCGACGTTCACAACAACGTTGCAAGTGTAACGTTCGTTGCTCTGTTAGTTGGAGCTCCAGTGTACGCAGCACTGGTAGGGTACGACAAACCTAGGAGCTGCAGGAAAATTGGAAAGGGGAATATTTTGAACCACTTCTACACTGATTTGTTTATGGGAATTGTTGTATTTGCGATTTGCATGGTCGTTTTCTTCTGCGTATTGTGGCAAATCGTATACTTGGTACTAAAGAGCAAGAACCCGCACATGGGCTCCAGCTTCAACGAGTCCATGAACACCGTGTTCAGCTTCGCACTCTGGGAAATTACTAATTCTTTAAGATTTATCAAATAACGTATAGAATTGATGTTCCGTAGTTAATTGTCCGATATATTTAGAAATGTCAAATTAGTTAGGGAGGATATTTAGTCAATATTCGTTAAAGAACAACAAAACAAGTTTAATTTAGTAAGACTGATAGCTTTGTGAATATGTGTCAGATCAACATTGTTGTTTGAAACATCCAGAGTGTGGAGTTTCTAAAACTTAGAGAGATTATACAGTTAATCGTTTTCCAGGTTAGGGCTGTTTAAAACCAGCAAAACTTCAAGGTTTTTGAGTTCCAAGTCGTCAACATTCAAATTTAAAACTTCATCTACTCTACAGTTATGTATTAAATACAATATTAATTCTTTAGTGGTTTCGCTTCTAAACTTTATACTTATGTTATTCCCAATATACAGTTTCAAGGTTTTGATATTGAACTTTTCAATAAACTTGTAGTTTGCAATTTCTGGATCGCCGTTACATTTATTACCGATTTCCAAGTTTCCTTCTTGTATTTTATCTTCATACTTCTGATACATTTGCTCATCGTATTCTTCATTTAGAACATTTTGGTTTTATTCTGTCATTTGATAGGTTAGGAGTGGCTAGACAACATTATTAGTGAATAAATTTGTATATTTTAATATGAAATTTGTAATTTAAAATTCTGAATACTTTTTTAGTTTGAATGCATGCAGAGAGTATATATATATACAATGATTACTTACTTAGCTGTATCAAAATACTCATTATCTATATCATGATAACTCACATGTTATGTTTTAAATCTATAATTCACACTACTTATAATCAACTAATCTAAGAACCAACCAGCTTCTTAACAATAATTGATATAAATACAATATGATAAATGATTTGGATTAAGATAAAATATGATAAAAATGACATTATACAAACTATTTTTGTTTATATTAATTGTAAATTATACAATAAAAATATTTTAATTTCTCATTCAACCAAAAGTCTCTGTTTTTAATCACCAAATTATATAAATTCAAATAATTTACAAAACAATGAACACCGTGTTCAGCTTCGCGCTCTGGGAAAACGTGGTCATTATCACCCTGTACATAATCCTCTGGGGATTCCCGTTCACCCTTCCAACGCGGATCGACGGGCTCGCACCTAAGCAAAGACTAAGCATCGCGTTTAAAAGGATACAGCTGGACCAAATACATCTTAAAACTGATATTGCAAAGATATGGTATTTGATATTAAACTAAAATGATGTGGGCATCAGAAACGCAGCCGACTTCCTCGAAAACCTAGCCGACTGCGAGGAAATTGAAGGTCTGCTTAGCCAAAATGCAATTCAAACGCTTACTAAAATTGCAAAGATGATCAATAAACACGAAAAAGCCGATGAAATTCTAGCCACTCTAAAGGAATTCACGAAGAGCTCGTACGAACTCTAGAACTGGCAACATACGATCAAATAATGCATTAAATGAATAATATTCGTTAATATATTAATTATATCGTATATAGAAACATGAACATTAAATTATTAAATTAAATATTTCAGCGTGTAATATTTGAGTTGATATTTATTATTTGTGACTGAGTTTACTATTGCTTTTAATTAATTACATCGCTAGTTAATTAAGATGATTTGATGTCGACTCCTAAATATCGGTGTCTCATTTTAAACCAATGCATATAATATATACAACAATATAATTGTGACCTCATTAATTCTGGTCTCATTCGAACCTAAATTGGTCCAGCTGTTGGAAAAGGCGAACAATTGAAGATGAGAACTGGACGTGATTAGAACACATGCGATTCATCACCACGTTTATTTTTTGTTTACAGTTGTTGAGTGTTGTTTTAATGGTTTTGTGTTTGATATATTTGAGCTAAACGTTCGGGCCTTCGATTCGTCTCATCTTATTAGCAGTGTGAAGTTCTTCTTATGACGGCATATCTTAAAAATTCCCAATGTTATTAAAGTTTTAACGCTTTTCAATTTATGAGAAGTCACCTACAAGATTATATTAAACTCTAAGTTCTTCTAAGTATTTCATCTCATTAAGATTTGCGTCTAGATACACTATTTTATTACTTGCAATCCGTAACTCTTCTAGGTTCGCGAGTGGTCTCAGAACATAAAGTGAAACAATATTGCAATTATTCAAATATAAGTGAGTAAGGCTCTTCAAATATTATAGTGCTGTAATATTTACGTTAGAATTGTAGGAAATATCTAAGAATTGTAAGTTGATAAGAGACTTTAAAGCGCTTAATTATCTTAATCCACATCTACTCATATCTAATTTTATAAGGCAAGTCAAGTCCTTCAGCGGAGCTATGTCAATTTACTTATTCGAACTGATATCTAGTTGTTAGTTTTGGATTTATTTGAGTTAAATATCGGTTTTTTCCAATCCTCTATGTATCATTAACATGCATAACTTAAAAAATATTATATAATATTATAAAATTAACTGACCTCATTTGGAAACTGGTTGGTTTAGCTTCTTGAAGAGATGAGCTATGGAAAATGTGAACTGAATGTGATTCGCGCTGTTTAATATTGTGTTTATTTATAGTTTGAGACTGCTGGTTTAATGTTTTTAATCATCTGGATTTAAATTTATTTCAGCTAAATGAGTAGCGTAGCACTTTAGCTTAAACAGGTCAAATATAAATAATTACTGAGCCTTTTCCAACCGTGTAGTATATCACAGTTAACAATAAACTACAACTTCAGAATAAAGTATAAGTTACAGTTGATTAACTAGATATTACAATGCATGAATATAGAATCGTAAATCTTACTATTTTAGTTACCATTAAAAATATATTTGAAAATATACGGCTATTCAACTAAAATAAAATATTTATAACATTCATTCAGGAGCACGTTGAAATAATAATTTTGTTTAATTGGTTAAATATATTTTTTGAGTCATAAATATACTATTCAAAAATTCAAAACTTGTAAGTAGTGATATGAACTGTATGTGATTTGCGGTATATAAAACTGTGTTTACATGCATTGAGTGCCGATTTAAGAGTTTATAGCATTTGTTTGAATTTATTTGAGTTAAATATTTGGACCTTCGATTTTTCTAATTTTATTGGCTTTGAAAAGCTAGTCTTAAATGATAATTTGACCAAAAACAAACTAAGACATAAATTCATTGGGAAACCGTTTGTTAGTTCAGCTTATCGAAGAGATGAGCTATGGAAAATGTGAACTGAATGTGATTCGCGCTGTTTAACATTGTGTTTATTTATTGTTTGAGGCTGCCAAGGGCTGTTTAAAATGTTTTGCAATAGATATAGATTTATTTCAACTAAATGTTTGGACTTTCAATTTTTCTCAATTTGTTAGCCAAAAATAGATCTTCATATGATGGTTTTTATTAACTGGTGATTTTAAAAATTCTAAAACCATAATTGTTAATGTTATTATAATTTGAGTGTTTTTCAACTGATGTGAAGTCACTAATACTATTCCCTTGCACATGAAGTTCTTTTAAGTTTGTCATCTCATTAATATTTGCGTCTAAATACACTATTTTATTATGTGAAATATACAGTTCTTCTAAATTAACCAGTGGTCTTAAAACATAAACAGAAACTAAGTAACAGTCTGCCAAATATAGATGAGTGAGGTTCTTCAAATACTGAAGCTCGGATATATTAATACAATAGTTAGAAGTAAGATCTAACGTTTGTAAGTTTATAAGGGGTTTTAATGCACTTAATTATCTCAGGTCACAGCCACTCAGATTTAATATTATGAGGCCAACCAAGTCTTTCAACGGAGCTATATCTAAATTCGTATTCCAGCTTATATCCAACTCTCTAAGTTATACCAATTTACCTATTGAACTGATGTTCTTCAATAAATTATAAGATATGACAAGAACTTCTAAATTAGTTAGCAGAACAAATTAATCAATATTTTTAAAGCCACAGTTATATATTGATAATTTGGTAAGACTTTAAAGTTTACATAATTGACTAAGATCAAGATCAGTGTTTTTACTTAGATCAAGTTCTTTCAGATTAACAAGTGATGCGATTTATTTTATGTTCTTCAAACCACATTCTTGCAAAGTTAACTTAGTTAGACTTGAAACAGTATGAATGTGCGTCAGATCAACATTGTTGTTTGAAACATTCAAAGTGTTGAGTTTCTTGAATTTAGCTAGATTATACAGTTAATCGTTTTCCAGTTTATTATTTTCTAATTCCAAAACTTCAAGGTTTTCGAGTTCTAGATCGTCAACTTTCAAATTCAATAATTAATTCTCAATAGTTATTCTCTGATTACCCAAATTTAATGCTTTAATTGTATTGCTTCTCAATTTTACATGCATGTAAATTCTGATGCGAATCTTCAACATTTAAATATCAAACTTTTCTAGAAACCTCAAGTTTGTAATTTCTGGATCTACATCATGACTATTGTCGATTTCCAAGTTACCGTCTTTAATTTTACCTGCATACTTCAGTGTCATTTTAGCATCGTATTCCTCATTCAGAGCTTTTTCGTTCTATTATGTCATTTAACAAAGTTGTGAAGTGGTTAAATAATATATTGTATAATGATATTTTAAATATAATTCACTCCAATCCGATGAATATGTGATGTATTCCGTACAAATACGAATTCCGATTAGGTTTGGTCTTTTCGTCATTAACTCTGTTCTATTCGTGAGATATCTCAAAATATCTGAAAACCACATGAAATGATAAATAAACTATTCATTTTCCCTAGTACTATTCGTGAGACTCGGTACCTAGTGTACTTGTGAGACTTTACCGAAGTATAAAAAACCATCCCTAGATATAATACAGTATTATATCTTTAAATTACTACAAGTTCTAGTTTATACCACATGTCCCTTTTTACTTATAACACATGTGTGTGACTTTTTTATAACACATGTCATGATTCACATGTGTTATAAAATAGTTAGCTTTTATTGTCAGTTGTGTTGTAATAACCAATATAATAACATAATATAACAAAATTAAAATATAGATTTAAATAATAAAATCGATCTTCTTCAAATTTATAAATAATATAGTAATTATAGTTGCTTTACACAAATAAATACATTTAGAATGAAGATATATGGTATTATAGCTATTAACTATTATATTAATTGATATGCAAAAGCAAATATTTCATTGATTTTGATGTGGATAACTTGCAATAATCAGTAATATTATTATAAAAGAGTTATTTTCATAATTTCTTTGTTTCAAGGGTTGCACCAACGACCTTTCACTTATATTTCAACCGACTATCCAACTCGGCTATGACAGTAGTGTGACGTTTTGATTCACACTAAGATACAAAAGATACATGTATTATAAAATAGTCCGAAGAAAGTTCTCACTTATGGCACATGTCCAAAAGTGCCAAAATGAGTTAATGTGTTATAAACAAAAAGGGACATGTGGTATAAACTAGAACTTGTAGTATAAATTATGAATATATATTTCAACAACACACTCCAATATGATACTAGAACTAGCTGTATAGTAAGAAAATCAACCTAAACCCCATTAAAAACATAATTAGTATATAATTAACTATATTAAAGGCGATTTTAGTAGAAAATACTTATTTTTGCATGTGACAGCTGGTACGATTCTAATAATTGCATGCTTTGTAATATCTGGCACACTAAGTACGAAGTTCAATATAATGACAAATTCATTTTCGTCACTGGGCTCTTGGGATTCGTGGCATAATCCGAGAGGCTGGTTCGTGTTTTCGATAGGGCTGGTCTTTAGTATATTTGTGGTTTTACCTTTGATTCCATTTTAGCATTGTCGAATTAAATATGTAAATAGGGCACTAAGCAATTTGGTATCAGTTAGTTTATACCTGGGTTGTTTGTGCTTCTTGATGGTTGCCTTTTTCCCTGTGGTGTCTTCTTCTATTTCTGGTGGGAAGGTTACGTTTTAGAATGTGCATGTGGTTTCTGCTTTGTCAGGCGGTGTATTGTTCATATTTGGTTATTGCATGCTATTTGTCCTGGTTATAGTAGACCGGTGCAGGATGAAGATCGTCTTCGGTCCCGCGCTCACCTTTTCTATATCTTTTTTGGTATTGTTCTTCATTTTAGCGATGATCGCGAATTTAATCTGGATTGTTATTTATCCGTACAAGTATAAATAAGATCCTTCAATTGGTGAAAACAGAAACGACGCCTCTTCCTTCTCTTTCTACAGCTTCTCTATGGGAGAACCTGGGTATTTACCTCATTTTTGCGTTTTTTCTGTCGTCTCCGTTTATGTTACAACAGAGAAGTGACGGAAAATTCACAATTTAGAACGAGAGCAAACGGTTGTTCCCTCAAATTGAAAGAATTCAACTCAAAACGGAGCTGTCAAAAATTTGGTTTTAAATAATAAAAAAGAATAATTGTGTTTAGAGGTGGAAGTAATGCAGGTTTTTAGAATATATGGCTGATTATTAATAAGTGGAGGGACTGGTGGATGACGAAATAGTTCAAGTTTTGTACTAGGTAGCTGAGAGTTAGTAAATATTGGAAGTGAAGTAGTATGAGCAGAATCCAGCTTATGAAATACTACGAATAGCTGTTCAAATATGTAAACGGAAGCCAAAAGAGATTGGAAACAAAAATAATATTGTGATTGTGCAGACAGAGCGCGATATTATTACTTAAAATTGTCTCTGAGTTCATTTTACTTCATTTATCAGCTGTTCTAGATTAAATATTTTAAAAGTTGGTAATTCAAAACCTTGAGTTAAGTGACTTTTTTATTCTTTTTTATCTAATGATTTGCAAATCAAAAAGATTGTGTTTTCAAATAGTATCAAAAGTTTTGTTGAAAATAAGCCATTAATTTATCAACGAAACAAATGTGTATATTGATAGAAATAGGAAATTGATTTGTATCCAAAATGTATGTGTATCGTACATTATGTTTTTGTTAGTTTCCACGTTTCTCCTGTCTAATATAACCGTGTATCTAAATACTATTCTTCATTTAGATTTTGTATCCAAAATGTGAAGATAATAATAATTTAATATTATAAGTATAATTTGTATTTATATTGTGCTTCACACTCCAAAATGATGAAACCAGCTGTATAAATATATAATCAACAGGAGCCACATTTATAACATAGAAACCTTGTGCTAAAATATATTAAAGGTGATTTTAGTCGAAAATATTTAATATGGTACAATTCTATTGGAACTATTCTAACAATCACTTGCTTTGTAATATCAGGATTATTGAGTACATCATTTAACATCATGACCAATACTTTCTCAGCATTGGGCTCTTGGGTTTCGTGGCACAATCCGCGAGGCTGGTTTATGTTTTCGATAGGGCTCTTTTTCATGTTATTTACGGTACTGCCATAGATTCCGTATCAGCACAGCAGGATCAACTACGTCAATAAGCCGTTGAGTTATATAGTGTCTACAAGCCTGTTTTTGGGTTGTTTGTGCTTTTCGCTGGTTGTGTTTTTCCCGGTTGTGGACACTTCGATTTCTGGCGGCAAAGTAATGTTTTCGGACGTGCACATAAACTCCGCGTTGGCCGGCGGTGCGATTTTTATATTCAGTTACTTTATTCTGTTTATTCTCGTAGTGGTCGACAACTGCAAGAAGAAGCTTGTTTTCGGCCCCGCCTTCACATCCGCGATGATTATCTTGGTTATATTCTTCGCGATCGCCTTGATCGCAAACGTGGCCCGGATCCTCAAGAATATTGGGGATTCGTCGTTCACTTTCTACAGCTTCTCGATGTGGGAGAATCTGGGCATTTACATCGTTTTCGTGTTTTTCGTCACCACTCCGTTCTTTTTGCAATAAAGAAAGGACGGGAAGTTTACAGTTCAAAACGAGAGCAAACGGCTGTTCCCTTTAATTGAAAGAATTCAACTCAAAACGGAGCTGTCAAAAATTTGGTTTTAAATAATAAAAAAGAATAATTGTGTTTAGAGGTGGAAGTAATGCAGGTTTTTAGAATATATGGCGGATTATTAATAAGTTGAAGGACTGGTGGATGACGAAATAGTGCGGGTTTTGTACCAGATCGCGGATATAGCAGATGAAGGAGAAGAATGTAGATAAAGAATTTTACAGATGATTCAACCGTTCTCGCGAAATCCAAGTTATGACCTACTCAAAATAGCCGCTGATATCTGCAAACCGAGGAAATAGTAAATAATTCCAAACAGAAACGAAATTGTAATCGTGTAGGAGTGAATCGATATACTCAGTTATTTTTGGAACATGAATGTATTCATACAAAATAATTACCTTATTAGAAATATTAAAGTCGGCTGCATTTATTATTACGCAACATAAAATTAGTAGTTTTATATAATTCAATAATAAATAATGATAGATAAAATCTCATAGAAACTGGGTTGTTCATCATTTCGAAGAATTAATAACAATATCTATCTCATTCGAACACAAATTAATTTAACTGGTGGAAGAGGTTAACAACAGAAGATGTGAACTGGATTTGACTTTTGCGCGTGTTGTTCATTGTTGCCTTTATTTTTTGTTTGCAGTTTTGATCAGTTTTGCAACCGTTGCCGTTTATCTTTAACTTTAGATATATTTGAATTAAATGTTCGGGCATTCGATGAGTCTCATGTGGCATTACGAAGTTCTTCTTCAAAATATCTTCTTTAATTTGAGGTGTCAACTAAATATACAATTTAGTCGATTATTGAGTTTATAGTTTTTATAATTCAAGAAAAAGAATGAAAGGTAAAATCTCACATAGAAACTGGGTTGTTCAGCATTTCGAAGAGATGGGCCACAGAGGTTGAAAACTGAATATGATCATGACAATTCAAAACTGCGTTTATTTATTTTTTACATTCATTGAGTACCGTTTAAAATCTTTTGCGTTTGTTTTGGATTTCTTGAAGTTAAAAGTTTGTGTTTTCAATGAGTCTCATTTGATTGGCATAATGAATTTCATCTTCAGAGGCTATTTATTAATCCTAAACGCTAAAACTTCTAAAACCATATTCGTTAATATTATTGAGATATTGGTGTTATTCAAGTGAGAAAAATTTGCTTATAAGATTATCTTTAACGCTAAGTTTCTCTAATTTCTTCATCTTGTTAAGATTTGCGCCTAAATACACTATTTTATTATTCGCAATCCTTAGTTCTTCTAGATTCACGAGTGGTCTTAAAACATAGATTGAAACTAAGTTACAACGTAGCAAATTTAAATGAGTAAGATTCTTCAAATATTATAGCATTGTAATATTAATATTCGAATTGTTGGAAATATTTAAAGTTGATAAGTTGATAAGCAGTTTTAATGCACTTAATTATTAAAGTCCACAACAATTAATAGTTAATTTTAAAAGACCAAATAAGTACTTCAATGGAGTGATGTCAATATTATTATTAAAACTGATATTTAGCTCTTTAAGTTATATCAATAGACCTATTGAATCGATGTCCTTCAATAAATTGAAAGATACGTCAAGAACTTCTAAGTTAGTAAGTTGCTTGATTTAATATATCAACTGACATTGTTTGTTTGAGTGATGTAGATATATTCAAAACCTTATATTATATATTAGTGTATGTTATAGAGTAATGTAATGGAAAAAATGATTATATTATCACCTTCACTCCAAATCTTTCTTTCCACTATTTTGAATAATAAGAGCTGTACGACCTTGGCCTGTAATATTTCTATTATTTTGGTCATACACAAGTTTATCCTCATTAGAATGCCAGAAGTTCTCCTTCATAATTTTCTCATTAAAAGTGTTACTTACGAACTCGCATATCATATTTTTTAAATCGCGTCCGGGAAGTTTTCTAACATCGTCATCTGTACATGAATCCTCATCAATCATTCGAATCATAGCCCAGCTTATCTTATCTATGTACTGTAGCTCTTCTTAATTGAGTATTCTTGACCTATGAACAACCAAAGTTTTTGATCTACTTTTCTTGGCTCCAGTAATATCTTGTCCAGTCTAGTAACAACAATAATCTAGAACTTCTTTGTTGATTATTATTTCCTCGGCTTTAGAAGCGCTGTTATTGCCATGTGACAAATATCTAAGGACACTAAAATAATTTTCGCACATATAGCTTCCCACGGCCACAATAAACACGGTTCCGTATTATTTAATCAATCGGAGTATTTAAGCGAGTGAAACAATCGCCTCCTTCATCCATATCTAATCTGAAAAAGTGAGGTGGGTAATATTTTTCCCATTATTTTCTCCTAAATTTCTTATATCATCTGTCCATACTGTTTCAGCCCGTATATTCGTAGATAGACTCTTTGAAATCATATTCCAGTCCGTCCAATTTAAATTACAGCTTAATTGGCTTCTTAATATGTCGGTAATGAATTCTTTTGAGAAGATGTAATAAATCTTAAATATCTAAGTAATGCTGCACGCCAGAGAGCAAACTGTACACATCTATTTTTTCCTTTTCATAAAAGTTTTTGGAAATTTGTTCAAAAGCTGAAGTGGTGTGTTAAGCCCAATATTTATCTGAGTCTTTAGCAAAGCCTTCGCATATGAAATGGTTTTTTGATAATTGATCCTTCATTTTCTTAAGCGTTTCCCAGGTATCGTCAGAAGCGTGTCCCGTTTCGTGAAGCTAGAAAAATAATAGTAGTGGAGGCAAATCCACACAAAGAGGGACCATTAAATATGCGATTCCAGAGTTAATCGCATAATTTTCGACGCTCTTATCGTCAAAAGTTACTTCTATCACATTAGTTAAATCACCGTTCTCATCTTTCTTCATTTTTTTGTTGAAATAGCATCCATCAGTTGCTATTATTACAGGAATAGGTGTTTTCGATATAAGATTGTGATATTTACGATAGTTCTAAAGTCGACGGACGCAACTCGTAAAGTTAGCCCCCACAATATCCTCAACATTAATATGCTCCTGTATAATTAGTTAACGATATCTGTACATTGTTCTTTCGCAAGGAAAACCGAAGTTTTATATATCCATCTTGTATACAGCTTTTGAAGTTAAAAATCTAATTAATAACATATTCTTTTATTATTCAGAAGTTTACAATATATGCCCAGTAGAAATTTAATGGTCGTCTTTTTCAGTGATATATGAGCGAATTAAATTGATACCTTAATTTATTTCTTTGTCACTTAATACTTTATTGTTGATTTCAACTATAGTTTTTTCTAAATCAGCGATTTTCTTTATAACCTCATGGTAATGAAATTTATAATAGCCTAGTTATATATTCAGCCTCTTAACGTCAGCTTCTAATATATTATATTCAATTTGTAATTCTTGATATGATTTAGGCTTATTTTTCATTTGCGCGTATAAGTGAAGTGGTTAACATTAAAATATATTCCAAACATATACGATTGTATAAAATAATTAATAAAATAGAAAAGTTATGGGAGCATTAATAATGTCACTGCATATGATTTAATCAATGTTCTTTAAACCACAGTTATTCACAGATAATTTTGTAAGACTTTTAACTTTACATAATTGACTAAGGTCAATGCAAACGTTTCCACCAAGATCAAGTTCTTTCAAATTAACCAACGATGATATTTGATCAATATCTTATAAACCACATTCTCGCATTGATAGTTTTGTTAGACTTATAATATTAGTTAGTATTATTATTTGGTAAATATTAGTATTATATTATTTGAAATATTCAGAGTGCGGAGTTTCTTAAATTTAGCTAAATTATACAGTTAATCGTTTTCCAGGTTATTATCTTCTAAGTCCAATACTTCCAGGTTTTCGAGTTCCAAATCGTTCACATAAAAAATTAATTATTGTTGCTCATCCATGACATTCCTTATTGTTAATTCTTTTATCATATCATTTCTCAATTTTACACTCAAACCATTTTTAATACAAATCTTCAACGCCTTAATATTTAATTTTTCTAGAAACATGTAGTTTGTAACTTCTGGATCTCCTCTGTCCAAATCACAGATTTCCAAGTTACCATCTTTAATGTTTCCTTCATATTTACGAATCATATACTCATTGTATTCCTATTTTGAATCCTTACGGTTATAAAGCCAACCATCGTCTCCGATCTGATCGGGTTCTTGTCATTTCAATCGTTATTTTCGATTAAGTCAACGATTAAAAGACGATTAATTATTTATAATTTTGAAGCTATATGTATACTATATACTTATAAACAACTAAAAATTAAATAACCACTCCAACTTCATCACTCCACTATTTTTGGTAAAAACAGTACTTCCATTCAATATCTACATGTTTGTCAATCGTACACTTACGATTAAATTTATAATCGTTTTGATCGTCGATTATCGTATATTTTGAATTTTAATCGTCTTTTGGTTGGCTTTATACGGTTATATTCAGTCATTTAAAGTTGGGAGGTGGTTAAAGAATTAATATAATGTTTTAGATATTTAAATTAAGTTTATTAAACTTACTAAATAAAGTATAGGACTATTAACAAACTCATGAAGTACACTATTCTTTCTAACCTACAGAATTCTTTGTTCATTTATTATTACAATTTAAAGCAATTTTAATCTAATTATCAAGTGATTATAAAATCTCTTTAAAAAATCTCTCAGCTTACTACGTCTTTGTTAGCTATTAAAGTTCTTACACATACGTCTTATAAAGAGACAAAAACAGTGCTTTCACCAATTTGGAGCCTAAAATACACTTTCAATGAATTAGTGTAAACATATTTAAAATGACAGGTAATTAAAACAAGTATCAAGTTATAATAAGGAATCCTATGATAATTATAAATATTATTATAAATATTAAATAATAAGCGTCCAGTTTTGCTCTGTCGAGGTAGCTATTGCTCTTGCTGCAATGTGTAGTGCTTCAAAGTGGGAAACTAAATCATTTCTCTTTTATCTATTTGTTTTGTTATAAATTTATTCCAATAGAAACCTCGAATTTATTGAGGTTATAATGAAATCTCAAATCAAATATATAGTCAAAAAATACAGAAAACTTAAAATGAAATTAAAACCAAATCACTTTCCAATTACTTCTGGTTCGTCGTCTGAATAGTAATATTCGTCATCGTTTTCTTCTTTTGGAGCTGGCTTAATTGCGTTGTACTTTTGCTGGGCCTAGTTCTTCGTGAGAATATGCGCTGAATTGTTAAGTGTTAAGAAGAACTGCTACTGAGCAGTTTCTGTAAAAGTTATGGCTTTGGCTATTCTCTTTACCCTTTCAAGAATTTGTTCCTTCTTGGATTGTGTTGGTATCTTTTAAGGTTCTTGCACTTTTTGTGGTCCTAAGTCAATTTGAGATTTCAAAGTTACTTGTTACACATCAATTTTGTCATTCTTTTTATCAGTGATGAGCAAGCAATAACCTTTCAATTCAGTTACATAGGCCTTTTTATTTACTGTTTGTTATTTGAACGCTTGTATGTACTGGTCAAGGTTTTATCTTTTATATTGCTTAATTACAATTGCAGATTTAGCTTTCAACTCGTCTTAATAGGCTTTATAAATGTCATCTTTAACCTAAATTGATTTTAACAATGAAAGAGCGTTTGCTTATTTTTATTTTTTACTAAATAGTGAGTTTATTCTCGTTATTTTATCTTTTTCTTCAACTATCAATTAGGGGTCACACATTTCTTTGGCATTTTTAATTAAATTAGCTTTTACAAGTAATTTACTGATAACTCCAAGTTTTTACATTCCTGATTAAATCTCAGCTTCAAACTATTATTTTATTTAGCGTGTAATTTTTTGTTTTGAAACGCGTTTAAACAGTAGTTTTTATTGGTTTTAAGAAGCAGTAATAAATTCTTAAAGTACTGTTGGAGCAATCATTGCTTTAGCTAACGAAACTGCTTTTTACTGTTTAACTTTCTTTGAGAGAATGTTTGATTGTAATTTAAGCAGTTAAATGCATTCTTAATCTACCGTTATATTTTCTGATACTTTTTAGAGTTTTGATGACATTTTCTTTTGTAAGATCAAAACCAGCAAGTGATTAATTTGCTCATAATAGCTCTTTTTAGCGTTTTAATCTATGCCTGATTTAATTTGGTTTATCTTTTATTAGTTAATTCGTTTGTTAATTAGTATATTCGTTTATTCAACCTGAACAAGATATTTGCTGTTTTTAAGTTGGGTAATTAGGTCCGTAAATTTTTATGATCTATTCTGCCTCAAAATTATAGTCGAAGCGTGTTAAACTTGAGTTTTGTAATCTGTTAACGAGTCCTTCATGTATTTAAGAAGTGAGTTAATTTTTTTGCTCAAAATCAGTTTATTTATAATTTTAATTTGGGGATCTAATTTGATGCTTGGCTTTAGTTCAGTGATTAACTTTGAAGCAATTGATTGCTTATTTAATTTAAGCAACGGGTTCATGGAGGTTTGGATGATTTCCAAATAGTTCTGCTTCTGCGATAAATTCAACTGGCTAACAGTGTCTTTAACTGTCTTGAGTTTATTTTGCTTTATTATTAGTTTTTAAGCATTTTCAACCATAAATTTGTAATCAATTTTTGTTTTTAAGCCCAGTTCTCTGTTTAGTTGCGAATATTTTGCTTTCACTATCATTTTAGCGATGTTGCTTAAATTTTGCAACTCTTTTTCGTTAACTTGTTTGATTTAATACTTTTGTTTCATTGCTTCTTTAAATTTTTGGTGAAGAACCTGACTGGCTGTTTAGCATTATTTATTGTACTATTATGTATTAGCACATTTAAATACATTGTAGTTAAATGAACTTCTTTTTGCCTTCAAAATTACTTTCGATGCAGTTTCAGTTTATTTTGTGAACTGCTCGAGTTAATCTCCCTTTGAAATGTTCAGAGCGTTTTTAAGTGACTTCTATTTAGCTTTTGATATTATGGAGCATTATAAGTCAAGTTATTAAACAGTTTGATCTTTTAACGGCAACTTAAATGTTTGAATTTTCATTGAATTCTTTTTAGCAGATTTCACGGTGCTTATAGAGGTATCGATCGTTTTAATATATAAATTTTGCTGTTATTTATTGACACGTACAGAATCTAAGATATCAAGCAGAATTCTCTTGTTGTGGGCAGCTAGTAAGAGTTATGTAGCATGAACGCACTTGTTGTAGAAATCTGCAGCTCCTTACTTATTGATCGACTTGTTCATAATTTTTGCTATTTTTGCTTTGGACTTGTTCTTTTGAATGACATTGACTTGATTTTGAACTTAGGCTTGATAGTTGCTGATGTTAAGTTGCATGGTCTTAATTAATTCTTACGGGTCGAAAACGGGTCTGAACTTAACAAATCTCGACTGAAGAGTGGTTTGGATTGATTTTTGTCCTTCGATTTCTTCAATGTCTTCGAGTTTCAAGACATTTGTGTGTTGGCTAACGAATATCTCATCGTGTCCCATTTGAGTTTGTACTATTTTGTGTGTTGAGTCTTCGATGCAGTCCATATTTTCTTATTTTTGTTTATTGGCTTTGGGTTTAGTGGTATTTAATGTTTCTTGTGGAAATTCAACTGGTTTGTAGTTTTTGCCTCCGCTTTTCATTTCTTTCTGCTGAACGATGATTTGTGTGTCAATTTCTGGGTAAGTGTATTATTCCGCGGTGAATATTTCGATTTCGTCCGTGCTCATGGGGATGCTGCATATTCCTTTCCCCGCGCTTTTGCACTTTTGAATAAGTTTGACTGTGTCCAATATACAACTTTATTCCTCAGTGGCCCATTTGGTGCATATCTCAGCGTTTTTCTCCGAGAATCGCGCGTTCTCGCTCGTTTTAACTACAAATTGCAGAATATCTGCCCAAAACGCATCCGAACCGAATATTACCTGCTCAATCCCCCTCAGGATTTAACTTTTGAACCGCTCGTCCGTGATATTCAACAACTGAACGGCCAAAAATAAATATTCTGGCTTGAACGTGTACAGGATCTTAGCGAATATTGGCTCAACGGTCAAAAGGTTAGTGAGGTAAAAACGGGACAAGGAGTGCTACTGGTGAATAAAGTGGAACAACTCAATTGTGTTATTTCTTAAGTTAATTAGGGACTCAAAGAGTATGAGTTTCTTTCCTTTTTTGCTCTAAACGAATTGGTCGAGGACTTGGAGCAAATTTGAGCGCTCCTCGGCCAAATGCTGAATATTCTGCCTGAGCCTCACGAAATGTTATAACTTCTTGAAATATGACAATATCTGAGCGTTGTTCAGCGTCCTGGAGTAATTTATCTCTGCAATTTACAGATTTAGAGTCCTCATCAGATTCATAGCTTACGTTCGCACATCAAACTAAGAATCGGAAACCTGCTCTATGAATTGAGCGGGCATTTACTCAATTCCATTCGAAAAAATTGGAATTGACAAATGATTCTTGAGCTAAGTAATCGCTTGATGCTCCTGCATTACTAACTGCTAGAATAATTTCAAAGAGATGCTAGAATCAGCTGCTTTTAATTGAAGCTTCCAGAAATTATCCTCCCACTCGGTGCTGAGCATAAAACTGACGAAATCAATCGCCGGAAAACTGAGCCCGGATATTTGCTATATTTTACCCAAATCTATTACGTCCAGCGGATTCAAAATGGAGTTTAATGTTAAAAACTGCGCTTTTACTATGCTCTGGTTAGTCGGATACGATAAAAGCTGATACCTTTCGATGTAAAGGGTTATAGACTCAATCCAAGTGGTGCGCAAATATAGAAGCTAGCTAAATAGCGTTGACTTCGAGTTTTTCACGGAATCTAGAATCTATTTTACCTTACTTGCAGAAATCTTTACTAATTGCTGATAATACTCGGCTTTTATTTTATTTTATAGCAAAGATTATAGTCTCGCATAGTATTACTCTAAAAATTCAGAATTTTGAATTAGTATTTGATACACAATACTTATTTCACTATTTGATAATTATAATTGACGCTATATGATACCAATTTTTAATAGAATTGTTTATGTTAATTTTTCTTGCATTTTGCGGATGAAGTGTTAATTGAAGATTAATGTTATCTCAATATATTCAAATCTTTCAACAATGAAACATAATTAATAAATTATTAATATTACATTATAATAACATGGCTCACTCAACAGCAACAATCCAACAATACATCTAAACGCAATATATAAATATATACTAGTTATTTTACCATAGCCAAGTAAAAATAATATATATTTTAATAATTCTTGTGGTTAGTGAATTTCCAGTTAATTAAAATGGTTTTCATCTTTTTTCCAATCTAAGTGATTCTGCTTCCTCATTTATGTAATAGCTTTAATGTATTTACGATGTGTGATTTAACATCTTTTTTAATATCAAGTAACTATTTTACTTTATTTTATGGTATGAAATGTAAACATATATACATAATATTAATAATATTACGTATGTGTCTAGTGGTTTAATTAGTTTTTTACTATGGTTTTAAAAGACTTTTAAGATCTTTTTTGTAGAAAGTATGTTTTTACATTAATTGTACATTTAAATCAGATTTTTCTTTATCTTATTGTATTTTTAATATTTTAATATTACTTTAAAATATTTTGAAACTTTTGTTTTTGGATAAGATTATATGCTCTTTTTAATAGCAAATTCATTTTAATTCATATTTCAGTATTTTATATTTTATTTTTGTCGTTTATTTATTTTGATTATAATTTAATGTGTGTTTTCTTTTTATTTGTTATATTTGCATTATCCGTATTTATTGGATTATGCGTTGGTGAGTCATGTTATTTTTTCAGTCCTCGCTACACTCAGAAGAATTGTCTCCTCTGAGTGGATTGAGTTGTTCGGGATCAATGTGGATGTTAATGATGTCCTCAATATTGCGTACTTCATTCTTTTGCTTTTCTAAAGACAGGTTGCACTTTAAGTTTCGATTCGGATGTTCAAGTGTTGCAACTCAAGGTAGTTCTTTACCTCCTCCTCATACATTCTGGATCTACTTCCATTTTTATGACATGATATACAATTTCTGCATATCCCAATATTTTTTCATTTACTCAATTGTCTTAGGATACATTTAGAGTTGTGGTGATACTACAATTGGGATAATGTCTCCATAACCAAGTTTTTTGTATTTATTAATTTTTTGGTTATATGCTTTCTGAGTGTCAATGGCAATAGTAACATCAAAGTGTTGAGAGTTCTGTCACTATGTCGGGCCTGCTATTGCTATTATCTAGGCCCAGCTCTCTTGCAGTTACTGCAGCTTTTGGCTTGTACTTCTTGTAAATAAGGTGTACAATTCTGTTGACAATATCATCATGGTTGGTCATTTGTTTGGATATCATCTGTGAGCACGTAAGGTAATGATTACTCACTTTAACATTTTAGTTGCAGAGGTTGCATTAGTAGCATGCATCATGTTTGAGGGCATGTTAATTATTTTAATTTGTAAAGATTATCTTTGTAATTTGGTCAAACATTTCATCATCCAGCAGAGCCCTTTGAATGAGTGCATGGTGTGCGATATTAAAATCATTGTTTGGGTTTAATGATTTAAAGAAATCTTCTACTTCCTTTTTTGGATGGCCTTCCTACAATCATGATACTCTTTATATCCTTTGGTTACATCATCTGGGTATTTCTATACAATTTATGCATCTGAGAAATATTTTCCTGGCATTGTTAGTTGTAGGTTAGATTATTGAGAATGCATGCCATTTATAATTAAAAACCTCTTAATCCTGAAACTCTTAATTATAAAACTTCTCGAATTATAAACGACCCGCTTATATTAAAACCTCTTAAATTAAAAACCTCTAATATATGGAACTACCTAAACCTGAAACTCTAATAGGTGAAACTAGCTTAAATTAAAAACTCCAGAATTTGCAAACAACTGTAATACCTCGAAATAGGTATATCATTCGATCTAAAACGCTATTAATAACCCAAAGAAGGTCATTACGCATCAATGTTAGATCAAGATGGAAACCCATTAAGGTTATTCCGATGATTATTGGGAATAGTTGTACGATCCACACAAAAACAAGGAAGTTCATTGAAGAACAAGATTTAAACATTGAAAACGTATATGAAGAAATTGGCAACCTTCTAGCGGTATATTCTGCTTCATTGTTGAGTCATGTTGTTATAACTTAGTGCTCACGATAATGTTAATACTATATATATATATATACTATATATATATATATATATGTATGTTAATAATGATAATCAATTAAATAAAACACAACATTTATAATAAAGTCAACCATCTAACAATTTAAAGTTTTTGTAAGTTACTTGTAAGTTCAATATACAATATAGACTTATATACAACTAAAAATACACTAATTCGTTAAAATAGTACTTCCATTCAATAGCTACATGGTTATCAATCGTAGAGTTACTTAACAATTAAATATATAATTGTTTTGATCCTATATCGAATATTTTGAATTTTAATTGATTTTTGGTTTGGTTTGGAAAATACATTGATAGTATATTGAAAATATATTGAAAATACTATTATTTTAATATATAAATGAATAATATTTGTGATGATAATATCAGATTTTTCCCGATAATCTAATTATATTGGTTTTATTTTATGTAATGGTTTTATTTTATTACTTGCAATCCGTAATTCTGAGAACATAAATTGAACAACCAGAATATTTTAGCAATCTATTGTTAAAAATGGACTTAAAAGAAATACTTAAGAGTGTTTTAAGTAGTTGTTGATATGTATCATCTGATGAATTGTTCACTCCAAATAACTTATTTAACTTATTTAACTTAAGCCAGTCGTTCTTCTTTTTAAAATGTCTTCAACCTTGCCAATAACTTCATCTTCATCTAGCCATCCAATGACACAAATAATATCACCAGGGGATAGTAATTAATTTAATTACGGAACATTAATTGTGTTACCCTTATGTTTTGCAAAGATAACACGTCCTTTTTTCGCCAAAGCACTTACAGCGGTAGTTTCTTCGATAATAAACTATTTAAGAAAAGTTTTACCAGATTATATTTCGTTCAATAAAAATAACCCAATGTTTAACAACTTAAAATCTTTGCACATTGTACTAATCATGTATGCTCTCATAAATGGAATCAGTTGACTTGTTCTAAAAAGTTGATTTATTTTAGCTTCTCTAAAATCATCAGGATAATAATCTGAAACCGTTATAATTTTCTTAAGTCCCAGTGATTTTATGTATTCGTTCATTGAATAAACATCGTCTCTACGATAATGATTAGAATCTGAATGCATTACTACAGTAACATCTGTTTATTATAATTGTTTTAACACTTCTTAATTTTCTTATTAGTAAATAATAGTTTTTACATTTTCACTATTTTTTATATGTTCTTCTTGTTAGAATACGATGACTTCAATTCCTTTAAATCGTTGAATCATAGAATTGGCTAAAATCGTTGGAGAATTTTTGAATAATACGACTCCAACTTTTTAAATATCATGTTATTATAAGAAATCAGTTCCAATTATATTTTCTTCCTTTTACATATTATTTTATAAATTTGCAAACAATTAAAATTAGTTGACGTCGGTTGATGATTTTTTTATCTTTTCAAATGCAATAAAAAAGTCGACGCCAAGAGGATAACACGTAATTTTAGCTTCTTTATTATCTGCGCTTTTAACATTAGTGTCTATACTTGAAAGTTTCCACTAAAGAGAATTATTGTATTAATTTCTATCAATAGTATAATGTTATATATTTACTTATGTCGTTTGTTACAACTGAATTTCTTCTATTGATTCTTCAATCCAAGTATTTAATTCAAACTTGTCCTCTTATTTGTTCAAAATATTGTAGAAAAATGTTTAAAACCCATCATATTTAACAGATAAATAAGAAAGTATACCGAATATGTCTTCAAAGCAAATGAAATTGCAATTTCGTTTTCCTCTGAATATTTTCTTGGCCAATTGATAGTATTAGCTTGAATTCAAAACAACATTTGTCTCTACATTGTTTCGTGTTTGCTTAGTTACCACTTGTGTAACATTGATTGCCTCAATATCAGATTTTGAACTGTATTCTTGACTGACAATTATAATTGATTTAGCTCTCTATATACACAATTACTCGGCGACATGCTTGGTAAATTCTGGGTAAAACGCATATGCGAAAGTGGGTGATGACTAAAACGCAAGACCTTCTTTTTATTCTTATTCACCCGTTACAACGTACACTACATTTACGTTCTGAGGCAATTTTAAACGCATCATTGCAGCAATTGACTTATCATATTTTCCAATAATTAAAATCCCATTAGCTATTTTACTTTTAATAGAAATTTCTGGGATTGCTTCCGCCAAGTATTAAATAATTGTTGTTATCTCAACTGGAACGTATATGATTGCAGTTATAATAAATATCATAACTAATAATCTTCCCATAGACGTTGAATACGTTATATCACCATATCCCAAAGTGGACATAGTCACAACCAGAAAATAGAGAATTTCCAGTGTGTTGAACTCTAATAATTAGAAGAACCCCATAAAAATTGTTAAAAAGCATATAAAAGGGTAGAAAGAAAATATTCCTACAACTGTGAAGTCTTTTGTGTAAATAAGCTTTGCTGTTTTGCCACTTATCGGTCCTTGATTCAAATAATCAGACTGTTTTGATTTAACTGTGAGAATAAGTCCACGATTAAATACAGTTTACGACATTTTGGCTTTCATAACTTATATTTCAGTAATATTTCCGTGAGCTAAGTGCGCAATATACAATATTACACAAACTGATATTGAAATAATTGGCAAAAGGTACATTACAAAACTAGCATTTATGAAACTGATTTAGTGCTTTTTATTTCGAATAATCAACACAATGAAATCAATAATCTAAATAATAGTAATTCCCATCCATGTGTAAAAGAACCATGTTTAATTATAACCGTTCTAGAACATAGAATAAAATACATAGTCCAGTACTGAGACGCAAAAGATAAACAGAGTATAGAATGTAAATTCATAGATTTATGGTATAGCTTAAAATTCTTATTTTATTTCATCTGGATCAATGTTTTATGTTCGAGCTGTATTCGATTTTGAAAGCGGTTATTTCATTGGTGTGGATCATATTTATAATAGTACATATATTTATTATAAAAATAAAGTTATTCAATATTTAATGAAATATAGAATATGTACATGAAGTTATTCTATAATAACTATAATGTAATAAGCTACCACATAGAGCATAATCCATGTACAAAAGGTTAAGATAGCATCTTTAGCTAAATACCTATCTATTAGCTAAGTGAAGTCAATATGAAGACAATTAGACTTTACCTAAATATAATTTAACTTTTTCACGTCATATATAATTTTCACATCACAAATGCAAACTTAAGATAATCAAACTTTATCATTAGAACAAATTAAGATGGATGATGGGAAGCAGGATAGTAAAACAGAAGTCAAAAAAGAACATTAAAGCTCTATTTTAGTGGAACACAATACACTTTATTCAAATTTCGTAATGTTTATAACTGTTTTAGACTATATATGGTTTACACTGTTTTAAAATGATATTACTGGTGATTGGTTTATCATTGTTTGGGCAGGAATAACCGTGTGTTAAATATTAGATTTTGTATTATTGATTTATTAAAACACCACTCATCATATTGATTATATAGGATTAAATTTTCTGATGTACCTATTTGTAATTGCTTCGTCGGTGTTGAGTATTATACTAGTTATAATAAATTTAACAGGTAGTACTAAAATATCTTAGTCATTTGCATTATAATTTAAGTGTTCTGCTCCAGTATTCAATCGGGGATTAATAAAGTAAGTTAGGCACGAATAAAAATAAGTTGGGTTAACATTTAAAATATCAGATAGGAGATCAAAATATATTTATATCAAAGACTTCTTTTTAACAACTTCAATAGCTTTTTATCCCTTGTTTACGTTTATTTTATTTTTTGCTGGATGGTTTTAGTATTTTCCGCAAAATACACTTGATATATTTTATTACATCATTGTTACATTTGCAACAGTTGGATATGGGGATATAACCTTTAAAGATTCAGATATTGGAAGAATTTTGATGATAATTTTCATAATTGCATCAATAGTGTATGTTCCTGCTGAAATAACATCAATGTTAAAGAAGTTAAAGATTAGTTTAACTTAAATTAATGTTAAATAGTAAACTGCTAATGGTGTAGTGATAATTGGTAGTTACGATAACGCGTTGGCATCTATGATGCGATCTAGACTTCCTATATCAACAAGAATCGTCTATATAATTTTAGGGGAACAGCCTCATGCGAAAGATTTAGCATTTTCTGATTCAAAATCGATGACGTATTACTACGCTGGATAATTTTCGATTGAATTGGCTCATACATTATTTTTACATCGGGCGGAGCATATTTTAATTTATTCTTAGTAGTATACTCCATCTAGTGATGTAGAGGCTCTTGGAATTGGTCGAATGCTGGCCGAACTTACTAAAAATCGGGTTAAAATAACTCTTATCCTGAATTTGGAGCATTATGCCGTTTTGAGCCAGTCGGTCTTCCGGCGCATGCGAAATTTTTATATATTCTGCTACGATGCGTTTTTCGGTATTTTCATTCAGTAGGCCGTTAGAACTGAGGGTTTCAGCACGTTCATGTACAACATTCTGTATGCAAATGAGCAAAAGTGTGGTTTAACGTACTGGTTGAAGCAGAAGCAGTCCAAGTCTGAGCTTCAAAGATCCGTTTCAAAGCGCAAAACGGAGTTGAAGCTCAAGAACAGCGAATATTTGCAAAATCCGACGCTCGAGCTGCGTGACATTTACAACAACTCGCTTTCCTGGTTTATTTCGAAGGCGAAAGTTACTGAGTAGTCTCGTCCGCTGGGTGTTGATTATTATCTTTCGCGTTAAACGCAAACTAAGTAAGCGCGTGAGTTCAAAATCGATGACTAGGTCAAATTCGACGCGTGGCCTTAAACATGCATAAAATCATTGGCCGTGGTTGCGTTTGAGGGCGCTCCCGACCAGCTTCTGTCGAATCTCGTGTCCGAGCTCTCCGATTTGCAAATCACAATATTCAGCTTCGAAATGTTTACCTGCGAATCAAGTAACGTAACCTGCATAGTGTACAATGAGGACTCAATAGTGTTACTTGATCAATTGACGAATTTTGACACGGTCCTCATTTTCCACCCCGCTTTCCACTCCCAAACAACATTCGTATTCTCTTAATATATAAATGCATTAAATCTAAATAGAATTTTGATCTGGACTGATGAGAAGAACGACGAAACGGACAACGAACCGTTCAGAAGGGGGGAGCTGGTTCCATATTTAAAGGCTTATTTCACCTCCGTGATGACGAACGACTTCAAAATGGCGAATATCTCCCTCAACTTTTTAGAAGAGATTAGAAACGGAAATATTATTCTGCAAACAGTTCAGGTCGTTGAAGAAGCAACCGTGAGACAAATGATTGACACCAGGCGCGTTCTGTACGTTAAGCACCAAAACGTGATCATAACCGCCCCAGAATCAGACCTTAAATTAGTTAAGGGGGATCTGGTGTGCGTGATAAAGTGGAAAAACGAAGACGAGGTCCTCGGAGACGTTGAAGAAATCATCAGAAAAATAACGGGAATTCAGTCCATGGGCCTCGCGAAATTCGAAAAATTCTAACAAATCCACAACATAGAACAAATCATCGATCTGGACCACGAACCTGATATCTCCCTAATTCAGTGAAATTATTTCATTCATAAAAATGTAAAGTGTTAACGCGAAAAACGTTGGAAATCCTTAATATTCGTTAGAAATGATTGGCTAAAATTTAACAAGTAAACCTCAAGTAAGCATTGTTCAAACTTTTATATTTATGTTGAAATTTAGGTAAAATTATATCATATCATATTAAAAATCGGGTTATAATGAATAAAAACGATAACTGATGCAAAATAGGAAACCGAGCCAAGCTTAACGAAAGCCTAGAAGAAGAAGCAAGTTAATTGTTAGCGTCTTTTTTAAAAAAATTGACACGCATTTTGACATGATTTTGAACATTCTAATATGATATTTATGCATTTGGTGATGGGGCACAAAATGATATCTAGCACACCACTCCATGAAAAATGAACATAATTCAAATAGTGACCAAGTCATTAATGCAATATGAACACAAAAAATTATTTATTCTTCAGCAAAATCATTAAATCGTTGTTTGAAAATAATATAAATGAAACTAATGCAACTATTGAGTTCTTAGCTATAATATTGATTCCAAAACAGTAAAATTTAATGATTTTTCATGGAGTGGTGTGCTAGATATCATTTTGTGCCCCATCACCAAATGCATAAATATCATATTAGAATGTTCAAAATCATGTCAAAATGTGTGTCAAGTATATAAAAAAGACGCTAACAATTAAAGAATATCAGAAATAGTTTTAAAAAATAAAAAATAAACTAAGAAGGACCTCAGGTACCTAATCAAGTTGATGAAACAGTGCATCAAAGGCAACCACCACCAAGCAATGAACAACCTCACGTGCAAGCCGAAAGGAAATAGCGAGCAAAGAGAAATGGAGACGCGAGAACCAGTTTCTGGAAATTAAGCTACACTGTAGCGAATCAGGTAAAACTATTTCGTCATTATTAGGTGTACAAATCCAGGTTCAATCCCCGTAGAGGTCATTTATTGATGTTATATGTTAACTATATTTACACATTATTTAATATAGATTTAATCACTTTTGACTACAGATCTACATATTTCAATATGAATTAGTGTGTCATGACATAATTATCACATGCTACGTATGGTGAAAACCCTGTCATGACATAGTTTTTAACATAAGACAATTTACAACTTTAAATCATCTTCTTAACGAATGATGAAGGTTATATTTTTATTCTGCAGTTATTTTATCTAAATAAACGAATCTCATTGAGAAACTTGGTTCATTTGGTTCATTTCGAAAAGTTAAGCCACAGAAGATGTTAACAAAATAAGATTATTAATTAAAATAAGATCATTGCTGCATTTAACTCTTTTTTGAAGTTGTTAAGTATTGTGTTAAATGCCTTGTGTTTGTTTTGGTGTTCTTTGAGTTAAATGTTCGGGGCTTCAATACATCTCATTTTGCTGGCTTTACGTAGTTATTTTTTAGATGGTTTTGCTTGATCGGATATGTCAAAATAGCTATTACCCCATTCGTCAAGATTATTAAAATATTAATGTTTTTCAATAGACAAGAAGTCAAGTACGAGATTATTATTGACTCTAAGTTCTTCTAAGTTTTTCATCTCATTAAGATTTACGTCAAAATATATTATACTATTTAAAGAAATATTTATATTTTTTAGATTTATGAGGGGTCTTAAAACATAAATAGAAACTAAATTACATCCTTTCAAATTTAGAAATGAAAGATTTTTTAAATATTGCAATTCTGTAATATTAATCTTATCATTGTCGGACAGATATAAAGTTTGTAAATTGATAAGATATTTTAAAGCACTTAATTGCTTTAATGCACATCTACGCAGATCTAGTTTTATGAGGCTAGTTAAGTCTTGCAATGGAGCTATGTCTAAGTTCTCGTTATAACTGATATCTAACTCTTTAAGGTTTGCCAATTGATGTATCGAATCGATTTTCTTCAAATAATTCCAAGATATATTTAGAACTTCTAAATTAGTAAGTAACGCAATTTAATCAATGTTCTTTAAATCACATTATTAGATATACAGATTAGTTAGACTTATAACACTATGAATATGAGTTAGATCAACTTTGTTCCTTGAAACATTAAGAGAGTGTAGTTTATTGAATTTAGTTAAATTATACAGTTAATGGTTTTCAAGGTTATTGCACTATATGTCCAAAACTTCAAGGTTTTCGAGATCTAAATCGTCTACTTTCAAATTCAAAACTTAATCTTCCATATTCCCTGATATTTGCAATGTTAATTCTGTAATAGTTTTACTCTATAATTTAATACTCGTATTGTGGCTAATACAAATCTTCAATTCTTTAATATCGAATTTTTCAAGAAATCTGAAGTTTGTAATTTCTGGGTCTCCTCTTTGCCAATCGCCGATTTCCAAGTAACCATCTTGAATTTTAGCTTCAAATTTGAGAATCATTTTAGCATCATAATCCTTATTTAGATCAATTGTGTTTTATTTCATCATAAGTTAAGAAGTGGTTTAACACATTTTTATTATTAGAATGATTTTAGATTTGAAAATAAAAAGAAGAAACTGAAAAACTAAGAGTATATTATTTTTACTTGGCCATAGTAAAGCGGAACAACCTCACGTGCAAGCCGAAAGGAAATAGCGAGCAAAGAGAAACTGAGAAGCGAGAACCAGTTTCTGGAAATTAAGTTAGCGAATCAGGTAAAACTGGTCCGCTGACGACCCGTGAGGGCCCTGTTGGGTCTTTACTGAGTGGGCACAAATGACGGGTTGAGTCCGTTTTGAAAGTGGAAACACTGGCGTGCGAGAGCCTTTGTTTTACTTTTGAAAGTCTCAATGAAGTCTGTTTGTGCCGTCTCAAGGAAGTGAGATATATATATCGCAATTAGTAAAATCGATAATCCTCACTGTCATTTACAACAAATTCATATACGTTAAGTTTAATTTTTTCTATATTTTATACAAATGCTATAATTACTTAACTCTTTTCGGTCCTGGGGGTGGTGTCCAAAATTGAAAGCGTCGTTAGATAACTCTAATTTTTGTAAATTTCTTTGAAGACAAGTTTTAGTGGTCTTGGTAACTTGGCTCTTGGAGTTTTCATTTCTTTTAAAAATTAAATCACGTGTGGCATTTAAGTTTACCTGGTCATTATGATGTTTTTACTTGTTTTATGACTCTTCCGGATTATACGGCAGTACAAAACATGTTATTGGTGTGGTAATGTTATAATAGCTTAATTTATATGTAATTATAATATTATTAAAATTAATATTTGAAATGAAAATCAAATTGTTTTCTGGAGATGGGACAGCTATTCCAAAGTCCCAGCAGTATGAAAGTGTTTAAATAATGATATTAGAAACATTGATAACATATCAAATATTTGCGTACATACGCATATCTGGATTACTTAAGAGTTAATCTCATTCAAACCCAAATTAATTCATCAACTGGAAGAGACTAATTATGGAATTTGTGAACTTGATTTGATGTGATTTGGCATTATTTGTGATATCGTATATTTATTGTTTAATGGAGTGAAGTACAGTTTTGTGTTTATTTTAGATTTATTTTAGTTTAAAGTTTGGACTTTCAATATTTCTTAATTAATTGGCCTTGCGAAGTTATTCTTATGACGGTAGTTATTAAAGAGAGATATCAAAACTTCTATAACCGTATTTGTCTTGGTTATTATAATTTTTATGTTTTTCAAGTTGCTTGAAACTGCTTATTCGATTATCTTGTTAAAGTGATAATAATCTTTTACCTTTATTGTTTTTATGAGTATTGCTTACAAAGTTATAGTTAACTTTTAGATATTCCAATTTTTTCATTTCATTAAGATTTGCATCTAAATATAATATTCTATTGCTTGAAATCCTAAGCTCTTCTAGATTTAAAAGTGGTTGTAAAATATAAATTGAGATAATTCGACAACTATCCAAATTTAAACGCTTTAGATTCTTTAAATACTGCAACTCTGTAATATTAATGACAGTGTTGTTGGAAAGATTTAAGTTTTGCAAGTTAATAAGATATTTTAAAGCGCTTATTTGTTTAAGGTTACAACTGCTTAGATTTAATTTTATAAGACTTACTAAATCCTTCAACGAAGTTATGTCTAATCCCCAATTTTAACTTATATCTAGCTCTTTAAGATTTATTAATAAACTAATAGAGTTATTTTGACCACATCCTATCATAGTTAGTTTAATAAGGCTTTTAACTTTACATAATGGACTAAGATCAAGTTTAGTGTTTCCACTAATATCAAGTTCTTCCAAATTAACTAATGATGTGATTAGTTAAATATTATTTAAACCACATTCTCTCATAAACAGTTTAGTTAGATTTGTTACGTTAAGAATATGAGTTAGATCAACTTTGTTCCTTGAAACATTAAGAGAGTGTAGTTTATTGAATTTAGTTAAATCATACAGTTAATGGTTTTCAAGGTTATTGCCCTATATGTCCAAAACTTCAAGGTTTTCGAGATCTAAATCGTCTACTTTAAAATTCAATAACTTATTCCCCTTAAATCTTTGGGCTCCCAAAATTAGTTCTGTAATTGTATTGCTTCTCAACTTTACATACATGTCAATGCTGATGCAAAGTTTCAACGTTTAAATATTGAGCTTTTCAACAAACATCAAGTTTGTTACTTCTGAATCTATATAATCTCTGTCCCTATCACCAATTTCCAAGTTACCGAATTTAATTTTATCTTCATACTTCAGTATCATTTTAGCATTGTACTCCTCATTCAGAGCATTTTAATTTTATTCAGACATTTGACAAGTTTGAAGTGGTAAAATAATTAATATATTGTTTTATGATATTTAATTATTTTCACTGCTTGAAGCAAAACAAAAATAAACATAACTAATCGCTACAACGGCACTGTGTACGAGAAATCCATGAATATGCTAACAACATTCCTGCCAGAGATCACGGACTCCTTCCTAAGCAAACACTGCTGTCTTGCAGTAGCGCGCTAACGAAGAAGCCAAGCTGCATTACACCAGCTTGATCACTAATGCTCTGCATGAAGGCACCATCGCGACAAAGTTAGGTTAGAGAGACCGTCAAGCTACCAGAAGAAGGGCACCGCGAGGGTGTGGGAGCAAGGCAAGAAGGTGAAGCCTAAGGCAACGCTGGCTCGGAGTAACCGTCGAGAATAGAAGATTTGGAACATGAGCGAGTGAGAAAATAGCAAAAACACGATACATATTTAGAAATGAATCGTTTAGAATCTATGGATTATGTAGAATAAGCTAATTAAATTAGATACACATATGGGTATATGAGCATTACTACAAATAATTAATTTTATACATACAATATTATACGCATAAATTTATATATTGCATGTAATGTATCATATGGGGATATATTATCTTTTTGTATCTGTTAAATATTTAAGTACTTAGTATGAGTCATTTTAATGATTCTTATCTTTTATGAAATTATAAATTTATAATCATAAATACATTTATGAAAGAGCGTTATTATGAATTGTATTGTATTATCCTAACTAATGTGCCATAAATGGTGTTCTAGACCAGTTTGTTCAAAAGCTAGGTAAAGGAGGGTAAAACTTAATCAGTAGATTCAGTTGATTCATATTTGATGTGATTTGAAATATGAAAATGTGATTTATTATTAAAATTAATATAAAATTTTAACTTCAAAATATTATATTTATATGGACTATATAATTCTTTTCAGATTTAGAGTCAAGTACCGTATAGAAACTTTTGTACACAAAATACCTATTAAATTGCAGCCTACTAACTGGGATAATACAGTACTTGTGTTAACAAGTCTTCATTTATGAAATTATAGAAATTTACTAAAGTAACCTGATCTCATTCGAACCCAAACTAATTCATCAACTAGAAGAAGTGAACAACTGAAGATGTGAACTGGATCTGATGCTAGCGCGCGTTATTAACGACTTCATTTGCTTCTTGTTTAAAGTTATTGAATATCGTTTTATATGTTTTATTTTTGTTTTGGATTTCTTTTAGTTAAACGTTCGGGACTTCAATGTGTCTCATTTTGTTAGCATAGCGCAACTATTTTTTAGATGGTTTTCTCTAATTAGATACTTTAAAAGTTCTATCCCCATATTTGTTAATTTTATCAGATTATTTTTAGTATTTTTCTAGTGATGAGAAGTCACTTACAAGATTATCATAAACTCTAAGTTCTTCTAACTATTCCATCTCGTTAAAATTTGCGTCTAAATACACTATTTCATTATATGCAATATCTAGATTTTATAACTTTAGTAGCGGTCTTAAAACACAGATGGAAACTAAGTCACAACGTATCAAATTTAAATGAGTAAGGTTCTTTAAATACTGCAACTCTGTGATATTGATTTTAGAATTTCCTTATATGTCTAAGTCTTACAAATTTATAAGAGGTTTCAAAGCACTTAATTATAATAGTCCACAAAAGCCCAGATCTAATTTTATGAAGCTAACTAAACTACGCAATGGAGTTATGTCTAATTAGTTATTCCAGTTAATTTTTAGCTCTTTAAGATGTACCAAATTGCAAATAGAATTGATGTTATTTAATTTATTGGAAGATACATTTAGAACTTCTAAATTGGTAAGCGGGGCTATTTAATTAATATCTTTTAAATCACAGCGATACATAAATAATTTGGTAAGACTGGTAACAACATGAATATGAGTTAGATCAACATTATTTTCTGAAACATCCAGAGTGCGGAGTTTCTTAAATTTAGCGATGTTATACAGTTAATTATTTTCTAGGTTTTAACTTTATAAATCCAAAATTTCAAGGGTTTCGAGCTCTAAATTGTTGGCAGTCCAATTCACAACTTAATGCTTCATACTTATTGGTAATTTAAAGATTAATTCTTTAATCGTGCCGTTTCTCAATTTAAAACTCATTAAATTGTTAATGAAAAGTGTCAACGTTTAAATATTGAATTTTTCCAGAAACTTCAAGTTAGTCACCTCAGGATCTCCATTTTGCAAATCACCGATTTCTAAACTACCGTTTTGAATTTTATTTTCGTATTTACGAGTCATTTTAGCATCGTATTCCTAATTTAGAATATTTTGACTATTTTCATCAATCATAAATTGAGAAGTGGTTAAATAATAATTTAATTGTCAATATATTTACTCTTCCTTGAGAGTTATGTAGTTTGAAATTCTAACTACTTACTATAGTTAGAATAAAATAAATAAATAATAAAATGACTCACTTTAGTGTAACCTTATCAGCTCTGGTGTATCGACCGACGGAAGGGCGGGAGCCCCTGGACGTCAAGGGTCGCCAGGCGCCTTTGGCGCAAGCTGAGCTCTGCGGGTCTTGCCAGGCGATCCGCAGACCACCGCGAAGAGGCTGTTCTATTTATAGATTGATGGTGTACCGATCTCTCCCTTGAAAAGCCTGTATAATAAATACAGTCGCCCATTCCTCGTTGTTGTAATGGGAAAAATTTCCCTTCGCATTGCCAGGATTTTTATGGACTTGAAGTATAATTTCCATCTGATAATGATAAGGAGTCTCTCCTTAAATACTGCTTTAATTTGCTTGATGATTTAATTGAAGTGTGAAATTGAAAATATGCATATATATAGGTAAATGTGCTACAATATTGAATGTAGGTTGAGAAAATATGTATTTCTTGTTAGCGATTTTCTGGTTCTTTGAAAATCTTTCTGTTCAGGGTTTCATGGATTAATTACATTCGTATATCCGAAAAAATAAACGAACCCCTAATACTAATTACCTTGCTTGGAGCTCAAGATACATTTTGGATACATTTTTGCGTTGAAAATGGTAACCTTATAAGCTCAACAACTGCAAAATATATATAAATGCAGAAATAAATGAAGCGCTCATCTGATCCAGTCCACATCTTCCGGTGTTCGCTTCTTCCAGTTGAATTTATTTGGGTTCGAATGAGATCAGGTTATTATTTTATTTTATAATTATATTGTTTATATTGCTATAATTACAAAATTAATATAATATGTGTCTAGTTAAAAGTTTTAACTTAAACTTAATTAAAATATTAAAATAATCATAATAATGAAAAAATAATCCCAGTTTCAGGTTATGTTTATATATGATATTTCAAGATATTTTTAATTATAAATTCAATAATAAGCTATCATTGTTTATAATTTTAGTCGTTGACCAACTTGACCAAGTTTTATATATAATGTAAATAATAAATATTCAGAACCAATCACAACATACCAGCTGCAACGATCTTGACTTCCTTGATTGGCTTATCTTGAGCACCGGTTGGGTTCTTTTCGATAGCATCAACGACTTCAGTACCCTTGGTAACTTTGCCGAAAACGCAGTGCTTGCCGTCTAACCATGGGGTAACAACAGTGCAGATGAAGAATTAGCTGCCGTTGGTGTTTGGACCAGCGTTAGCCATGGAGAGGCAGTACTTAGAGTGCTTGATCTTGAAGTTTTCGTCTGGGAACTTGGCACCATAGATAGACTTACCACCAGTACCGTTGAAGTTGGTGAAATCACCACCTTGTAACATAAATTGCTTTATGACACGGTGGAAGATTGAACCTTCATAACCAAAACCTTTTTCCTTGGTGCAGAGAGCACGGAAGTTTTCAACAGTCTTTGGGACTACTTCTCCATAGAGACCCATCTCGATACGTCCAGCTGGAGCGCCACCGATGGAGACGTCGAAGAATACGGTATTAGTGATTTTTGGATCCATAAGTTAAAGGAATGATGTGGAAAAATTGGAGTGAACCGTATCGTTAATATAAATATTTAATATAATAGGCCACCACTTTAAAATGCAACTGAGAGACATAAATGAACTGAAGTTACAATAATAGAATTATACAACCTAAATTGTATAAAAACCTCATAGAAATCCATAGTTCGAAAAAGAAGTCGTTACATGCAGTTAAGTATACTCACAATGCAAAGCGCCAGAATTCAAATATTGCTAAAGTATATGCTCAATTTTCACATGCTGCTGCGGATGCGGGTTATAATGGTGCTGTTGTTATGGATTTCACAGAATAGACTGTATAAGTGTTTGTTGTGCAGGAACTTGGATGGAGTTTACAAGTCCGTGTATTTATGGAGAACTAGTGGCTTGTATAGTTGGTTTTAGAATGTTGAAGAAATGATAGTTATATTATGGTATTAAATTAAAATGAGATATATCACTCTTTGATAAATTTCTTGATGACTTCTTCGAGTTTATCACTGCTGGTGACAACAGCGCAAACCTTGGTCTTTTGGTGTACTAAAGTGATTAAGTTTTGAAGGCAGCCTCCGAATACGGTTTCTGGGATGTTGCATTCGTACATTTGGTCTAATTGGAGCATAAATACTTTTTGTTCGTATCCGAGTCTCTTGCTGATGGTTTGGTCGCATATTTGTGAGAGGTCTGGGAATCTGGCGCCGAATTTTTCGTCGTTTTCGCCTCTTAAGGTGTTGAGGCCTGAAATGTTGAGGACGTCCTTGACGATGGTGGTTTGTTTTACTGGTGAGTTATCGGTGATGATCATGGTTTCGGCTGGGTTGATGAACTTGAGGATTCTGGCTGGAAGTGCAGATTCGCAGAGCCCTTTGTTTTCTTGCAGCTGGTCGAATTTCATCTTCAGGCATTTGTGCTCAGCGCAGTAGTATGCTTCGAATGGGGTGTCCAACTTAGTTCCGCAGAATTTTGCGTTCACTGAGTCGATTATGACGCATTTTTGAACGTCAAGGCTCTTAAAAACCTTTTCGTAAAGTTCATGGGCGTGTTTGAAGTGAACTTGTTCTACGTTGAAGACGCCGAAGGCGGGAACGAAGGAGCTCATCTCCCACTTGGCCGGAACTTTGTTCTGAACTGGGGCGTTTAATTGATCAAGAGATGAGTAGAGGACTTCAACACCAACTTGTCTGCCAATGAGGGCGTACAGGGCCGAGTTCTGGTTTGAGCAGAAGTCGAGCTTGTATTCCTTCATGTAATTTTAAATGTAAATGTTTGTCATTGGGTCTTCGCAGGAGTCGACGATGACGAGCTGCTTACCGGCTACGCGGGCGAGTGGGGTTCCAACTGGCTTGACGGCTAAGTGCAAACCGGTCTGGTTAATAACGTTAGTGGATGAGATGACTGTGTTCTTTGGTAAGTGCTTTTCAGCGACCTTTATATCGGAAATGTTCAGGAGCTGGCACACGGCAAGAACTAAACTGGCTTGGTGTTGGTTCAGGGTCTTTGGAGAGCTGACGAAGAGGATCTCGCCGCTTTGGTAGAGCTCGAACTTGCAGTCTGGGTAGACAACGCAGCGCTTAGCGTTGAACTTCTTGGACAATGTCTCGGCCTCGGCCCATGAGCAGAAACCGGTCTGCTTCTGAACCATTTCGAAGTCCTCCTTCACCTCGCCCCATGGCTTGAGGTGCTGGAGCTTGTCAATGTGAACTTCCTTGATGAGCTGGCCAACGAGCTCTTACACTGCTCCGGACACCTTGTCAGCGACTTCCTTGACGTCTTCGTGAGTAAGGACCTCATCGGATAAACCAGCACCGAGGTTGGTGATGAGGCTCATACCGTAAACCTGCATACCGAACATTCTGGCAGCAAGAGCTTCTGGGACGGAGCTCATACCAACTGAACCTGGGCAAAGCTGAACCAACTTCCTGATTTCGGAGTGGGATTCGTAGTTTGGACCAGAGTTGAACATATAAGTTGACTCGTGGAGCTGAACGGTTCTGTTCTGACCGTGAAGTTGGAAAGAGGTCTTGGTGACGAACTCTGGGTTAACAGAGATGTCGTGAGCGAGCTTGTTCAACTCGTTCGAATAGATCTCCTGGGAAGAGGTGGTGAATGGATAGGAAAGGTGCTGGATCTTTTCCTAGAAGGAAGCGTGATCAAGAACCTCGTGGGAGCAGTTGATGGCCTCGAAACCGTACAAAGAGTTGAAACGGGAAGTAGTGGCGTGATCCTTGATGGACATCAAACAACCAGTTTGCATACCTGGAAGGGTACCACCAGCAGCGTTGGTAAGGATGTAAATGCTGCAACCAAGGGCGTGAGCCAACTGTGGCAAAAGGGTGATGATTGGTCCAGCATGACCCTCATAGGAGTGGAAACGACCGGCGAAGCAAACAGACAATTTACCCTGAATGTGACCATAGTAGAGCTTACCACGGTGACCAGAAACAGTTGTTACTGGAAGGTTTGGAATGTCAGCATAGTTGATCTCTTTACGGTCAGTAAAAGCAGTATCAGCATATGAAGATAAACCAGAACCCAAAATAATGGCGATCTGTGGCTTAGCACCCATGTGAGACAGGATGTAGTCAGCAGCTTTTTAAATGTCTTTCTTGTATTCAGAATAAAATGGCATTAAAAGGAAGGTGTGGAATGATCGACTTTGACTTCATTTTCGTTTGTCCATGACCGAGTTATTTTTGAGTTTCTTTAGTGCTAATATTAATTGTACCACTTCTTCAAAGCACATGAATCCTCGAGAAGCTGAAATGACAAAGATATGCGATTTTATATCAAGTGTTCGTTTGAATAAAATATTTAATGCATTGTTGATATCTGGATTTCCTGGTTGTGGAAAAACTTACACAGTAAATCTTGCTTTTTAATAGTTGAAATTGAAACCACTTTACTTCAATTGCGTTTAATAACCAGAACTTGCTATTTTGAAATAGAATACTTAATTTGTTATTATGGATGAAATAGACATTGGCCTCCGTAAATTTGATTTGAAACCATTTTTCTCTCGTTTGTAATAATTAAAATGCGGTCTAATTATGATTTGTAATGAGTTACAAACAACACCGCCCGTACCATGTGATAATATGTACATGTAGCAGTTCTCTCAGACGTAACTAAAAACTTTATGTTTACTAAAACTTAATTTAACGGAAGCAACAATATCAACTGAGCTTTCAGAATCTCTAGATTACTTATGTTATTAAGTTTCTAAAAATTCAGATGCTAGGCTGCTGGACTAATATTTATCCTCAAAAGATTTGTCTTTAAAATATTTTGCTTCTTTGTTTACAACAAATCTTTCTATTAACGAATATCAGGCCAAACTTATTTTATTGTTGGATAAGTATCAACAGACAACTGTGGAATAACTTAAAAAAGATCTTGAAAACGAACTGGATAATGACTTTCCTCAAGTTTTGGACTGGCTCAAGAAACTAGAAACAACGAAAATTCTTACACTTAAAGGGAAACTTGTAGAAATAAATTAGTAAACGTTCAAAAAACATAAGAAATTTATTACAGATCTGGCTGAAGAGGCGATATGAGAATGATTGAGTAACTCAATCTTTTGTAGATGTGTGAAGTAGAAGGTTTATATTGTATTAAATTATATATTAATAGAAATTTAGTGATATAATTAATAAAAATCCCACTCTAAATTAATGTCCTTTGGAGAATGTCCGATTTGTTGTGATGAATACACATCACCATCGATGTTGGAATTCTTTCCGTGTAAATGTGGGTACTAGCCGTGTATGTTTTGTATCAAGCAAATGAAGTAGTGCCCGCATTGCAAGGAGTTATACCAGGAGGCTAATTTCCGAACGATTCCGAATAAGTTTTACAGCATGTCCGAGTCTGAGAGGAAGCAGCAGCGCATAGTGAACAAGTAGAATCTGATAATCCGGGGTTTGTCCGATGACATTTTGGACGAGTAAATCCTAAGGTAGTACAATTTTCTGGGCTAGTACGGGACCATAGTTGATATGCAGATCTCAAATCGTTAGTGTTATGTAAAATTTGATACCGAGAGCCAGGCCTTGGACTGCGCGCTGGCCATTAATTTCTCCTATTTCGACAGTAAGTTAATCACGCTTACATTCGGCTATCAGAAGTTCTGCACTTCCTTTATTTGCGGTCATAAGTGCCACTCCAAGTCATGTCAGTTCATTCACGAGGCGACCCCGCTGACCAAGATGTTCCACGTCGAGGACGAGTACAAGCAGCTCACAGAGGCAACCAAAATAGTTTGTCCCCGCGAGAAAGAGAACTACCACCTTCAAAAGGAACAAACGCAATAATTTCCTCCCAAAATTTAAATTCAGAACCAACTCTTAAAACTCAAGAAGTGGAACGCGGAAAACGATTTCCTCCAACTCCTGGAAATCGTTCGCGCGGAACTCAAAGACTGATTTCATTTTGTTTTCACTAAGACTTTAATAATTATGAAAATGAACTGTTATGGTCATATTTTAATTATCATTCTTTTCTTTTTTAATATTTAATTATCATAGGTTTTTGATCAGTTATTACAACGACTGCATATGACTCGACTCACGATTTTTAACCATTTAAAAAGTATAGAAAAAATACCATAATATTTTGCACACTTCTGGCAACCTGATACCAAACTGTAACTTAAAATTAAGATTATGAGTCATTTTATTTTCATTTTGTTAGTAATGGAGAAAATATTTATAAGTTGAGAAAAATAGAAAAAACTGCCAACTAATGATTTTCCACTTTCCAACTTCAAATGACATAATATAACTAAAATATTTAAAATTAATAATCAATGTGGTTTAAAGAACATAAATTTAATATTATCACTTATTAATTTGGAAGATCTTAAACTAATTGAAAATTTTGGTATAACCATAAGTTATTCAAAATAAAGAGTCTAAGAAAATTATCATTATAAAGTTGTGGTTTAAAGAATATTGATTAAATTATATCATTGATCTATTTGGAAGAGCTAAACTTTCTATGCGATAGTGTGATTTGAAACAGTAATATTTTATAACTTTTTTTGGAATCTTGGAGTGAAATTTTGTAAATATTGTGCATTATGTACCCTTCGAAATATTAAAGTAAAATAATCTTAGAATTTTTCTTCTCTCCTTATCTTCTTATAAGTGTTATTTTGGTCTTTTCTAGTTTCCCTTGACTACTAGAATAAATCTGATGCACTTTATTATAAATATCAGTAACAGTATTAGATACACGGCTTAACGTAACTACAGTCTCAATAAACTCTGAGAAATGATCAAAAAATTCAAACTCGTTGGTAAAAACTTTGATTAGTAAAGCACTGTTTACACTCTACTTTTCTAGCGTTACTAACTTTTCTAGTACCGATATATATATAATTTCACGAAGTATTCCATGTTGGTTTATTCATAAAGCTTTGGATTTTTAAGTTATAGTAACAATTAGTGACCATATTTGAAGTGTAAATTTTGGAGTGTGATGCATAATTTAAATAAAATTTTACTTTATTATTCGCGGCCGCCTATTAATCTCGGTCCCAACTCGATTTCTGTGATTTGAAACAGTAATCGTTTTTGGAACAATGAGACTAGATTAAAGGTTGTAACTATTTGTATGTGATTATATTTCATTGATCGTAAATACTTTTGTAAAATTTTATTTAAATTATGTATCCAAAATTTTATGAGTCTTAGCTACTATTATTTCTTCGAAAATCTGGCAGATACACCTAATCCAATAAATAATTCTTCGTGAAATTAAATTGAAATATTTAAATCTAGTTTAACACAAGGAGTTTCGACAAAATATTTATTTACAAAAGGAGCATTGCTTATTTCATATGTACTGCGGAACTTCTTGTAGGAGAAGGAGAAGCATTGCAAGATTGATTTTATACATTTATGTTAATAATGTAGTAATGAGTAATAAATATTAATACTTTTATCATTTTCACTCCGACTACTAATTTGACTTTATTTCTTCTTGTTATGTTGTTACGACTTTGACGAGTTCAATTTTTATCATTCTCATTGTATGTAAGTATTTCCTCATTCGAATCCAAAAAATATTTGATTGAGTTTTTCGATATTTTTGTAATTGGGACAATTGAAAATCGATGTATTTCTATGACGTCCACAGAGTTTCCTAATTAATTCTGAGCCACAAATCTCCTCGTCATTCATTTATATCATTAATAAAATTAGTAATTTAATTTACCACGCTTCTTCAAACCTGAGAATGATTTCATTTATATTTATTAATTTTATTTGATAGACTTTATTTATAATCTTTAATTTACTGTGAACATTCTATACAACAATGTTCTGTAATGATTTAGTTTTTTACAATTTGCTTTGTCCATAAAGTCATATTTTTCCCATGAAGCAAAGTAGTAGATAAAAAAGTTAGATGTTATGTTATAATCTTCTTTAGCTTCTTAAAATAAATCGCTGCATTTTAAGTTCTAATGTAGATATTTGGTCCTAAAGTACTATTATTTTCTTCATTAAAACTAAAACAAAAATTGTGAGGTGGATATAATATTCATATTATATTCTTTTACTATGCTTATAATATCAGATGTTTGTTTTCGCACTTCCACTTATAGTTTAACTAGCTTAAATACATATAAATTTCTTAGGAAATAGCAACACTTTTTAATACGTTTGATGCAATAAACTGTAATGGAGCTGTTGTCAATGAGCATAACATAACCTGTATTAACTATCCTAGTAACGGCGCCTGATTTGATTCAGGAAATAAAAAATATAATATATTTTTAGCTTATCGAAAAATAAAGAACAAGAGAGAATTAAATCTTTAAATAAATTGGAATATTACTATTAGAGTTCTGAGAACTACATATTTTACTTGACTTCAAATACTAATAATTCAAGTCGTTTTGAGAACTTTATGATTTTAATAGGATTTTACGAAATTAGATTGGAATTAAATAATTATTTTTAGAACAGAGTCTGTAGCTATATCAACATGATTGTTATTCTTTGTAAGTTTGAATTATTATTTCAATTTTTGTTATCAAATTTAAAATCAAAATCGAGTTACTAGCCGAGGTGGTTTTTATATTAATATTTTGATAATATCATTAACCTATTTTGAATATAAACAATGAGAATTACATCTCATGTCTACGTATTCATAACCGTATCGCAATAAATCACGACAAAAATAGTCAAATTAGCAATTAAATTTTAGAAGCAGAAATAATATTAATATTAATCTATCTTTTAAGTTATGGTATTAGGTCTAAATTCAAAACATTTATATAGAGCGCTTTGTTCACCATGCAATTCTGGAAACACTTAATAAGTTGAATGACTAAATTTTTAATATTTCTAGTAAATGCAGTTAAAAAGCTGTGAATAAATTTTGCGGGTTGACTATTTGACTAAAATACTTAGCTCTGTTCTTTTAAAGGAAACTCTGTGGAAGCAGCTAATGAAGTTAGCCTTCATTACTCTATAAATTTGTACTTACAAATTTTTTACCTTTAATCGGTTAATAATAAGTATTCTTATTACAAGAAACAGAGCATTCTCAGAGCTTATTATAAACCCTCCGTTTAAAGTCAAAAAATTGCTCATAAGCAAAGTTTTTCTTGAGTTCATTTGAAAAGTTTTGCGCTTAGATTCGAAAACATATTAAGATATAGATAGCGTCAACCTTTGATCAGAGCTCGTTAAAATAATTCTGAGAATTTGCAACATCTCATTGGACTGATTAAGCCACTTAATATTTGCATTTAAAAATAAAAAATCTTCAATATTTAATTTAATAAATATTTGTTGAGGAAATAATGATTTTTAAAATACTTGCCTCTGGCTGAGCTTTTGTCAACATCTTTTGGATAAGTTAAATACTACTTTATAACATTTCTATAATTTAGTGGCTTTGGTGTGGTGATTAATTTAAATAACTCAAAAGTATATGAAAATGATAATAGAATATAAAATAGTTATATATTTTCCCGTCAATTATTTCCGCAGTACATATCTTATTTCGATTGCTAATTGACTAATTACTTATATTCGAGGGAAATTCGTTAACTTATACTTGTTGATAATCTGTGTTATTTGATGTTTGGACCGTTCTTAAAGTTCCACCTGTTTCTAAATTTCTGTGAATGAACTAAAGAAGCGAAGTTGGAGTTCAATATTAAAAAATCAATAGGAGTTTGCGGTACTTCAGATTAAATTGTGGATATCAGCTGGATATTTCATAGTAAGCATACCATGTCTGGAGTTATTAAATTTATTATATATAATATTATATATAATATAATTTATTCACAATAACTCAAAATAGAATTTAATGGAATTTTTAATAGAATAAGCTGAAGAATTTAAAATGCAGTAACCAAGTTTAAATAACATATCTACTTGTTTAAGCTTAGTAGTTGTTTCCCTAGCTTCCCAAATTTATTAGATATTCAAAGATTCATACGTTAACAATTGAATTGAGCCTTAGTACTGATGATAATGTTACAGTTAAGTGAGTCATTTTATAACGTTAACAGTCTTACTAAATTAAATATATCAGATTGTAAAATGAAACGTATAGATTAAGTAGATAATGAATACTTAAACACAATGAATACTTTATTTTCTTATTATGTCCCATTAATTTTTGGCTAACATGTACAAAACTAGTTCTAATAATAAAATTGTGATTTTACCACTTCCCAACTAATCTAATGACCGAATAAAACTAAAATATTCTAAATATGGAATACGATGAGTATATAACCAGCAAATATGAAAGTAAAATTTAAAACAGTAGATTAGAAATCGGCAATTTGCAAAGTGGAGAACCAGAGGTGACAAACTTTAAGTTTCTTGAAAAATTCAATATTTAAACGTTGAAGATTTATACTAGCGACAATATGAGTGTTAAATTACAGAGTAAAACTATTAAAGAATTAAATCTGAGATTATCAAAAAATATGAAAGAATAAGTTTTGAATTTGAAAGTTGACGATTTGGAGCTCGAAAACCTTGAAGTTTTAGTGTTATACGGTAATTAACTGGATAATAATTAACTATTTAATCTAGTTAAGTTTAAAAAACTTTGTGCTCTGTATGTTTCAGAAAATAATGTTGATCTAACTCACATTCATATGGTTTCAAGTCTAACTAAGCTGTATATGCAATAATGTGAGTTAAAGAACATTGATGAAATATCATCATTAACAAATTTAGAAGTTCTTGACGTATCTTCAAATAATTTGAAAAACGTCGATTCAATGGGATCATTGATAAAACTTAAAGAGCTTAACATCAGCGCAAATAAATTAATTGACATAACTGCGTTAAATTATTTAATTAGCCTCATAAAATTAAATATGAGTTGTTGTAGACTAATATCATTAAGTGCATTAAAACGTCTTATAAATTTAAAAAACTTAGACATTTCCAACAATTCTTACATAAATATTACAGATTTGCAACATTTGGCGAACTTAACTAAATTATAGTTATAATATTGCGATTTAGTTTCCATCTGTGTTTTAAGACGCCTTGTGAAGTTAGAATAGTTATGTATCTCTTGTAATTAAATCGTTTATTTAGATGTAAATTTCGATGATATGAAATAATTAGAAAAACTTAGTGCGGGTTTTAATCGAATACGTGACTTTTCATCAATTGAAAAACGCTTAAATTATAATAATACAGACGAATATGGTTAGAGATGTTTTAATATTTCAGGCTAGAGCGTTCCATCTAAATAAGTACTTCATTTTGCCAACAAATTGAGACACATTGAAGGCCCGAACATTTAACTCAAAGAAATCCAAAACAAACGCAAAACACGTAAAATCTTTAATAATTTTAAACAATAAATAAAAAATGTCGTGAATAGCGTGTAGTCTAATCATATTCAATTCACTTCTTCAGTTGTTCATCTTTTCCAACAGTTGAATCACGCGGTTTCCCAGTGAATAATGTCATAATATATTTTGAATCAAAATATAATGAATATGTGTTATTAACTATTATTAACTATTTTAACTAGGTTATATTTACAATTTATTAAAATTAGATATTTAAAGGATAATGAACTTTCATAATGAATATTCAATTTTTGAGTACACAATGAATACTCCTTATTGTTTTCCAATAATTTTTGGCTAACATATACAAAACTAGTTCTAATAATTTAATTGTTATTTTACCACTTCCCAACTAATCATCTAATGACCTAAAATATTCTAAATTAGGAATACGATGAGTAAATGACTCTCGCATACGAAGGTAAAATTTATGATGGTGATAGTTTGTACATCGGTAATTTGGCAAGTGGAGATCCAGAGGTGAAAAACTTGAGGTTTCTTGAAAAGTTACATATTTAAACTGTGTGGATTTATGTTAACGAAAAAATGAATTTAAAATTGAGACACGGCACAATTAAAAATTTAACAATGGATAAGTATGTACATTTTGAGGGCGATACCGTACTTTTACTAAATTTGATTGTTGATGAACTTGAACTCGAAAACCTCGAAGTTCTGACATTATAAAATAATAACCTGGGAAACGATTAATTGTTTAATCTAGCTAAGTTTAAAAAACTCCACACTTTGAACGTGTCAAAGAACAGTGTTGATTTAACACATATCCATAACGTTACTAGTCTTACTACATTGTATATGGTAGAATGTGGTTTAAAGAACATCGAATTAATAGCATCATTAATTAATTTGGAAGATCTTGATTTAAGTTTAAACAAAGACCTCAATATTAATCCACTTTGTAAAATTATCAGTCTAACAAAATTATGTTTATAAGATTGTAATTTGAAATAAATTGATTAGATGGGTTCACTCACTAACTTAAATTTTCTCAATTTATCTAATAATTTACTGCAAAACGTCGATTCTATACGTAAATTGGTAAATCTTTAAGAGTTAAACATCAGTTAAAACAAAAACTTAGACATATCTCCATTGAAGGAACTATTTGGCCTCGTCAAATTAGATCTAACGCATTGTGATCTACGATAATTAATAGCTTTGAAGCCTCTTATCAACTTACAAATCTTAGATATTTCCAACAACTCTAACGTAAACATAACAGAGTTGCAGTATTTGAAGAACCTTCTAACTTTACAAATGAATTAATGCAATTTAGTTTCCATCTGCGTTTTAAGAACGCTTGTTAATCTAGAATACCTTGAAATTTGTTAAAATAAAATAGTGTATTTAGACGCAAATATTACCGATATGAAATAGTTAATACAACTGCTAATGGCGCATAATCGAATTAGCGACTTCACATCTGTATATAATCACAAAAATTATGGAGTTAAAGATGATAATTACACGTATGATTACGACGAGTATATACCAGTCAAGGATTACTATTTTCACACATACGATTAAACGGAGCCTGAAGAAGAAGAAATTCGTTACGCCAACACATTGAGAAATATCGAAAGCCCGAACATTTAACTAAAATTAATCCAAAACAAACGCAAAATACTTAAAACGGCACTCAAAAACTGTAAACAAGAAGTAAACGCGGTTCTCAAAAACACTAATCACGTTCAGTTCACATCTTCCGCAGCTGAACTCTTCCAACAGTTGAACCACACGGTTTCCCAGTGAGATCAGTTCATTTCGTAATATACAAAAATATAAAATACAATATATTTAAAATACTCGAGACGACACAAATAAAAAGAAATTTGTTTTAAAGATAAATATGCACAATCCTTTAATTTCGTAAAGTATATAACTATATTGTATCTTAGTAATATTCACAATTTAATTTTTTGCTAATTGAAGTCTATTTTTAAACTAATCTAATATTTGTAAAGTGGAAAATTAACTTATATTCTTACATAACAACGCGATATACTGCTATTTATCAATTATTTCCCACTTCAACTAATATACAATCCCGGGAATTTTTTATGAACTGGAAGAAACCGGAAGGGTATTTCCCAGAGAAATCCGGGACCCGGCTGGGTTTAGTCATCCCGGTTTTAGCTAAAGCTGGGACAAAGCTGAAAAATCAGCCCCATAACAGCAGCCTTAATTTTTGGCATATAAAATATAAATTCTATCAATTTAATTGTTATTTTACCACTCCCAACTTGTTAGATTAATGATAGAATTAAACCAAATAGTTCTAAATTAGGAATATGATGATTAAATAGCCCGCGAATATGAAGAGATAATTAAAGACGGTAGCTTAGAAATCGGTGATTGGTTTACTGGATATCAAGAAGTGCCAACAAACTTGAAGTTTATTGAAAAGTTGAATATTTAAACGCTGAGGCTATATATTAACACAAATATGAGTGTTAAATTACAGAGTAGAACTATTAAAGAATTAACACTGAGATTATCAGAAAATACGGAAGAATAAGTTTTGAATTTGAAAGTTGATGATTTAGAGCTCGAAAGCCTTGAAGTTATGAATATAGACCGTAATAACCTGTAAAACGATTAACTGTATAATCTATCAAAATTTAAGAAACTTCACAGTCTTAATGTTTCATAGAATTGAACTAAGTCGATTTAACGCATATTCATATTGTTACCAGTCTTACCAAATTATTTATGTGTTGCTGTGATTTAATGAATATTAATTAAATAACGCCGCTAACCAATTTAGAAGTTCTAAATGTATCTTCCAATAAATTAAAAAACATTAATTCAATATGCAATTTGGTAAATCTTAAAGAACTAAATATTAGATGTAATAGCTAATTAGACATAACTCCACTGCATAGTTTAGTTAGCCTCATAAAATTAGATCTGGGCTTTTGTGGACTATCATAATTAAGTGTTCTGAAACCTCTTATAAATTTGCAAAACTTAGATCTTTCCAATAATTTTAACATAAATATAACAGTGCTGTAGTATTTGAAGAACCTTACTCATTTAAATTTGAATAATTGTAATATAGTATCCATTTGTGTTTTAAGACCTTGTCAATCTCAAAGAGTTATCAATAGCAAGTGATAAAATTGTGTATCTTGATGCTAATCTTAATTAGATGAAGAAACTGGAAAAACTAAGAGTTAACAATAATTTTGTAAGCGACTTCACATCAATTGAAAAACACAGGAATTATAATAACATAAACGAAGAAAGTCGTAGATGTTTTAACATATCTGATTAGAAAGAACCGTCCAAATAAATACTTCATTATGCCAACAAATTGAGAAATATCGAGAGCCCGAACATTTAACTCATTGAAATCCAAAACAAACGCAAAAAACTTTAAATGGCACTCAAAAACTGTAAACACGAAGTAAACGCGGTTCTCAAAAACGCAAATCACATTCAGTTCACATCTTCCGCAGCTGAACTCTTCCAACAGTTGAATCACGCGGTTTCCCAGTGAATAATGTTATAATATATTTTGATTCAAAATATAATAAATATGTGTTATATTAACTATTTTATCTATGTTATATTTACATTTTATTATAATTAGATATTTAAAGGATAATGAATATTCAATTTTTGAGTACACAATGAATACTCCTTATTGTTTCCCAACAATTTTTGGCTAACATATACAAAACTAGTTCTAATAATTTAATTGTGATTTTACCACTTCCCAACTAATCAAATGACCGAATAAAACTAAAATATTCTAAATTAGGAACACGATGCTAAAATGACTCGCAAGTTTAAAGGTAAAATTTAAGGTGGTAATTTGGATATTGGTAATTATGAAAGAGTAGATCCAGACGTTAGAAACTTGAGTTTTCTGGAAAAGTTTAATATTCAAACCTTGAAGATTTATATAAGCGAAAAAATGAATTTAAAATTGAGAAACAACTAAATTAAAGAATTAACGTTAAAATTGCCAAAAAATAAGAAGGATTAAGTTTTGAATTGGAATATTGATGATTTTGAGCTCGAAAATCTAGAAATTTTGTAGTTATAAGATAATATAATGAAAAATGATTAACTATATAATATAGCTAAGTTCAAGAAACTACAAACTCTGGATGTTTCACAAAACAATGTTGATTTAATGCATATTCATTGTGTTATAAGTCTAACTAAACTATCAATGCGACGCTGCGGTTTAAGTAAAATTGACTAAATCAAGGTGTTAGTTAATTTAGAAGATCTTGACTTATCTTCCAATAATATACAAAACATTGATTCAATCCGTTAATTAGTAAATCTCAAAGCGCTTTACATCGGCGCAAATAAATTAATTGACATAACTGCGTTAAAGGATTTAATTGGCCTCATAAAATTAAATATGAGTAGATGTGACCTTGGTCAGTTAAGTGCTTTGAAACCTCTTATAAATTTACAAACCTTACATCTTTCCTTCAATTCTAACATAAATATTACAGCGTTGCAATATTTGAAGAACCTTACTCACTTACATTTGGATTATTGTAATGTGGTTTCTGTTTGGGCTTTAAGACCACTAGTGAAATTAAAACAGCTATAAATAGCATATAATAAAATAGTTGATTTAGATTCAAGTCTTTAAGAGATGAAATTATTAGAATATCTTTATGCGGATGGTAATCGTGTGAGCGACTTCACATCAATTGAAAAACTCAAAAATTTTAATAAACTGGACCAAAATGGTTATAGATGTTTTGTAATATCTGATTAGACACCTCTGTCTTTACAAGAACTTCTTTAAGCCGATATAATGAGATGCATCGAAGACTCGACAAGACACATTGAGAAATATCGAGAGCCCGAACATTTAACTCATTGAAATCCAAAACAAACGCAAAACGCTTAAAACTGCGCTCAAAAACTGTAAACACGAAGTAAACGCGGTTCTTAAAAACACTAATCACATTCAGTTCACATCTTCCGCAGCTGAGCTCTTCCAACAGTTGAGTCATGCGGTTTCCTAGTGAATAATGTCATAATATTTAACTTCTACAAACTTTCTTCAATTGTTCATCTTTTCCAATAGTTAAATCACGTAGATTCTTAATGAAATTAGATCATTTAAGAATTTTATTGTTCAATCTTCCAGTCGACTTGATAATTTTTTAAACTATAACTAGAAATTATAAAAAATGAAAATTATGTTTAGAGAATGTGTGAATGTGTCATCAAAATATTCATTCACTTATTTTTACAGGTGCATTTAATGGCAACTTTATTATTTTTAATTGAGCATTTGATATCAGTGCTACCGCATCGACTGCAAAATTATGAAGACTTTGTGATTGGTTTGCTTGATATTATTTGCTCGTATTAGTGCATAGAGTACAAGTGTTTCGCCAACCCAGCATTTTCCTGTCGTATTAAATTACCGAGACTCAACAAATAATTTGAGTTCATTTCATTCATTTGAAATGAAAATGTTATTAAATTGTGTTTCACAATATTTATAATTATTATTCGCCTCCAAATGAAGGAAGTCTCTCGAAAGATCGCTCGCTGGTCTTTATTAATCCTTGCAGTTCTTTTCTTGGTACTATTTATTGTATTTGCGATGATATATCCAATTCCGAACCAAGTAAAATTTGACTGTGATTAGTATTAGCATCAGTGTGAAAAATCAAATAGCTCGCCAGTTTATACAGAGAGCGCAATGACAATTAAAGATTATTACGATTTTCACCTTGAATACAAAGCTGATAACGGAACGAATATTGTAATTGACAAGCACTTTGAATACACAATTAATGTTGTTCCCAATTCACATGTTTGTGTGTACTACTGTTTCTAAGGGACATTAAGTCGTGATAAATAGGTTGAGTAGGAGGACTTTGTCCCAGTTCTCATGGCAGCCAAAGCAGCACCTTCAACCAAAAAGATAATGGGTGGAGTTTATGGATCTATTACAGTTTTATGCGTCGCGATGCTGATAAGCGCTTGTTTTTCACAATGAAGTAATATTCTCTTACATAGGCATTTTAAAATACAACAGAATTTTACTTTAAATCCTCATCCACTTATTAGAGCTTCGTTTATATTTTTTTCGGATATACGAATGAAATTAATCCATGAAATCCTGAACAGAAGGATTTCTGTTGTATTATTCTTATATTGTATTAATTCAAAGAACCAGAAAATCGCAAACAAGAATTTATGGCGCTATTCCCAGGTTTAAACCTTGAACAAATAACTTAAGAGCTATCAGAGATCCTGTGAGAAAGTTAGAGTGCGAATATTAAGTTAGAGAGGAATATGTGAGTTTTTTGATCATTGGTTAGAAATTGTAGAAATAGTGAAATGATAGAAAATTTGTGGCCATAGTAAACGTAATTTACGTAGTATGCCATAATGTGATGCATTTAAAATATTCAAAATAGAAATGAAAACACATATATTTGATTATATTATCTGAACATTATTTATTATTATTCGCCTCCAAATGAAGGAAGTGTCTCGAAAAATCGCGCGTTGGTCGCTGCTTATTCTCGCGTTCATCTTCTTGGTGCTGTTCATTGTGTTTGCGATGATATATCCTATTCCGAGCAAGGCCTCGTTCACGTGCAGCCTGCACCAGCACCAGTGCGAACTCTCAAAGAGCTCTCCAGTTTACACGAAGAGTTCAATGACCATCAAGGACCACTACGATTTCGTGTACAAAAACGATAACGGAACCATAAACATTGACAAGCACTTCAACTACACGATCAACGTTGTCCCAAACTCGCACGTGTGCGTGTACTACTGCTTCCAAGGGGTACTGTCAAATGAAAACCCGATTGAGCAAGACGACTTCGTACCCGTGCTCATGGCAGCGTCTGCTACAAAAGAAACGAAAACGAACATGGGAATCGTTTACGGATCAGTCACCATTCTGTGCGTCGGAATGCTGATCAGCGCGTGCCTCTCGCAGTGAAAACATATATACACACATTTAATAGAAAAATTAGTATACATTATGAAATTTATAACATCACTCAATTCTTTTTACAACAAGAATATAACTGTCGTTCTCCGGTGCTATTTAATATTCATACTTGTCAGATATTAGTTTTACAATGCGAGGATCGTCCTAAGGGTCGATTGCCTTCACTAATTGAATAGCATTTTGCGCAATCGCCATTATGTTGTTAGGAACCAATTCTGGATTACCCTTTGATTCAAACTTACCTTATTCATTAAAAACATACACACCCAGCACATTTTAACATTTTAATAACTCCTCAATTTCAATTGACATTTATGAGGTGACTTTTGAAACTATATCGCAGATATTATACTATATTATGTTAAATTATTCTTTTCCGCTCCGCCCGCCAAAAATAATGCCACACGTTGTGCCAACTCATCAACTTTCAGCTCGTCCAGTCCCAGTGCAATAATCCGGATAAATAATAACCTAAAATGATTTAGACCGTATTCGCGGAAACGCGCAATCTAATTTGTAAGTTGAAGATAGGTTGAGAACAACCTTGAAGAACTAGCTTCTAACTCGTGACGAAATAGCTAAACAACGAGCAGAACGTACAAAGATTGGAGACGAACTAAGAAAAACTCAAACAAAACCAACTAACGCGGAAACCCTCTAAAAGCAACGTGCCATGCAACTGAACAATGACGCTATTCGGGCTCAAATTGAGGACGATGACATCGCGAAAATAATGAATACTTTGGAAATGCAAGCCAAAGCATTCGCTGTTAGAGATCGTTAAATAGTAATTTAATAACGTTCAAAGGTTGATATCGAAGTTGACAAACAAAAACAACATTTAATGAACTAAGAATAACTCAAAAAATTAAAAGAAGAAGAAAATCTTAAAGTTGAAGCTGCTCTTAGAGAACGGGAAATGTTGAAAACCTCCTTTGAAATCGAATTAAAGCGCAAAGAACAAAAAGCTCTTTTAGAAGAAGAGCAAAAGCTCAGAGAAGCTGAAGAATTCAAAGCACAAGCTAAAAAATAAATGCAACATGAAATTGAACTAATAAAAGAAAAGCAAATCGAAATTCAAAGACTTAACGTTGAAACTGCTAAAATCAACGAAGAACAAAGAGTTAAGAGACTAAAGTATCAAGAAGAAGAAAAGAAGCTTGACTTAAAAATTAAAGAACAACTGTTACTTGATGAAGCTAAACACATAGAGGAAGAACAAAGAAAGAGACAGGTAGAAAAGGAGAACACTCTGAAATTTATGTAAGATCAGCAAGAATACTAAGATAATTTCGCGGTAAGAAACGAAATTGAAATTGCAAGAGAAAAGGCCACAATGGAAAAAGAAAATCGCTAATATTAGGCCAAACAAGAAGCTGCCCGTTTAAAGGCCATCAAGGAAAGAGAGGATGCTCATGAGTTCGAGAAACTATCCGCTGAGCAAAGAAACATCAAATAGCAAAAACTTGCTCTTGAAGCAGGAAGAGAAGCTGAAAAAATGAAGTAAGAACGCAAGAACTGGTAATTAGAACAGTTAGAAAGAAGATAAAAGCAAGCATTAGAAGCCGTTTCGTTGTAAGAAGATTTCGAGAAACAAATCAAATCAAAGGAAAAGTCCATTATAATTGAGGATAAGAAAGCTGAGCTTCAGTAAATCAAACTTAAAGAAGATAGAAGGAAAGAAATGTTGAATGCACTCAAGCAAGAGAAGATCAATAAACTCAGATCAGCGGGTGTTGATCCAAAGTATATTTAACAACTTGAAAACCTAAATATTGGCGAACTTATGAAAAAGTGAGAGATACGGATATTTTTTTCATTCATTAACATTATCATAAAACAATTTATTATTTATGTGTATTTTAAAATATGAACGCCTTTCCATGTTCATAATCGGGCTATCAATTTGTTTTCAATAACATAATATCATTTCCGCTCCAATGGAAGACATAAACATTGTGCTCGTTGGCGACTTCGGTGTTGGAAAATCCTCATTCATCAACACCTTCGTTGAACTTTACAAAAGTAAACTCGAGGCCGAAAACGTGGACGAGAAAATTGGAATTCAACTCTAAATAACTTTGAACTAAAAACTATATAACATTAAATTAACTGAATTACATGATGAAGAAGAATATTACAGCTACCGTGTGATGTGGAACGTTTTGTAGCAAGCGAACTTCTTCGTAATATGTTACTCGAAAGATAAGTAATATAGTTTCTAAAATATAAGTGAGAAATGGATACCGATGGTACATCATTTCTTGGGCGCTCATGTAAACAGATACATTGTCATGCAGCTTAAAACGGATTTAGATATCATTTATGATAAAATAAACACGAAGGAAGAAGTATTCACCTCAAGCTTGTACAAATACAATATAATGCACGTAGTTCACACAATTATCAAAAAAGCTGAAGAATGCAATAAATTAAACAGTAAATATAATAAATGAAATTAATGACCTTTTAAATTGATCATTTAGACATCTATTTTACGTGAACTATTTTATATTGCTTTTGAAATGAATTAATACATTATACTTTCAAAATATCTATTAAAAAGGTAAATAACATTCACTTATACTCATTTTATTAACTATTTCAAAATATCAACAATTGAATTCGCTTCTTGGACTCCATTAAGTTCAGTGCTCGCATTATTTGTTATTTATTGTTTTGGAGTTCCATGTTTACTTGATTTCTTTTCTAAAGAGGCTAAAATAATTCTCTTCTAGTTATTAAAAGCAACTGTAAAAGAATTTCGGTGGTATTCTTTTGTTAGTTGTTGCTTTAATTTCTGTTGAAATGTTTTATCTAATTAAATCTAATTTTACAAGGCTTTTTAAATTTCTTGCTTGATTATTTGGACATCAACTTTTTCAACACTACCCAATCGGTTTCTTTCCCATGTATCGTGAAACCATCTGTATAATTCGTGTTTTTGCAACCCTAATTATTTAGCAGCTATATCCCATGCAAATTTCTTGGATACCGCTATACTAAGTTTTGAAAAATCTTCAAGCAACTCTTATTTATTGATTTTATATTGACTAGATGCTATTTATGCTATTGTGTCAATTATTTATTATTAATTCTTTTAGCTTATTGGCATTGGAGTGTGGTAATTAATATAATCATTGATGTAAATAAGTGAACGAACCTATACTTTCCTATATGTTAGTCCAAATGATTCGATTTAAACGTGCCTTTGATTCAATAAAAAATATACAGATTAAAATCTATTTTAGCTTCTATATAGTTCAGAAAGATTAGAACTTCATGTTAATATACAATCTTTAAATGTTTAAAATTTAGCCTTTTCGTGTAGAATATCAATTCCTTCTGTAATTTTTCTGTAATATATTATAAAATTTACTAGATACATGCGTTTGGGACAGTCTAAATCGAATTTTATCTGAATTGTAACTGTATAATTGTATAGTGTTAGTTAATGACATTAACTAACTATTAATGACATTAATGTTAATTTTTTTGTGGATCATTAATGTCTTTATCTTAGACATTAATGTAATAGTATTTTACATTATATTATAACTTATTACTGTAATTCTTATGTGTTAAAGTTATATTTGGCAACAAAATATTATTTAAACCACTTCTTTTAATCAACTTAAACATCATCCTAATTCCAATATTATTTATGTGAACTAATATTCTAATAAAGGAACTACACAGTTTTATAACTGAACTATATAAATTCTCATTTACGATTTCAATTTTTAAAAAACAATCGATTAATGATTGCCTCTGACAATTAGTATTATCAAGTCAAGTGTCCGGGCCACAGAATAAAATAAAAAAGTCGGAAAAAATAATCAGTCTCCGGCTTTCCGCTCACGGGCACGGCGGCTAACGGGCTAACGGGCTCACGGGCACAGCTGTACAAGAGCTCAAGGGCTAACAGGCACAGCCGCTTACAGGCTCACAGGCTCACGGGCTCACAGAATTAAATAATCAGAACAAAAGAATCAGTCAATTGAACCGACTAATTTTAAGGTATCATGTTCTTCCGAACGCGATAATGTTTTTAATGTATTTAATACAGCAGGTACTTAATATTTATCTTAAATATAATTGTGAATTTGTTTTTCTATTGCGTTTATATTTTAAGAAGATTGAGTCAGTGTTTTAAGTACTTAATTTTAATTTTCTCTAAATTATTGTACGATTTTGTGTTATTCAGAAACATCATGATTATTACGAACAGCGGCTATCATATTATTTCTATTATTTTCAGATATTAAAGAAGACTCTTCTATTATTGAATATTCAGTTTCTATTATGGAAATATTCAGTTCACATTATTCAGTCATAAATGAGTCTAATTTCTTTATTTGGTTTAATGTTTTTATGGAAGTTTCTTTTTGGTCTTATAATTTTAGTTTTTGAGTTTCGATTTTCTGTTCGATTGTTTTTTCAGCGTCCTTTTCAAAAAATAATATTAGTTCACTCAATCGTTTGTTCGTTTATAAGGTTATCTTAAATCTCTTCCAGTTTATCTTATAATTATTCCGCTTATTTTTAAAGATTTTCATATTTATTTAATGCCTAAAGTATCGGGAACCACGGTCTACACAAATTCGCTTTATATTTTAATTCTTTAATTTATTTTTAGAGCTATATCATTTCGAATGTTGGTTCTATTACTAACTTTACACGTCTAATAGTTTTTGGTTAATATATTTCTCTTTTTAAATAATATTCATAACACGACACTGGTATTAAATATTTAGCATTCAAATCAAAACGTTCGTCCATTAAATTCTGAATATCTTAAATAATTTAAGTTGTATCTTTTTATGCTTTAGACTATTTACTTCTTTTACTAATTAATGTTTGAATTTTATCATTGATATCTTTTATTTTAGTATTGTATTCCTCAAACTCAATTTCATCAATTTCAGATTTATTAAGTTTATCCTTTAAGATATTTTTCATCATTTTCTAATTGCAACTCATTTTATATTATAGAATAAAAAAGTGCTGTTATATATTTTGCGAAGTGGTGTTATTTATTATATATTTACAACATGACAAATCACTGTTTTGTCACGTGACAAATCACACTTTTGTAATATGACATATGACACTTTTGTAATATGACATATGACACTTTTGTCCTGAATATGACAAATCTAACATGTCATATGACACTTTTGTTCTGAATATGACAAATCTAATATGACAAATTAAGCTTTTGTCCTGTAATATTAAATGAAAATTTATTCACATACTAAAAGTTAAAAAGTTAAAAGCAAAAATTTAATTATAATTTTAGAACATTTTTATTTGTATATAAATTATGAAATATATAAATACCACTCCGATGTAAGGCGATTTGATTTAAGTTGTAAAAGGATTCAAATCACGTTAAGAAGAAACGCTATCATGTTTTGGTGATAAAATGTTTAAAGATAACTCATATAATTAATTAATTATAGGAGATTACTCAGTCACATTTTATTGTGATATCGATAATGAAAAAGTTGACATAATTTAGTAGCTGTAATTATTAACAGCTAAATTCGGTAATGATAAAATATTTTATGTATTAAAATCAGATTTATTTAATAAGTATCATATATTTTGTCATGATTTAGTATTTGAAAACAATTAGTCGCTAAAATATGTTCTGAATTAAATTACAGGTTTAGCTTTCGACCCGGCTGTATATGGAAGCACATAATTATTCAGATTAATAGGCTAATCAAAAGATTTTAATAAAAGTAAGGGTATATATAACACAATGTATTTATTTGAATAAGGTGAACTGAAACAATTACAGAAGTACTTTATTTATCCTTTTGTTATTCATTAAGGTTATAAAGTCACTTATAAAGTTGAAATTCCGTATGTTCATTAGTAAATTGAATATTGTGAAGGAAGTGAGTCTGAAGAAATAGATTCTGAAGAAATAGATTTAAAATTAAACTTTAATATAAATATGATTTCACTTCGCACAAGAGCAATAGCCGAGTAACTAAATGCTGAAACTAATACTTATGACAACCGTCGGAAATTCGCATATTTTGTGTATAACTTAACAAAACGTGATAAATAAGAAACTATTTCAATTATAAAATAATTTGTTGATGAAAATTTGTTCAAAAGAACTTTTGGGAATGTTGATTATATATAATTCATTAATGGTTTTAAATGAGCTAATATTTTTTGCATATTATAAATAAGAGTAGTATGTCTGAATAAATAGAATAAGCAGAACCAGTTCAAAATATTGAATCAACTGAATTAGTTGACAAATCCGTGAAATTAGTGTCCATAAAACCCGGTTATCGAGTTATAACTGACAAAAACGGCGTTTCAAGGTAAATTAAAATTATTACGGAAGAATAGAAGCAAGCCAAAAAGGATTTGAAGAAAAAATCTAAAAATTAGGTTTAACAATAACCAAGCACTTAAGTAAATCTTTAGTCTTAAGATATTTTTGAAGAATAGAACAACGGAAAAAGTATTCTGAATGATTTATCCGCTAAATTAGATAAGCTAACCGAATATTTAATGAAAAATTAAGATAAAATAGAGAAATCTGAAATTAAAGAAGTTAAAACCGAAATTTAGGAAGTTAAAGCTGAAATAAAGTAAGAATAATAGATTTAAGAAATTGAGAAACCTGTTTTTATAGAAAAACCGAAAAGAGTTCATCCATTTTATAAATGAGCATTTCAAATTATTTTTTAAAAAATAATAATTAAAGTCATTCTATTTGCGGGATATTCTTTTACACAAATATGCGGCGGTTAAATGAATTTAAAGAAGTATACTAAAAGTTTTTAATATCGAATGACGGTTTTCCAATCAGCATATCGAATTGAACAGATTTGCCGTTGTACATATCTTCATATAATTTAAGAATGTCACCTTAATATTCAGTGTCTCTTTTATGTTCGATTGAAGTTTCAGGTATTCCTTTACAACGGAAATGATAATCATAAACTATTTCCTTATTAGGTAATGTGACTGCCAATTTGTCGACATAAATTTTCTTGTCTACAAATATAGATTCAACTGTATAAATGTTTTTATCGTTTTTGTTAAGATTAGAATTAAAATCAGAATGAAATTGTCCTAAACTTTTACCGACTAAAGGGCGGTTGTATATTTTTTGGAATTCTCTTTAAAGAAGGTCTAATTTGGAACGTTCTAAATGAAGACTGTCAGTGTCATAATGTAATAAACTTTAATATTCAGGTCCTCGGCTAAACACATCACTTCATTAGTTATACGTTTACTTTATGAGAGTATTAATATACCGACATGTTAATATCCGTCTTAAGAATTTAATTCTTTCTTCATAGTCACAAAGTATTTTTGATTAATTTTTATGACGTCTTCGATAAAAGCGAATTTAGTTTGAATTAGTTTTCTGAATTATTGTTCATTACAAATTGAATTTTAATTGAGTCTATCCTTTTCGATAGTTTTACCATAAAGTGAATTTAGCATTAATTTGTAAGTTGTTTCAACCGGATTGTCAATAGATTTATAATGCAACCTTTAATTGAACATATGTTTTACTGTTTCTTAAATTTTGTAATTACGTGCGCTGTAAAATACTCCTGAAAGTATTTCGTACTTAACTTTTTAGAATTTAACAATATCTTATAATGCAATATGATCTAAATGGAAAAGTTTTTCGAATACATTGTTAGTAAAATTTCGTGAACCGGTTTCTTTATCAACTATTGATTATAAAGGAAAATCTCTTGGAATAAAGTCGTTAGTTAGAGTAAATTTGATAGTCATATATAAACTATTTTAGTCTTCACTGTTTTGTTCGTTTTTAATTCTGAATAAGTTTTCAGGAACATTGTAATGTTTAATCATTTCGGCAGTTAAGTGTTCTGGCTTTCCTGTTGGGAAATATATTTAACTCATGGCTGAAGGATACAAACTAACAGCATCGAAATCTAATAACTCAATCATAGTTCTTATCTTAGTGTTATTCTGTAAAGAGCACCTGCCTCCTACCACGAATTACTAAAGGTACTTACGTAAAAGACCGTTAACAGGTTCGACTTCTTCATAACAACCTTATTTTCGTTATTGTGCAGCCGCAAGTGAAGAAATTGAAATATAATCAGTAATATCTAAATCAAATTCTGATTTTATTTGCTTTTAGAATACTTATAAAGACTGTCTTAATATGTCAACATCAATTTTGCAATAATATAAAGCGTATTTTTGCATATCGAATTAATCAGTTCCAATTAGAGATTCAGCGGCAATTATAGACTTTTTGAATTATTCGTAAGTGGCGTCTTACACAAAAGGCATAGCGTCTTAAATACTACCTATATTTTTCAAATAACGTTGTTCAGTATAATAATCGTACGGGAATATTTCCTTTTCTATATTTGTTAAATTGATTTTTTAGTTATTAGGTTCTGATTATGGTTATTGTAAAAACATTTTTGGTAATCGTTTAAGCGCACATTAAAATAGTAAATACGAATCTACGAACTTAACATTAACACCGACTTTATATTTTAAATGTATTCTTGTTTATAAACTTATTATTTTACCATTGAATTTTAGAGGATTAGATAACGGAATGTTCTTAAACATGATGTATGAAGCGTCATAGCCAAAGTTTTAATAATATATAATCACAGATTTGTCTTCTGTTGCGTCTGCGTACTCATTTTTCAAATAATTAATTAAAGACATAATGTTTCTACCGTGTTTTATAGGACCGTTGAGTTCAGCGTAACATAACAGAAATTCTTTATGGACTATTCTTTTCAGTTATCCTTTTTCATTATATTCGCCGTTGGTTGTAAAAGTTTCAAAGTCTGCTGCCATAATTTTGTCGTAGTTTTCTCCTAAAGGTTTTTCTATCGCTTCTAAACGTATAGCTTCTTAATCTTCTTTCGCTTATTAAAGTAATCTTTAGTCTTCTTCTGTTTATTGATAATATAATATTGCCGGCGGGTGAGTTAAATCAAATTAATTTTCTTAATTGAAAATATTCATATCACTTTTTTCTTTAAAATATTGTTCTTATATACACTCTTCGTTTGTAAATAAATATTTTATAAGTTCTAAAACTGTAGCTTTGTGTGTGGTATATTTTGAGAATGAGGCATTTCCGGCTGAAGTTGTTTTAACTTAATTTAATAGCATAAAGTTTTTGTATCTTTCGTCTGTTTTATAAGTTTTATAATGTTTAACGAAATTTAAAGTACAGGGTGCTATTTCATTAATAAAGTAATGGTTTTTGTAGCATGATATTTCTGTTTTGAATTCTATATCATTTACTTTTTGTTTTGAAACTTTATTATTGTATATGTAAGCGTAACGAACTTTATTTGTAGTAGAATCGGTACTTGAAATTATTAAAGGTTTCAATCCTTTAATTTTCTTAATATTTTCTAATGAAAGATTACCAAACAGACAAACGATTTGCAATTTTATTTCGTTAATTTCTTCTTAACTATATTCATTAGATTAAATTAGTGAATGTATAAAACAGTGTTCTTGAGTTTCTAATTCTTCTTAAGTCAATTCATAATTGTAAATTTATTATTTATTTAAGTTAATTTCGGGAATTGTTAAGAAATAATTAAAATATGCACCTTATTTTTTGTTATAATAATCGGTCGGATAATATATTTGTATATTGCTTTCTGTGTATTTGTGTTATTATTAAAACTCTTATAATTATTTAAACTGATTTTGATCTTTAAGGTCCACTCCGGCGCCTTAAATAAACTTAACGTTCAAACAATTGCAAATTTATTTTTCTAATGAATCATAATTTTTATTTTCAAAACTACTCAATAAAGCGCCATAAATATATTAATTAATATTATTTATAAGTGTTTAGTTTATAGGAACTAATTTTACAGGTGCGTTTTCTGGCGTAAATTGAATGACTTCATTTATGTGTGCACGTAATATACGTTCAACGTGTTTATAGAAAAATTCCATTTCCATTCCTTTATTGTTATCGTATGTATTATGTGATTTGATATATCCGTCAATTTGGTCTTCAGTCATTTCGTTCACCTTTTCTTAGTATAATGTTTTTAGTCTATTAGATACCATATGTTGAGTTTATTGATCGTTTTATGATTTTTGTAAAATAGTATTTAGATATTGAATATCGTTACTTTATTAAATAATAGATTGCTATAATAATTTTTACATTTGAAGCTAATCGTTATCTTATTTGTTCTTTTTGATTTACTATTTAAGCATTATTTACATATTTAGTTGATCAAGTTCATTTTATAGTTGTTAAATATCCTATTTTTGAACATTTTGAGTATTTTTTACTTTCTTTTGTTCTTTTATATGATCTTTTAACATTCTGTTCATCATATTTTGATCATTTTGTTTGATCAATTCTTCAAATTCTTTTTATTCGATGATTTATTATAGTCTAATTATTTCGTCTTTACAACGTCTATCAATATTCAGTTATCTCAATTCAGTTAAATTGAGTTTTTGCACATTCGCAGGTAGTGATTTCAATTTGTTGTCTAATCTCATATCTTTTTATATATATTAAAAAAATAATCATTTAAGAACTTAAAAGTAATTGTAAAATTCTTATTCGTCAAAATTGATAGGATCGAAATATGCGTTTTCGTATTCATAAATAACTTACTCATGATTACTCAGTTTTAATAGTAATTGAGTATAAAAGCTTTCTTATAAATTAAGATCAGAATTAAGTTCAACACAGTTTATGAAAAACTTTTATTAATGATGCGTTTAGAATATTTTATGCAGAATGTAGTGTTATTATTAACATACTTATTCGACTGTTGTTTCGTTTATTCTTTCCTCATATGCACTTTAAGATAAATGCCATTTGCGAACGTAATAATGATAATCTGTTTTATTTACGGTTTTATTATTGAAAGTTACACTCAAATTTTCTTATCTATTATCAAAAGGATTTCCATTTTTGTGATGAATAATGTATTGTTCTTTAATATTGGAAAATATATTTCTGTGTATTTATATTCCAGCTTAATTTTTAAAATATAGTTTTTATTTTAAGTTTAAAATTTAAGGTTGCGGTTACTCTAATGAAACTGTACATACATAAAATAAATAGGTTTCATATATAATTGGAACTGTATGATAACAATATTCGCTTTTCATTATTTAAAATGATCGGAATAATATTTCGAATAAATTTGTGTAATCATATTATTTTGGAAATTGGTGTTTAATACTAATACTTTGTAGAATTATTTGCTAATATTAGGTTAGAATTTGTTAAACAGTGGGTTTTGTTTTATATATTTCTAATAATTAGCGTTATATCTCTTTTACTGAAAATGTAGTCTTTTACAAGTCTATAAGTAAATTATACATTTCTAAAGATTAAGGAAGTTATAAATTTCGAATGAATTCGTTTATGTTCATTTTGTTTTACATTTTTATATTATTTAATATAGTCAAAAAAATAATCTTAAATTAATATTTCATTTTTAATTTAACAAACATTAGATTTCATTTTTAATAGATTCTTTTATTTATTAGTCGTTACAATTAGTAAAACATTTTCTTTATAAATCTAATTACTGAATTCTAATTTCGCATTATCGTGTCTTTATATCATTTTCATATTATAAATAGCCATAATTTGTATTGTCATCAACGTGTTTATTTTAAACTTTATAACTTAAGGTTAATTATTCTTATTAAAGTTTAAGTAAAAGCATCTATTCATTATATATAAGTAAATCAATATCTTTTAATACTTAATATTCTTTTTAGTATTAAGTCTATATGTTTTATATTTTTTCATTTAGTTCTTTATTTCTGATACCTGTTTCAAACATCCTATTTATAATATACAAAAAAATAATCTAAATAAAATATTCAGAATCAATAATATTTGAATTAAAGAATCTGTTCTAATTATTCAATGTTATGTTTATGTATTATTTTAAAATCATTTTAGTTTTATTAATATTAACGTTATTCATTCGCAATTGTGTTTAACATTCTTATAACAGGAATTATTGTTTTAATTATTTTAATAGAATCTGAACAGTTAGTATAAATCATATCTTCTTCGATAGAATTTTATTCTATAAATAAATAGTTGATATTAAAATACGCAATTGTTATTTTAACACTATCTTCTATAATAAAATGTGTCCAACAGTCATTACAAAATAAGTCTGACAGAATTTATGTTACAGAAAACATATTATTAATGTTATTTTGTTTAATAATGTCTGTAATATTGTTCGAATTGAATTTACTGAAATTTTATTTCAAATTATATTCTAACATTAATTCAGTTATGAAATCATTCAATTGTTTTTACATATTTATAAACAATAAAAAAGTCACTTATTAAATTTATCAATATATCTTTTTATCAAAATTTAAGTAAATCTATTTTTACGGTAAGAGTAATATATACACGAAATTGTATTTATATTTACCGTTTTATTCTAAAGGAGCATTGAAACCCATATTATTTTAATATTCTTCTATAAATTTCTATTTACTAAAATTTCTATTAACTAAACCAAGATCGTCAAACAAATTTTCAACTTATTCTAATTTAAGTCCTTATAACAGTACGAAATTGTTAATCATTTATCTTCTCTAACCTTGGAACAGAGTTATAGAGTGACAATTAATAAGCATAGCATAAACGCCGAAATGTCTTGTCAGTGTTAAAAATTCAGTAAATAGGTTGGTTTAACCGACGCCTGATAAAAACTTACTCGCGGAAGTGTCATCTATTTGTATTATAATAGAATGTTTTCTTAAACAGAGTCCATCATATTTTTGTTAATAAAGTTAATATAGCAAATTCATATTTTTAATAATTTCAGAATTAGTTTCTTTCACACACAAATATCGGTACTTATTTTTTAGAATATTTATTTACTGACTAACTTAAAATAATAAATCAATTTCAGTGTCTTCGATTCTTCTTCTTCTTTATTGATTGTATAATATTAGTTTTTCTTAAATTAACTTCTATTTCATATTAAATCTTAATTAACATTAAAGTTTTAGACCCGCGATAATTGAATCTGAAAAACTGTATAATTATTAAATAAAATCGTCCATACCGTTTTGATATACTCTTAAATCTATAATTGTTTTCAATTTAGTTTCACCGTTTAAGAATGTGGACATATCTGAATTTGCGGATTTAGACAATAAGAAAACATTTGTAATCGGAGCGTCTTTAACAATAAAAGGATTATTCAAATCATAAGAGTTCAGTTTCTTATTTCTATCAACTATTTCTTTAACAATTCTATTCTGTAAAGTAGTTTTTCCGGAAGATTTTTGACCGAATAAACCGTAAACCGCGTTTCGAGTAATTGGAACCGACACATTGCTTATGAGTTCTATTTTATCGTCAGACTCACCGTATATTTATTTTAATTTTAAATCATCTTTGTTCATAATGTATATTTATTTACGAAAAAATAATTATAATATTTCATTGAGAAGGTTCTTATGCGACAGTCATTTTACTAACTTCAGGATATATTTTCACAAATGAATCATAATTTAAGAAGCATATACAATCATAATTTTCAATTTTAGTTTTATTGTTAATTAAATTAGAGGAATTGAATTTAACAGGTTCCTCTGAATATTCGTTATAAGTAGCAAGTTCAAATGTTAATCTTAATTTTGAGGCGCCTGAATTATTAATACCGTCTAAAATACAATCAACAGGTAAATCATTATTAAATTATTGAAGTCCGATACAGATCATTGCGAACGTACGACCCCATTCCATTATATTTCCAAACTGTGGAGCCGGTTATGTCGACTGTTACATGAGTGAATTCATCATCTTCTATTATTCATATTAGAAAATTTCTAATTTACTAATTGCTTATGTAAATACAGGATCGTTACCTCCTTGTCTGTATAATTAAAATTTATGTGGGAAAACCATTTCTAAAGTATTGTCCATTTTTCTGTTAATAATATCAATACATTGTTAAACTGTAAATAAAGTTGACTATTGTCTGTACATTTCCCATTCTTCGGCAGCTGTCGGTTCGAACATTAAAATAATGTCATTAACAGAACGTAATGATCTGTCAATTGTTTCTGCTGTTGTTCCTGTTACAGGCTATTTGTTTGCAACTGAAAATGTGTCATATGCTATAAATTTGTTCTCTATTAACTTATTAGATGCGGAATCTGATAAATAATCAGGGTCACATTTAGTATCTAAATATAGTTTATGTGAAATAATACCTGTTCTGTTCTTTTAGTCACCGTCTAAACCTGTAACTAAAACTTTATTCGCATGGTCGAAACAGTACGCGAATTATTGATTTACGAATTCTATAATTAAAGTAACTGGTTAATTCTTCAAAGCATTAAAGTAAATATTAGTGTCGATTGCAAATTGTGAATTCAAACTCGAAAATGGTATTTCGAAAGATTTCTTTACTTAAATATAAGCGTGCTCGAATGCATTATTATTTGTACTGACTAATTTAACTGATTAGTTATCAATACATTTATAAGCTACAGAAGTAGCATTAACGGAAATAGTACCGTTAACAGCTTTCGCAAAATTTAATTCAGACACATATGTTTTAGTACCTGTTGCAAAAGTATATGGAAGCCACTCGACTTCCCAACACGGTTTATCTCCGCCAAACCACGTTTTATTATGAACATTTTAAAATTAATTGCTTAAAGTTTATTGTTAAATAGTTTAATACTTATAAACGTTATCATCTATATTAAGAGCTGACGAATATTATGGAACTGTCTTCTGTATCACACAAAAAGCGTTTAAAGGTCCTTCAGAAACACATTCTCTATTATCCTCTGGTTTATACTCATAATGATCAGTCACATAAGTTGCTTTCGTGAAATACCAATATCCTCCGATTAATTAATATTTTCCGGCTGACGGAAATTTGAATGTAAATAATCCTTCATATTAAAATATACTTGTGTGTTGAGTAACAGCAAACTCGTCTGTTGGAATTTTGAATTAAGGTTTATATCCTTTTAAGGAACTTCTCGGTTCTTAATATGTGATTGTACTTCCACCAAAGGGCTCAATGCAAGTTTAATGTCTATTGTTTGACGTTTAATAAGGATTCATATAATATCCACGTGGTTCGGCTTCAGAAATCTATATAGGCTAACTTGGAATAATATTATTCATTTTATTTCAGGCAAAAAATAATTCTATAATCATAATCCTTTGAATTCATTTTTCAGAACAGAGAGACTGATTTTTACTGATTTATTTATTCCTTACTGAACATAATAATATACTCTACCTTTATTTTCTAATAATCTCAATTCACGATACTAAATTCCATTGAATTAATATAATTAATAAGTATAAGGACACATATAAATATTTTCTAATTTATGATTGTTATATTCAGTTAACTCGAAACAGTTTTCTGAAATTTTGTCTAAATAAACAGCTTCAATATTATTGTACGAATTTCTATTTTTACAATTATCAGATTATGAAATATATCTTAAATTTGTGTAATGATTATTTAGTTTATTTCTATCAATATGATCTGTTTAATAATTTTCAGGTTTATTTCCTAAAAACGCTTATGCGACTAAATTATGAATGAAATACTTTTTCGGATTACCGTTTTCTGATAATTATATTCTTAAATATCCATTATTACTTGTGAAAGGTTTAATAATTTTTCCGGAATTTATGTTTTATATATTTCCATTTTCAAATACTATATAGTTAGAGTATCCTTCGATTTATTTGAACTGCATGATTGATTATTTATAGAACGATAAAAAATAATAATAAATATTTTTATTGTTAATAAAATGATAGAGCGTATTCCTAAATAAACTAATTAAAGAAAACATAGAACTCCACGTTACATTCCGATTTTATAAAACGTTATAACAATTGAATATTCAGAAACTTCTGACGTAGAATCTAATTGAAAATCATATTCCAATAGCGTACCAATCGTATTCAGCATCTTTTTCTCCGCAAATTAACATACTGAACTAATCGTTCGTACTCGTCCATGCATAAACACAATTATCTTTATCACTTCCTTTCTTAATCGCATAAGTTGTAAAACAACATTCTGAAAATGGTTCTGAAAATTCTATTATATATTAATTCATTCCTTATTCTAATTTCACATGTCCTGTTTGTACTTTTGAAAACATTATATTTATTTATTGCAAAAATAATTTAATTATTCACTGCCACGTTCCTTCTACTCTCCATGAATGGTAATTACCTGTTTTTGACGACGAAGTATAATCGTGTCGAACAGTAGTACTCGTAAGACTTGACTTAATGTAGCAAGAGTCTACGCCGGCCCCGCCGTTTCCCAATGATGCAACTATAGACACTGATTCACTTGTTATAGTTTTAAACGCAACAGGAAAAGATACAGTCGCACTATTACTTGCTCCTGGTGTCGTAATATAACCCGTACAAACTAAAGTATTTCCTGTTTTTTACCATCCTGTTCCTTGTGTTTAAAAGTTATATACGAATGTTTCTAAATTAGTTGTTCTTGTATTTATTGCCTGTACTGAATTACCTATTGTTATGACATTGTTATTAATATTAAATATATCATTCTTATTTTTTGTGTTATCAGTTTATAAAGTCGTTATTTTGCCTCCGAAAGTTAAATTTGTTTAATCTTATTCATTCATTCTGTTTGTTAGGTTAGTTATATTCGTTTACGCGGTTGTAATATTCGTTTTATTTGTTGTATTATCATTTTACAGTACAGTTATATTCGCTTTATTTTTAGTATCTTCTTATAATAAATAGTATGTTGACGTCATAGTATCACCTAAATTTTCGTCTATCTAATCTAATCTTCCAATTATTCCTGTTAAATCAGTTTATTCAATTTTGTCTAATCTTCCCCAAACGTCTGTAAAATTATTATTAATTTATCCAAAATTCCCTGTATGAATTTCTATAATAGAATCTTAAGTTGTATTAACAGTTTCTATATCTACGCATCTGCTTTATAGAGCACTAATGTCTGAATTCTATTTTGAATCATTAGTTTTTAAAGTACTAATATCAGTCTTATTTACAGTATTATCGTTTTATAAACTAACTATACTTGTGTTCTATTGTGTATTTAAATTATCTATAACCTATAATCTGCTAAACGCTGTATTCATTCCGTTATTTAATGTACCTACACTATTCTATAAATTTGTAATATTTGTATTTTAAGTTGTGTTTAAAGTATCTACATTATCTGCTCTATTTTTTAAAGTTGTTAACTAACTTCCATACAAATTAAAACCTGTATCAACATAAGTCTTATCGCTTTTCAATGCTAAACTCGTATCCATTTATGTTTTCGTATAAACGTCTGCTGCATTTGCTTTCAATCCTAATTTTCCGTCCATAGTTGTTTTAGTATATACGTCTGTCACATTAGTTTTTAAACTTAACTTATTATCAATATCTGTTTTAGTATATGTAGTCACTTAATCTGCTTTTGAGGTTCCTAATTATAAAATTCCACCGTTCAATTAAGTATTAGTATCCGATTATGTTACTAAAAAGGCGTCCACTTCTTATTTAGTATATGTTGTTTCCTTATCTGCTTTCTTAACACCTAAATCAGTTATTTACGCTTATAAACTCGCGTCTGTTATTCCTTACCCAATTTCAAATTTTTTAAGGTCTGCTGCAACTTTTGTGGCATCCACTTTAATAGTTGTTTATTCTGCCTTTATTTCAGTCATATCGCTTGTTAACATCGCATTCTCACCTTCCAATTTTACAACCTATGATTGTAAAGTACTAATTAAACCCGAATTTGCTGTACTTGTTGCTGCTGCCGCTGTTGCTGTACTTTATGCTGCTGCAATACCTGCGTCCATCGCTATACATTATGTTTAAAGTAATCCTACGCTAACGGATAATGCTGTTACTGCCGAATCAGACGCAAAACCTGTAATCTCACTGTGTGTCACATAATCATTATTAATTTTGTGTACACACGGACCTATGATATTTAAACGCTCTTCATGTACGTCTGTAAACTCTTTTACTGAATTTATTGTTTCAGTTTATTTTTTATTAACTTCGTCTATATTAACTAATATTTATTAAATTAAAGTTAAATCTTCGGATTATTTTAAATTTACAGTATTAATATTCTGAACAATTTATTAAATTAAACCGTTGTCAACTTTTTACTGTTCTATGAATATGTCAATATCATTTAATTATTTTAATATATCGTCGTTCCAAATATATTAATCGGAAAACTTATTCTGTAAACTTTCAATTTAACCGGTGTGTTTTCCAATCAAATCCCATAAATTATTAAGTTCAATTCTATATTATTAACTTTTATGTATTAAATCATTCAAATTTAGACTTACGTTAATACCATTAGCATACATTTCGTCACTATAAAATTTTAATATAGACATTTCTTTTATTGTTATTCCTTCTAATTAAGTTAAATCTAATTTAAAATCATTATCACCGGTTGTGGGATTTATGAATCTTTAGCTCCCTGAATCATTAGAAAATAGTATTTTATTTGGACTTGATAAATCTATAACATTATCACCTTAATAAATTCTATTTACTTTCAATTTTGTTGTATCTTAATATTATTTCATTCTATTATTTAATTCAGAGAAAAATTTAGTAACCGGTTTTATTGTAAATATATTTTCGTAAACATTATTTAATTTTCTTTTTACGTATATTAACACGTCTGGTTTATTTTATGAAATTATTATTCTGAATTAAATGTATAAATTCGTCACACATGTAGTTGTAATTTATATCTTTATAAACAAAACCTAAACTTAACGTATATTAAATTAACTGAACTGTTATTTACCAAATACCATAATCATAATCTTTATTGTCGTCCCATATCATTCCTATAATCTAAAAATCTAAAAATATAGTATCAAATATAACAAACGTTCATTGTATATTTTGTACCTGGTGTTTTAGTTTAACACGCGAACCAAAAATCTAATTCTGCTTTATGCAATACCTCATCCGTACGTAAAGCATTAATATTAATATAGAATCTGCTGCCATCATATATTTCAATCAAATACTTACCTGTTAAATATTTTTGAAATTCATCAAAATCAGTCACTTAATTCCCTTTATTATCGACAGCTTCAATTATTCTTTCAAATTAAAACTCTTTAGTGGCTTCCATTTCTAAAGGAAAGTACTCAATTTTCTGTTTGTCTATTTCCGCGTGTTTAAGTTAATACGGTTTTCTAAAATAAACTGGAATAGAAACATCTTAAGATAAATTTTCAGTAAACTTTTATTGACTAAAACCGACTGGACTTATTTAATAAAATCTGGAAACTTTATTTATTATAACGTAAACACCATAACTCCATTTTTTCACTCTGGCTTTATCTAAACTATGTTCTTTCAATAATTAAGCGTACACAAAATCACCGGTCATAAAATCGTCTCTCATATCTACTGTTTCGTTGTGTATTTTCTTTAAACTATTCTGTAATTTTACATCTTCTATAGTTATATCAACTGGAAACTTATTTTTAAAAGTATTAATGGGTCTTCTAAAATTATGTTCATCATTTATTTACATTACAATTTGAAATAATTATTCGTGACTAACTTCTTCTTAATCTTTCAATTCTAATAATTTTTACTAAATCCATGATCTAATAAATCTTGAATACGAATTTATAGGCGCTAATGTTAAATTATCTTTTATATTCGGATTAATAATTCGTTATTATATATCCTGTTCCTTTAAATAAGCTTTATATGTCAGTTTAAATTCTGAGCCGTCGTCTGACGTTATTTTCTAAATCAATTAGTCTGTAAATTTTTCTTTAACATATTATTAAAAGTTTTTAAAAGCCGCTAAAGCCGATTCTGTTGTTTTATCAGGCAACAATTCGACATACAATCTGTGATTTGAGGGATTATAATGAACTAAAATATACTTTGGTCCATTAATTTTTTCAAAAATATGTTTACTGTCGTTTAAAAACAGTATATCAGTTTCAAAAGTATCATAATCATTTATAAACATATATTATTTTTCTTTATTTGTTAAAGGCATCTTTAATTTTTTCAAAAAATAATATACTCAAAATTTATTAACTTTCGTATTAATTTAAATTATAATATTCAAATCATTTTCTTCTAATTTATTCAATTGCGTCGATTGCTGCTCCCGATCCTGGTAAAACAGTGTTAATAATACCTTTAAACGGTTTACCGATCACTTTCCAAAATTTACCAAATCCATTCTTGAATTTTTACCATCCTGATAATTTTTATTAAGGTTATTAAATTTAAGGACTTGGTTTAATACCAATCGCATCTGGTCTACTCGGTTTTATACCAATCGCACTTGGTCTATTGGGTTTAGTGCCTATCGCTATTTAATCAAGAAACTGTCTCCCATTTGTAATTAAGTCTTTAGTATGCCCTTTAAATTCTTCAGGGATCGGTGCTTTTTCCACTAACTAATTTGCTGTGGATTGGAATATATCTTTCAAATCATTCATCGTCATATTTATTTAATTCAAAAATATTTCATTTTACTAATATTCTCAATAACATATTCGGAATATATTTCGTTTCTACTTTAACTATCTTATTATCTTCTGTTTCTACATAATTTACAATTTTGAATGTCAATTTTTTAGATTCTGTATACACATTCTTCCACAAAAATACACTTTTATTTGTTGGTTATAGAATTAAACTGTCAGCTACAATTACTCCCAAAATTCTGTCAAAATCTTATTGTTCGACTTATATATAAAACATTGATGTATAACAAAACATTTCCGCTAAATTTACTTTCACATCGTAGTTAACAGAAAGTGTTTTATTAGTTCCGATTATATTATTAGGACTTTTCTCAAATAAATTAGTTATACTACCTTCAGATTAATCTTTAAAGAATATTCTATTCACAATATTTTAAGTCGGTTCATTGATAAATTTTATACCAAAATAGTAAAAATCTTAATTATAATAAATCATTCCGTGATTTTATACAGTATCGTTTCTGGTATATGTTGTTAATATTTAAATTTAGTTATTAATTTTATCATGTTCAATTTTAATTCCTACTTTATTTGCTCCGTTTTTATCTGAAAATATTCTCTACATAAAAAGTTATAAACATTTAAGAAAATCATAATCAATAAATTTATTTTAATAATCTTAAAATTCAGGTTCATTAAATAAATAAAAGTCTTATAACAATTCTTCATCTGGACTTTTAGATTAAAATATAGCATACAGTTCTGTGTACATTTCATCGTCTGGAATTTTAATAGTTACAGAATTTAATTTTTACATTTCTTCATATGTTAACGGATATTTAGAACAATCATATCTCAAAATTTATACGTGTGAATTATTAATACAAAAAGTTACGTCATCCAAATTCCCTGACGCGTCACTTAATGAAATTTAACTTATAGCTCTTGGTAATTATATTTCTTGTTAATTAGTTTCTAAGCTAATAAACATTTACTGTTTACTATGACCTTTAATTTATGAAGGGCTGCCGACTTCATCTGTAAAATTTAAAGCCTCTTTTTAGTAAAACATTAATTCTAATACTATAAACGAAATATTTACCGGTCTATCATCTTAATCAGTAATTCTAAATGTTAATGGCGGATTTTTCAATAATTGCAAATGCACATCTAAATTTTTATTCGAATAACAGAACTTTGTTGATCTGTTTACAACAGACAGAACGTCAGTACTGAATAATTATTTATTTCTCACATTCTTATTCGCGTCTTTATAAGCTACTGTATTTTACATACACGCATTTATTTACTCACAACAGATTTTTACATACTGAATTCGCATTGAGTTATCATCTAATTAATTATATATTTTATCTATAGTATTAGTTTAAGCACCTTTAGTTAAAACAATATCATTATGAATACCAAACAAATTTTACAAATTGCCTGTGACTTAAAGCTTTAAATTTTTAGATGAGAAATTTTTAAACTAAAATCTTCTAAATCTTTTAGTTTCGTCATATACAGCTGTTATTTATATTAACTCCTATTTTACTTACTACATTTATTATTATTTAAATTCCATCATTAAATCGGTTATATTATCTATACTTTAATTAAATTATATCACTAACCAAATTTAATTGAGATCAGTATCAAAAATTAATACTCTACCTTAACTACTATACAAATCTTTCATCGTTAAACTGACTAAACTTACATAATCGTCTTTTCTGAATATATTATTTGTCGGTGTTACTTCTAATTCACTCGGATACTAATATTAATCCGGATCTTACTACTATGAGGTTATTATTTATGAAAATGTTGACATCTATTTATGTTAAATGAAAAATACTTTTCCAAATATTAAATATTATTCAATAATTGAACATTTTTTTATTAATAATAAATATGTAGGATATAAATTTTAATGAAAAGAAAGATGAGTACACTAAATTGATTAGAAATATAAAATAACAAATCAAATACAATACTCAAAAATAAAAAGATACCTAATAATTAAAGCAAATATTATAATTAACTTTAAATAGTAGAGCTGAATTAATTAAAGATTTTGAATCTAAAAGTTTATCTGAAGACTAATTGAAAAAGAAAAATGAACTTCGTATGAAATACCAATAAATAAAATAACAATAAATTGAAAAATCAGGTGATTATGCTTAAAAGAAATATTATCATAATAAAATTACTAAACAACAGTTTAAACAAAAATAAGAAACAGAACCTAAATAGGAATGAAGGAAGATATTATTTTTTCTTAAATAAAATAAATGTAGAGAGACAGACACGTGAAACATAAAGTTTTTTCAGAATAAATAAAATAGAAAATGAATGCTGAATAACTTACTCAAACTAAAACTGATATTTCCATTATAGCGGATTATAATTCAATGCGCTCAAGTTAGGTACTCTTTGAAGAACAATGTTAATTGAAAAGATTCCAAACATATAGCGAAATTTTAATTAAACGATTTACGTTCGATAATATTAACATGCCTTTAATAGAGGAAATGACTAAACAATTAGTCGCATTAGCTGAACTGTGCTTTACAGACAAGCAAGACGGTGGTAAACGTAAATTCAATGTAAAAACCCAATTGCAATGTGTGTTAAATAATACAAAACAAACAGTCAGTGAAAAAATCGCAGACGCGTTTTTAGATTAAACTATTGATAAAGTTTGTAAAGAATATTCTAAACAGGAATTAATTGAGTTCGCTACAAACATTATGAAACTTGGAAACAAAATAACTAAAGGTTGTTTAAAAACCTGTTTCTATGAGGACTGATATTAATAATTATTTTTTCTTAAGTAAATGACTCAATAACAATTATTTCAAATTAATTATGATTGTAAAGATTATAAAACCGAAACTCTATATATGTCAAAAGAAGATATGAATAAACTTTACGAAGTATCTTAAGACGAAATTAACACCAAAACACGTGTGTTATTTACCCCGCCGGTAAATATGGTTTTAGAACCTATAATATATTTAGGAAAAACTAAAGATTCTTTAATACCTTATAAGTGTGAAGGATTTTAAGGGACTTACGCTTCTGAACATGTTTATCTTAATACATTATGTTCATATATAACCACATTTTGGAACGAAACTTTCAATTCAGAAGAGCCTATAGTATTTTCTTTAGATTTAAATCGTTTATAAAGAAGTTTACGTGCCAGAATCGGAACAGCAGAAACACCATTCGCTTTTATGACTAACGATTATCGACTTCAAAAAATATTAGGTTATTCGAAATTCGAAGATAATTAAATTTTCGAATCTTAAGTACAATCAATAAAATAAATGAACAACGAAAAACAAAAGTTAGAAACTATAACAGTTTAAGTAATAGATTTTCCGAGAGTAATGTACATTCGTGGATTTAGATATTTAAATCTTATTTGTTATGATCTTTCACAACATACACATAGAGAGAATAATGAGATTAGATATATTCTTTTAAGAAGCTATTACGATTTTCAGAACGGTATATACGCAGAATTACCAGGAAATTATGATGTAATATTTTCATGCAACTCATTAGCTCATGGAATTAGAATTAGTTTTCAGGATGAAAATTATAGAGAAATAGATTTAGAAGGTGAACCTTTTACATTATAATTATTTATTTCCCCGTCCGCAAGAATGATAGAAAAACGTGCTTTCACTTAAGCGGTTGAACAATAATTCAAAGAACAATAAGCCGAAAAAATAAAATAAGAAAAAGAGCAAAAAGATAAAAAGGATAAAGAATATAAAGAGAAAAAAGATAAAGAAGATAAAGATAAAAAAGATAAATAAGATAAACTATAAATTAAAAAGGACAAAATTGAACAAAATAAAAGAGACGAATCGTTATTTAAAGTTTTAGGTAAAGTTATTAAACTCAATAAACAATATTATTAATAATAAAATTCTGAAATAAAAGAAAATTGGAAAAATCTTATATCCGCTTTTGAACTTAAAAATATAGAACACGACAAAATATAAAAATAACTAACTGAATATACGAAATAAATAAATGATAAAACAGACGCTTAAGAAAAATAATTTAACAGTAGTACAGGTTAATTAATAGCAGAACTTAAAAATATTTAACAGAATTAACGTGCATCTGTGAATTAAGTATCTTCGAAACTATAAGAATCTAATAATATAGAAATATAAAAGACCCAAAATATTAAATAATTATTAGAAGAATAAATAACCCAAAATATAAACGCATTTTAGAGTATGAAAAACATAATCGAAAACACAACAAAACAATTCATTAATGAAATATTAAAACATTAAAACGTGAATGACCTTAAGGACGCTGAAAAAACAATCGAACAGAAAATCGAAACTCAAAAACTAAAATTATAAGACCAAAAAGAAACTTCCATAAAAACATTAAACCAAATAAAGAAATTAGACTCATTTATGACTGAATAATGTGAACTGAATATTTCCATAATAGAAACTGAATATTCAATAATAGAAGAGTCTTCTTTAATATCTGAAAATAATAGAAATAATATGATAGCCGCTGTTCGTAATAATCATGATGTTTCTGAATAACACAAAATCGTACAATAATTTAGAGAAAATTAAAATTAAGTACTTAAAACACTGACTCAATCTTCTTAAAATATAAACGCAATAGAAAAACAAATTCACAATTATATTTAAGATAAATATTAAGTACCTGCTGTATTAAATACATTAAAAACATTATCGCGTTCGGAAGAACATGATACCTTAAAATTAGTCGGTTCAATTGACTGATTCTTTTGTTCTGATTATTTAATTCTGTGAGCCCGTGAGCCTGTGAGCCTGTAAGCGGCTGTGCCTGTTAGCCCTTGAGCTCTTGTACAGCTGTGCCCGTGAGCCCGTGAGCCCGTTAGCCGCCGTGCCCGTGAGCGGAAAGCCGGAGACTGATTATTTTTTCCGACTTTTTTATTTTATTCTGTGGCCCGGACACTTGACTTGATAATAAATTAGATTCAATAAGTACTAATTCAATGCTAAGTATTTACCGTTTATTTAAATATATAGTAATAGCTCAGTAACTGTATTCGCTTATAAAATATTGTAATAATAAGATTAAACGCATAACTATTATTTTGCAATTTGATCTCATTTATAAGTAATAATGCTGAATGAGATGAAAAATGTTTGTTACTATATATTATTATATAGTAAAATGCTGTAATATCAATAATTAGAAATTAAACTAAAAAATAATTATAGGAAATTAGGGTTGGGATGGAATAACCCACAAATTGAAATGAATAGTACAATAATAATGGCATTATTGATATAATATAAACATTGTGTATAAAAAGTCTTCCACTTCAATGGATTAAGCTGGCAGAACAGAAATTATAGTTTCGCACTCGCTTGAACAGACTGAAAAGGAACTGGCAAAAGATAAATCTCAAATTAAATGTTAAAATAAATTTTGCAGATACATTAGTGGGTTCTTAACTCCAAATTAATTGATTGCTCACTCGATAATTGGATATATTTGTATTTGGTCAATTTTTGGTGCCTCTTATGGAACTTTCAATTAAGTTAATCATTACTCTATTATGAGTTCAACATTTTCTTATTTGGGTTCAAATGACAAGGATTGTAATCCGAACGGTTGGTATTGGTTTTCAATTGGTATGTTTGTGAGCTTTTTCGTGGAGATTCCGCTGATAATGTACATTTACTAGCGTTTGAAGTTAGTTAACTACCGTTTGGCGACGGTTTCTAACGGTTTCTGGCTCTTTGGTGTGTGCGCGTAGTTTTTCATTGGTGTGTTTCCGTCCAGCAAGGACAAGATATTCGGGAATACGGAGTTCAGGCAGTTTCACAACCCGATAGCCGTTATTTGCTTCGTGTGTGTTCTGGTTGGTGCTCCGTGCTCGGCCGCTCTTGTAGCCTATGATAAACCAAAATCTTGTACGAATTATGGCAAGAGAAACCTCTTGAATCACCGTTTGACTGACGTTTGCATCTCTTTGGTAATGATTTCGATCTGCTTGGTGGTTATCTTCTGTGTGCTCTGGTAAATCGTTTATCCAATCTAGTATAAAAAAGATCCAAGCATTGGTTCGAACTGGTCAGCTGGGATGAACACGATTTGGAGCTTCGCGCTGTGGGAGAACGTGTGCATAATCACTTTGTACGTTTACATTCTGTGGTTCCCGTTCACTTTGGAGTTCAGAACCGATGAAAAGAGGCCCAAACAACGAATTAGTTGCTCGTTTTCACCGGTGAATTTTGAAAGTATTTAGTTGAAAACGGAACTCTCAGTGATGTGGTTCAAGATAATAAAAGATAAACGAGTGCAGTTTAGGAGTGGGGCGGACTTTCTGGAGCATTTGGCGGATTACGAGGAGATTTAAGGATTACTGAGCAATGACGCGGTTGAAGTAATAAAAAGTGTTGGGAAAATGATAAATGAAGGAGAGCGCGAAAATGCGCAGAAAATGATCAAATAATTCGGGAAAAGATCAAATGAGCTCTGGAAGTGGAAACGCGTGATGCTCAAGTGCGCAAAGTGAAAACTATTATTAACTAATAATTAATACAATAGATTTGGAACATGAGTGAGTGAAAAAATATATAAAAGACTAAAAGTTAAAATTATACTTCATTATCAAAGAGAATTACCGTTGTTCCATTAACCAGAGATCGTCTCACCATTTTCGAACGTAAGAACCCCCTTTCCGTGCTCGCCTCCGTTATCGTTGAATTATCCGCTGTAGGTCCATTTGCATTTTATTTGCTTGTCCTCCCCGTCATAACTCTCTGGAGGCGTATGCGTTTTAATTCCACTGTATTTGGTCGGTTCTCCCTTGTAAATCCAGTGATATGAACCGTTTTCGTCCTTTTTAACGCTCTCTAATTTTTTAACCACTTTATTGTCCTCAAAAAGCGCTTTAACGTACCCAGTTGGTGTTTAATCAGTGCAAATACCATGTTTAACCCCATTTTTAAAATACCCAGTCACACTGTGACCCTTATTATATTTTTTACAGCCTTTAACTAAGACCCCGTTTACAAACGTTCCGATATGCGTTGAATCGTGCTGAACTAGCTCACCAAGACCGTTCAGAGTGCTATTTTTGATCTTTCCTCTCATTTAAATGTCAGATTTCTTTCCAGCTTGCATTAAAAGTCCCTCACCAGCAAGTTGGCAGTTGATAATGGAGTCAATCTTGCCGATGAAGTAGAGTAGATTGGACTCCTTGTCCTTGAAATCAATACGGCCGCACTTGGGCTTCCCAGATTGTAACTCACCAGAAAAAATAATGTACTCGTTTTCAAAGGATTTCTTAATGGATAATTCATTCTCATAAGTTATACAAAGTGTGTTCAGCCACTCAAAATCAGGAGTAAACTCAGTTTCTGAAGGAGCAGCACAACCCATATTTGAAGTGAATTTAAGATTGTATACAATATATTGAATGACGTTGTTGCATACATTTACAATGAAAATATAAAATATTGATGATACATACGTACATTAAAAATACATGTATGTGTATATACATGTATGTGTAGTGTAATACCTAAATAACGGAAACTGAAATGTTTGAGATACGAAAAGTAATTATGACTTCAATCAACAATAGTATATTGATAATATTTTAAAATATTTTGAGATTTCTTAATATTTTGAAAATAAATATTGAATGCCTTAATTAATGGATATTGAGATTTTGGTGTTTTTCAAGTAGGATAGTGTTTTATACTACATTGAAGTATACTTTATTTAGCTATATAACGTAAAGAGTTGGATATATTTATGTATATTTGCCCAACAAACTGTACAAATTACCTTTTAAAGAAAAGCGACCCAGAAATCGCAAACAAGACAGATCATTTATGACACTATTCCCAGGTTTAAACCTTGAACAAATAAGAAATAAACTATTCTCAGTTTAGTAACTTAAAACAAAAAATAAGTTGTTATGAATCGCACAAGCTCAAAACAGATACAGCTCACATTTTAGGAAGTTCACCTCTTCTAACTGTTGAAACGGTTTTTTAATGAGGTAAGTTTGTTTTAAAATTAGTTCAGATAATTTTACTTATCCTACTATTTTTTGCATTAGTGTATTTTAGTTTAATAAATCTTAAAATACTTTATATATACGTGAACTTCTATGAACTATTTGTGACATTTTACCGAACGTCAACCCAGCGTATTCATGTCGGCTGAGATAAGAGAAAGGATAAACAGTATAGATGTAAATTTCATGTATGATTAATTTATTGTATATTGAAATCATTGAATAAAGGCTTACCGACAAATAAGTATGATTTGATTTGGGATTTTTAAATTAAAATTAAAATGTTATTAAAACACTGTAATAATAATAAAATATTTTTATTTTCATTCATCAAATGAAGGCCACACATAATCCAAGAATTATATGGGATCATGACCAAATTATCTCTGAAGGCAATAGAAATCGAAGTAGAGTTACTTTTTATTTATTTAAATTGAACCATGAACGCTAGTTTTTTCTCAAAGCGCCGTGTGATCCTTCTAAACCGTTAATGTTGTTGGTAGGATCCTCTGGGTCAGCAAAGTGTTCTGAGTGGTTGACTGACTTATGTACAAAAGTTGATGACAGATGCTTATATGTGGCAAGTCCGTCAGAATATACCGTCACCGATTTTACAATATTTATTAATAAGAGGTTATACTTCTTCGATACTTCTTCCCAAAATATAGAAGCAACGGAATATCCTTGACTATCTTCCGCGTATAGAAAAGAACCATTTAGTTGTTCCTTTAGTTGGTTCTCCCCTATGATACTTTACACGTGCCCCTACGAATTCATCAATTTCTTTGTCTTCTCCATCATAAAACTATATACGTTCAAGATATTTTTAACAATATTCACGAAATTGATCAAATACTCTGTCCACAGTTCTTTCATTAACAAAATATTTTGCTGCAGCTGATGCAGCAGTACTATTACTTGCACATTCAACAATAAGCTGGAAGTGACGATCCCATTACATAGAATGGAACCCAGCAAGCGGAGTCCCGGCCCATAAATCATGTCTTTTTTTACAATTGGTATTTATGCAAATGAATATATTTCCCACCAGCTTTACAGGATGAAAACACTTGGTGCATTATTTAGGTAATGGTGGAGCACGGTTAAATTTCTTAAATTTAGCGTAGAAAGATATGTTATCAAGAAGAGTAGGTTTGAAAGCTTCCATTAGAAGTGGGTGGTTACAAGAAATGATTTTTATGGTATAATAAGACTTTATTATTATAAACTCCAATGAACCTCACTAAATCATACTTCTGTGTCGGAAAGCCATAAAATGACTCACTTAACTGTAACCTTATCATCAGTTCTAAGGCTCAATTCAATCATTCAATCTTCATTGAAATCATTGTATATTGTGTATATACCCAGATACAAAAATATCTGAAAATATTATTTATTATAATAACTATTATAATAGCTATTTACCACTTCCCAACTTATTATGATGATCCAAAACTAAAATAATCAAAAAATAGATTATAACATCAAAATGACTCTCAGGTATTAAAAAAATATTCATAATGGTATCTTAAAAATTGGCGATGGTGGGGAATTAGATGTAACAAACCTGAGCTTTATAGAATAGTTAGATATAATAACATTAATACTGAATATAAATGATTAAATGAGTGTAAAATTTAGAAATAAAAGGATTAAAGAATTATTAATACTAATGCCTAATGAGGATTCAGTTTTGAATTGGAATATCAATGATTTGGAACTTGATAACCTTGAAACTTTGGTGTTACACGACAATAACCTGTAAAACGATCAAATCTTTAATCTAGCAAATTTCAAGAAACTCCACACTCTGGATGTTTCACTAAACAACGTTGATCTAACGCACATTCATAGTGTTACGAGTCTGACTAAACTGACTATGGGATACTGTGGTTTATAGAATATTGACTAAATTACATCATTAGTTAATTTAGAAGATCTCGATTTAAGTGCAAATATTGGTATTGACATTAATCCTCTGTTTTAAATTTAAAGTCTTAAACATTTAAATATGTCAGATTGTAAGTTGAAACAAATTGATTAGATTGGTTCACTTACTAATTTAGAAGTTTTAGATATATCAATGAATAAACTACAACAAATCGACTCTATAGGTTTATTGGTTAATCTCAAAGAGCTAAATATCAGTAATAACAAGAACTTAGGCATAACTCCGTTGAAGAGTTTAATCTGTCTCATATAATTAAACCTAAATAATTGTGAATTAAAATCTTTGAGTGCTTTAAAAACTCTTATCAATTTGCAAAACTTAGATCTTTCTTCCAATGATAACATTGATATAACAGAGTTGCAGTATTTAAAGAACCTTACTCATTTAAATTTGACACGTTGTAGCTTAGTTTCAATCTGTGTTTTAAGACCACTTATTAACCTAAAATATTTTGATATTGAAGGGAATAAAATAGTGTATTTAGACTCTAATATTATTGATATGAAATAATTAAATCAACTAAGAGTGAATAATAATCGTATTAGCGACTTTTCTTCTATTTAAACACACCAAAATTTTAATATCGACTAATCAGATACTGATGTTGATAATGATGAAGACATTTATGTAAAGCCAACCAAAAGACGATTAAAATTCAAAATATACGATGATCGACGATTAAAACGATTATAAATATAATCGTTTGTCTACGATTGATAACCATGTAGATATTGAATGGAAGTACTGTTTTTATTATAAATAGTGGAGTGACGAAGTTGGAGTGGTTATTTAATTATTAGTTGTTTATAAGTCTATAGTATACATGTAGCTTCAAAATTGTAAATTATTAATCGTCTTTTAATCGTTGACTTAATCGAAAATAACGATTGAAATGGCAAGAACCCGATCAGATCGAAGACGATGGTTGGCTTTACATTTATGAGGATGAAATTTACGATGAGGACATATCTAAGGAAAGATATTTTGACATATCCTTTTAAATATAACCGTCTGAAGAAGAACTTTGCTACGCCAATAAATGGAGAAATATTGAAAGCCCGAACATTTAACTCAAAGAAATCCAAAACAAACGCAAAATATTTAAAACGGCATTCGCTAAGTTCAAACAAGAAATAAAGGCAGTGACGAACAACACGTGTTAAAGTCAGATACAGTTCACATCTTCTGTTGCTCAACTCTTCCAACAGCTGAACTAATTTGGGTTCTAATGAGATCAGGTAATTATTACTATAGTAAATTTCATTAAATTTCTATAATTTAATAAATGTACATGTTTTAAATAAGTAAAATGAAAACGCTTATCATTAGAGACAATAAGACTAAGTGTTCAATTTAGAATAATGCTCTTTATAAATGTATTTGTGATTATGAAATTAGTAATTTCATAGAGGATAAGAATCATTATACTTAAATAATAAACAGATACAAAAAGATAATATATCCCAATTTGATTCATGCAATATAAATTTTCAGTTATACATATATGTATAACATTAATCACTAAACGTCATATAACAGTATGCAGTATATGCTCATATACCCCAAATGTGTATCTAATTTAACTTGCAAATACTGTATGTAACGTAATCTATAGATTCTAAATCGTGTATTAAAATATTAAGATACACATCATAATCTTAAAGATTATTTTAGATACTGCAATAAACTGTGTTTAGCAGCGTTCTTATCTACTTGCAATATATCATTCCGCTTCTTACTGTGGTCGCCAAGCCAACTTTGATTTCAAAAAATACTAACTATTTCAAAACTATTTTTTGTATTAATTTTAACTATATATTAACTCAATGTTTAGTAGCGTCTCCTTTCTATTTTATTACTTCTTCTAACCTTTTGGGCATAGAGTCAATCAAATGATTGATGATATCTAACGAGATTTACTCCAACGCCCTCTTTACTTCTTCATTTAATAAGTCATATGTGGTACATTCTTCAGGGGAAATGTTTGACTTCAGTGGATTCCAGCAGTGAAAAAGTGGATTTAAGTCTGGACTCATTACTGGAAAGCGATAGAGCTCAATGTTGTTAGCAGTATAAAAGTTTTTCATATACTTACTAAAATGTGTCGGGGCGTTATCTTGTTGCAACTTCAAGTTATGCTATTAAGTGATGGAAGTGTAACTTGTCTGAGAACTTAAGAATTGACAATTGAATTCATGGTCGTACCGCACGGCATAAACCATAATGGACCCTTATATCTATAGCTAATCGTACTATAGATCATGCACGAAAACAGTCCATATTTTACACTTCGAGAAAATACTTCGGATTCCACTCGTCTTTAGGTGTTCTGAGCACTCTACTCGCTCGATTTGCATAGCATTTTGAGCGATACTCATCGGTATACTAAAAAGTTCTCCAATATTCAATTGGTTGTTTCAGGTTCATTCGAGCAAAGTTCAAACTTTCCAATTTATGCTTTTCGGTAAGTTTTGGCTTTATCTTAGCAACATAGAAGCTTAAACTGAATTTGGCCAGGAGACGAGATACCGTTGTTAGAGACATGGAAATTCCACGAAGGGCTTAGTATTTTTCAGCTATGATTCGTCGAGTTTCGAATCTATGGCTCTGGCGATATTTAACAACGCGAAAATCTCAGCTTAGTCAAATTTTCTGACACTATTATCGGCATGAGAAGCTTCTAGCTTGCCTGTAACTTCAAAGTGCTTAAAAATGGAATAAACAGTTTGGAGACTACATTGAAGGCAACAAGCAATGTATTTCTTGGTTGCAACAGTTTGTGATTCTGTTTCTCACATTCTCATCATTATGCGACGCTCTTGTATTGTGATCCGTCGGCTTCGTGTGTGCTTCGTCATTTGAAGGATGAAGTGAAAAAGAAATGAACCGCAGAATTAATTGAATATGTTATAATTAGCATAAATACAGTGATTTAATTTTCAAGCGCAATTATTACATAAACATTTGTTAAAATCAAAGTTGGCTCGGACACCACAGTATCAACATGCTGAGTTTTGTTTTGCTTCAAGCTGCAAAGACTTGCTCAACAAAAATAGAAATAATCGTTGCTGGAATGACATTAAATATAAAGGATACATGTCCAATCAATATGAACTGCCTGAACATGCCCTTCGAAACCTACATGTAGGATTATAGCGATCTCTTCCCAGAAGAATACCAAGAGTAAATCGGTGTATTAACCGAAATGCTTTCTATTGATAAGATTAACATGTGCAATATCTGGCCTGCTGATGGCTGTAGCACACCAGAAACTTGCACCTATTACTAACAATGCAGTTAAAGCTGTAGCAGCAAATGCCTGTACAACTCTGGTAACTTTACAAGAATTCTCGAACCGGATATGTATTTGGGTGATAGCATACCAACAACGTTCCCCCTGAACGGGATGCTCTACTGTGACTACAGTGCTCAAAAGCTTAGTATTGGTGCAAGTGTTGGTATTGCGATTGGAGTCATTATTGCTGTTGTTATTATTATTGTTGTGTTCTTTGCTTTCAAAAGAAATAGTGGAAAGCCCAATAATAAATAATAAAAGTAAATGAAGAACTCGTATATATGAGATAAATCATATTAAAATTATTATGTATATATAATATTAGATAATATAATACTTGGAACAACATTAAATTGAACCTTCCTTTTATGAATTAATAATAATACCTATATTAATAATACCTAATCATAAATATTACTAATCGAAGAACAACTTGAGAAAATACAAACACTGCACCTTAATGAGTGCAAACGTAATATAGATTCTATGATTTAGATTCTAATATTTTCGCAATCTGGAGCCAGGTAAAATTTCAATTACTACATTACCTCGAATGCAGACCCCCACTCCTATTCACTTACAGACCCCAAAAGTGCTCAGTTATTGACCCCATCAATATTTATGAATAAAAGGGTCTATAAGTGAACTTTATTTGGGGTCTGTAACTGAAATGATTTGATATTTAATTGATTAAATATTATTAATTCTAACGTGTTCTAACGTGTTTTAAGACTAACATAAACGAGGAAACTAAACAATCTTTAATACATCGTACTATTTAAGTAATTATGTACAATAAATTCAAAAATATGTTGATATTTGTTGATATTTGAAGAATATTTTCAGAAAAGGGGTCTGTAACTGAAATAGAAATCCAAATCTGAAAAGAAATATGAGCTAAAACAGCCAGATTTGCTCTCACTTATAGACCCCTTGATATTTTTTGGGAAATCAAGATCATCAAGATCAAGATCATCAGAGGGTTTGTAAGTGAATAGGGGTGGGGGTCTGCATTCGAGGTAATGTAGTACCTGAAGGATCTGCTACATTTTGTTGCATTTCTTCAATAATAAATTGGTTTAGTTCACCTAATTTATAATTTTCTAACTTATTTATATTTTGAGACTTGTTTGTCATCTTATAATATAAAAACATCTTCAACGCGTAATTTCATTTAATTTTCGTTGAAAATACAATAGTATTATGGACGAATAAAAAAGATATTGCACAGCTAAGTGATATTATTAAGATTTATTAAGTTGTATTATCACGGTATATGAAATACAGATTATAAAGCAGATTATTATAAATAGCACACTTTATAATTGAAAATTCTATGAAAACACCACTTCACAATGTAGCAATTACCATAAGCAGAGCCTCATCAAAATCCGCAAGATAATCTGGCTGATATCAACCGCTCCGCTTCAGTTATATGCCGAGTGCGACCACTACTACCATACGAAACTGATTAGTAGCTCGTGTTCAATTCAAATCCGAATTCGTATTTGTACCAGCCTGTGAAAAACAGATTCGGCGACGTAACTCTCCAAGAGCAGATATTCAGCTTCGATCACACTTTTGCGCACACTGATAGTAACGAAATTGTGTACTCAAGTTTGGAATTCGAGCGCTTAATCAATTTATTCTTCAATTCGGGCGTTGTAACGTGCATGTCATTCGGTCAAACGAGCTCAGGTAAAACGTACACAACCACGTACCTGGTAAACAGGGTTTTATAGGACCTGTTCAACCTGAACAGTGAAAATAAGTACTCGTTCCAAATGCAATACTTTGAGATATTCGGCGAAAAATGCACCGACCTCATGACCGGGACCGAGATATTCATCAAAGAAGACAATATGCGCAACATTGTGATCCAGAACGTCCAAACAATTTAACTGGAGACTTTCGAGCAGGCATACACCTGCATAAAGTAAGGATAATAATCCAGGCTTCAAACGGCTACACAAAGGAACAACAACTCGTCCAGATCACACGCGGTTTTAAAACTTATGTGCACAAATAACACGTGCCCAATAGCAGATATAGGAGAATTCTACATTATCGATTTGGCAGGGTCGGAAGGCTCTGGGGATAGAACAGAACACGATAGAGAGCTGATTAAGCAAGCAGCGGCAATTAATTCGTCCCTAATGGCTTTGAAGAGCTGTTTACAAGCCAGAATGGTGGCTTCTAGCAGAGAAGGCGAACTACGGTATGTGCACATACCGTACAGGAATTCAAAACTAACATTACTTCTGAAGGAGTGTTTCGAGCTGTCCTCGATTAAAAAGTCACACACAATGATCATTGCGCACGTGACCCCATGCGAGAAGGATGTAAAGCAGTCCGTTAATACTTTAAAATACGTGTCACAAATGAAAATAGCTGTTTAAAACGCAAAAATACTAACCGTAAATCCAGAAAATCCGGTGGTTTGGGATCTTGTTAAAGTAAATTAATTTATTTCAGAGGCTTCAAACAACAGAATAAAGCCAGAAACGATAACAGGTGATGGAATGAGTGGGTTATAACTCTGTAAACTACCAGAACCGGAATTTATTCAACGGGCGATGACGAATCCGGGCGTGGGAGAAAAGGCTGCAAAGCATATTTATCTTAAGTTGTGGAACAAAGTTATTGATGCGAAAATGGTTGTTAGAAAGGAGCTCAAAAAACCAGTCATGACCCAAAAAGATAGAGATTAATAAGAGTAAGAATATCTGTTAGAACTGATCAAAAGAAGTAAGTGAAACAATAATTAATATTTTTGAACTTATAATTCGTCCAAATCTAATAATAATTTCAACTAAAATATGATTTTCAGATGCGCTTTCGTTTAGTTTCATCAACTCTAACATAAATTGATAATTTGAATTGAAATTTGAATACGAAAATGAATTATGTACAAATTTAAAAGTTAAAGTATTAGATTAACAATTTTATAGTGTTTGATACCACCAACTAATTAAGTTTCAATTTCATTGTTTTCCCTTATTAATTGTATTATAATATAATATTATAGCAAGTAATTATTATATTGTGATTTTTCGATTTATATTATTCGCTAATATTCGATTTATTATAAGATTGTACTATTCTTTTTTATTTCAAATATTAGCTTAACCAAATATTTTCAAAATTATACCAAATATAAAATGATTTACTTCATCTGTGAATTAATATAAATACACTAGTGAAAAATACACCATATATTATTATCAGTCATACGTTTTAATCTATTTTATAATATAATATTTTCACTTCTATAATATAATTATGTAAATAGAATAACCCTAAACTATCTGGTTTGATACGCGATTAGAAAAGAAATATATTGATTAATTCATTGCAGAAGAAGATATTGAAGCAAGTACAGTTAATTAAACACCTAATAGTAAGTCATCACAATCAAACAGAATTTCTGAAAAAGAGAATGCCGTGTTTAGATATATTTGTGGTTACTTGACCCCTCAACAGCAAATAGTCCACTCAGTCGTCGGCTTCGTCCTGATATGGTGCATCTTCGGCGCGTCCTACTACACCTTCAACCTCTCCAACTACCCCTAATAATACTCCATAACGACCAGCACGTTCTCCTTCCTCGGCTCCTGGGACTCGGAACGCAACCCGAAGGGATGGTACTGGTTCACAATCGGGATGATCCTCAGCTTCTTCGTTGAGGTTCCGCTGCTAATGTACGTCTACCAGCGCCTGAAACACGTTGATTTGAAACTGGCCAAAGTAAGTCTCGTGTTCTGGTTTATGGGTGTTTGTGCCTAGTTCTTGGTTGGCTGTTTTCCTGATGCCAACTCAATTATTTTTGGAAAGACCAAGTTCACAGATATTCACACTCTAGTTGCGATTGTAACATTTTTGTCTCTTTTGGTTGGTGCTCCGATTAATGGTGCATTAGTAGCATATGACAGACCCAAAAGCTGCAAGAAGATCGGGAAAAAGAACATGCTCAATCACAGGTGCACTGATATCTGCATTGATCTAATTAATGCTATATTTTGTATTTCACTTGTGTTTTGTGGTTTGGGTCAGCTTGTTGGTAAAATAGCTACTTAAAGTATAAAAAATACCATTTGGAGTTTTCCGCTGTGGGAAAACGTGGTCATCTTCACTCTTTACTTGTACCTGATTTGGTTCCCTTTTACTCTTCCGAGAAGAACCGATGGAATTTGTCCAAAGCAAAGACTGAGCACTTCATTTAAGAAAATCAGCCTGAACTAGATTCAGCTCAAAACGGACCTTTCCAGAACCTGGTTTTAAATCTTAAATTCTAAAAAGGTTAACATCAGAAATGCAGCCAATTTACTCGAGCACATTTCTGATTGTGAAGAAGTTGAGGACCTTCTCAGTTATCAAGCTGTTGTAGTTTTAACTATTATAGCTGAAATAATCAACAACAATTAAAACTCAGCTGAAGTGAAGAAAACGCTAAAAGAGTTCACGAAGAACTCAAACGAACTCTGGAACTGGGAGTAAACACTCAAATAGTGCATTAAGTGATCTCTCATTTTTAGAAATTTATTATTTATTAAGTAGATCAGATACTTGTCAATCAATATTTCGAATATTTATGAATTTTCATTATTAACATTGGTGTGGTGAATTTACTAGATAATTAATATGATAGCAGCGTGTATGATAATAGTTAACTAAAATACAAAATAATTATAATTTAACTATTGACGTTGTAGTGCAGTGGGAGCACAGAAGTAATTTTGAAGACTAGAAATCTTGACTGCTATGCAGATTCAGACTTGGGTTCGATTCCCAACAACGTCAATATTACATTTATATTTTTAATAATCTAATATAGATAGAATATCTCTCACTTTTGGTACATCTCAAAAATATCAACTCAATAATCTATTACTTCAATCACAAGAAACTTTTTAATATGATATTTTCATGCGTTCCTTACTTCTGTAATATCATATTGTCAATAATTAAGGAATATTCTCTCCCGTTTTTCTAAAGATTATAACCAATATTGGTTATACTGTTAATATTAATTAAAACCAAAGTTTCTTTCAAACATATTGTTTATTATTGTTGCTTATATACATGTATATGTTATTTGATGCTAATTGTTTAATATCAAGCTGTCAAAAATTAAATAATTATGGCATGTCGTTGTGGTGCAGTAGGAGCATCGAAACTATTTTTAGGGTGTAGCACCTTTTCTGTGTGCTGCATTCACCATAATTCAGACCTGGGTTCGATTCCCAGCGACGTCAATTATTAATCTCAAACAATATATTATTATTTGGTTACAATCAATTATTATTTATAATTAAATGTTTCCACCTCAATATGAATAATCTAGTTATACAGTTATGGGAGGTGGAATTGCTTTTTCTTGTTTACTATGTGAGTAATTATATATTAAAATATTTTGCCACTTCTAATGCGGATGACAAATTCCAATAAATAATCTCAAGTTGGAGATTATTCATGAACTACTCATTAACACAAGAGGGCCAAAAATATGATTTCGATCGTATTAGACCATAATCGACTATTCAAAGTCGGTATTTAATATTCCAAAAAGGAAAAATAGAAATTACCACATGCAATAAAAGGACGGCAATGACAAAAATAAACGCGGTAGAAGATGTTTAGGGAAGGTCAACTAATTCACTTAACAAACTTAGGCAGTTCTGAAGCGTTTGTATTCTCTTCATTTCTGGGTCCAACGGATGAATTCATAAAATATTGTACCAATCTGAACTAGTTATATCACTTGTTTAAGATGTCCCTGTGTAATTTCTACGTTTTAGTCAACAAAACTAATTTATGAAAGATTTTATCTCGAAAATATATGGTAGTTAAGCCTGATTGGAGAAAAGAATAAGAGGATCCAATGATTGGTATACGGACGCAATATGTAATTTATAACTAGTAGCGCAAGCACTGGACCTGCAGAGGACCTCGGTGTTCATCTTCAACTGGGTCAATCTGAACGATTTTAGGTATTTCTTAATCACGAAAAACAATGGAGGACTTTTTCTTTCAATCTCAACCGGGAGCTCAAGATGAAGTATTGGTACTTCGCTTAATTAGAATTATAATTCAGGTAGTTACAGTCGCTTTCATTCTCAATATTCAAATAATGAATGCATTTTTGTTTCTTGAAGAATGGAATCAAGTGGGTTAGTCGGGCCCAGCATTAAATAATATATTGATGCTACTCTAAAACAACAGTTATTTTACTTATGATCTTCCACTTCCATTTCATAATGAGAAATCAATTTTCTTGATTGTTAAATTATACAACGTTAGGTAAAGTTGAAACTTATTATTGAAGTATATACAGAGTTATATACGTTAATTATTGTAGCACAGCTATCCAAGGCTCAACCAGGCCTTGATGTGATTGAAGCACTTTACAAATCAATAGTAAATAGAGTTAATGAGTGTATTGATGAGGAGGGAGAACACACTCATTATTGAGCCGGGCAGTGATATAAGTAAGATTCAAATAATAAACTTCATTCTTCTTCCTAATTCAAAAAAGCATTTCGAGGGCCCACCACTGTATCTAATTATTTTCTAAAATAGTGCATTATATGAGCTATACAGGATAGATATCGAATTTTGTAAATAGAATAGAAATAATGTAAGATGAAGTGAAACAATTAATTAAACAATAATATAACAATGTTATGAACTGTTGTATTGTTGCTCTAAATGTGTGTCTAAATGTGTGAATGGATTTATAAATAGTTGTAAAACGTATATTCTGTAAAAAATTTAAATTTAAATATAAAATGACTCACTTAACTGTATATCATCAGTCTAAATATATATGTTGAAAAGATATATATTAATATTATGAATTATATATTATTACACAGCAGAAATATTCTTTTGTATACTTTTTGTATATACATATGCTAAAAAATTCTGGACTCACAATCATTTTTGGAACATCATTGTGTTATTTTAAATAATAATTTAATCAATTATGATTAATTACTAATGGTGGAGTATAAAATGACTCACTTAACTGTAACCTTATCATCAGTACTAAGGCTCAATTCTAATGGTGGAGTATATAATCATTATATAGTGATGGTTGTTTCTTGGATTGATTAAATTAATATTAGAAGTATGATGATATTGGTATTGAAAATTAATATTGGTTGATATTTTATATGTTCTAAAGAGAAAATTTAATAGACGAGCTGACATATATTTAATAGACTGGACCAAAAGTTGTTTAATGTAAAAATATTAAATCAGTAATTTAAATGTAATTTGTATTATTTACATATTTAGTAGTCAATTCGTAGTTGTCCACTTCGCACAAATGTTGATATTCCAATTATTAATTTTAGCTTTTGATACGACGGTATTTGACTAGTCATAGACGATTATTTCGTCTCCCGTGTCGCTTTAGTCTGTTTTGAATGGAATTTTGAAGGATCCGTAGCTTTTTTAAACGCATAATTTTACACAATTGCGTTAGAATCGTCTCTTTTTGTAGAATTACATGGATTTCCAGGCGCAAAAATTAATTTAGCTCCAATAGCAGCTGCAGAGCAATTCTTTGTCTTTTAAGAACTTCAATTACTTGCATAACGAGATTTACTTATCCGGCGAGTCCTATTAAACCTTCTCCTACTTCAAAGGGGCCGACCCGGCGTCTTTCCAGCTCGTGTACAACCTCTCAGCACCAAATCCCGGTTCATTCGACCCCGTCCCCTCCTTTACTCAAGCAAACGACCCCTTTCCCGAATTCTCTCCACTCGAGGAAACGATAGTTTCGGATATTCGCTCGAATTCGTTCACATTCCCCTCCAACAGAGAAAATTAAGAGTTTGACGGAACGAGTCTCCTGACCGGACTCGTTTTCTCAAAACTGGACAAAGCAGTTTTCTACGTGGACGTATCAAAGGGTCTTGGAAACCAGCTCAGAAACAACTTGGATCATTTCTCGGTTGCTCTAGAGCTGGTTGGGCCGTACGTTGAAATTGACGTGTACAGCGTGGGCGAGGTGGTTAAATAAGTGTTCAGCGGCCGGGCAAAGGACGTGCGCACGAAATACATATTCTAAATGTTCGAAGAGGACGATAAAGTTGATTACATCAGCGGAAAACTCGTCGCGGATCACATACAAAAAATCGGAGCGAAATACAACGGCACAGGTACAATGGTACAAGTTTTCGTTATCGCGCAGGCCATAAGCGTGAAAAAGAATAATAAACCAAGTTGCAAACTCACAGATAATATTAAAGTTGTCGTTATCTCAACTAAAATCGTACACCAAAAGGTAAACAACCAATTCGACAATAAAATAATTTCAAAAAACAAGTACTATGCAACATATTAAAATATATAGTCATTGGTTAACAGCTCAGTCTCATAATTTAATTATTTGTAAGAATGCGAAGTAATCGAACTATTAATGGAGACTATTGAAATGACTGGACAAAAATAGTATCTATAAGAGCTGCGATATCATATCATACAAGTGCTGCAAAAATATTTATCAAACGAAATACAGCTTTCATAACCAATAGTCTCATCAAGTTCCCTTAATAAATAAAAGGTTCTGTATTATGTACTTCCAGTAGTCAAAGACAACAAATTATTAGGAATCGTCGCTAAATCAATTTCAGTATTTTAAATATATGAAATGATTGTTTCGTAACACCTTGAATATTTCGTTTCGAACTTATTTTTCATTCCATAATAATATAGCAAATATAATTTAAGTCTAGAAATGTAAATAAGGTAACGAAAATATATAGAATCTTAGGAAATTGAAACAAACATATAAGACTCGTTTATATAATTAAATTTTGAAAAGAATTAAATATTATAAAGTTACTTAAATACAAATGATAACATCTTTTTAAATAATAACACACTCACAAAAGTAAACGATAAAACAAAATTAACAGGTTTATCAAATTTAGTTGTTTTGAATAGACTTAGTAAAGACACCATACAATTTAATGATTAATTAAGTTTTATTGAGACAGTAAATACTAGTTATTCTGAAGCTAAATATATTTTTACTGATTATTCCACCAATTCATCCAAACAACTATTATATATTGGTGAATAGTGTTACATCGATAGCAATTAGTATTTAATGTTGTTTAAACTTAAATATAATGAGCATAGTCTTATAAAATATGATAATTGCACTCTTTTTAAAGAAGTAATGAAAACAAATTAATGTTTAAAATACTACGATGATAATATCACAATTAAAATACCATTCTAAAACTTATAATTCTATTAAAATAACGTATTGTTAAATCCATATATATTGAATTAAGCCTAAGTCTATGAAGAACTAGAAAAACTAGAAATAAAGGATATACTCTAATTGTCAAATAGCGATTTGACTGCTTCTGCTTTAACAGAATATCTATTAACCATTCCTAATCTTAATATTTAAGTAAAAATAACACAGTAATTATTGTTTTAGATTAAATTTTAAAGATTAATGTTCTATATCGCCTAAGAAAATCTTAAAAATATCTAAACACAACCAATTTGTATTTATTCATAATTTAATTAAATGTTCACATGCTCAAATGAAAATAACAAACAAAATATTGAAATATTTGATGCTAGTATGTAAAAATATCAGCGCTTTGATTTTGGTAATAAATAATGGTTGGTAAACCATGATAAAGATGAATTTCCCTCAAATTGTTATGCTTCGTGGTTGCTTATTAATAAATAGTCAACATCGAAATTATTATTAACTAACTCTTTTCATCATAGTGAAAGTATAATAAAATATTCGAAGTTCATTGGAACAAAGTCATTAGTTCTAACGAATCCGCTTTCTGAACCCTATAATTATTCTCCGTATCTATTTATGGAGTAAATATATGATTAAAAATAGTTAGAGTAGAATATTTTTGGTTCTAATCAAGAGTTTATCATAGACGCTGGAGCTTTTATAGTGTTGCACAATAACTAAGTAAGTTAGCGCTAGTAACAAGAATAATTGAATTAGTTTAATATGTTTGACAGTCATATATGCCAGTAATTTGGTTAAAGTTGGTACATGGTGGACATTTTATTCAGAGCTGGTGTGTTGCAGGCTAGTTACATCATTACAGCTGGTAAATTCTGCATGCGCTACGCGATCGTGTCCAACGACTCGTATTCGTTCTCAATCGATAACATTAACTTCAAATTGGACAGGATCAGCGATTCTCTATTGTTCAAGCTGTAAATACTTACGCCCGATATGTACAACCTATTTTAGGACGTGAAACCCTCAACTTGCTTCAGCTCAATGAATGGGCTCAACACATTCTTAACCAAGTACCTTAAGAAGTACGATTTCAAGTTCGAGATCTCGAGCACGCGCATGTACGAGTTTACAAACGCATATACACTTAAACAGTAAATAATTGAGCCGCCGTTCACCTTAAAACAGGAACTTACGGATGTTAAACAGAGCAGTTCGGCGAGAGTAATATTCTATCTTATCGTTTTGGTCACCGCGCTGATGTTCGTGACCCTGAACTCTAACTGGATCAACTGAGGGTTAGTGAAATGTAAACTAATATTTATTTTATAAAGGAATGATTACAACCATTATACAAGAAAGCTCAACTTTTAATTTAAAAGTTAATTTTCTTATTAAAAAGTTTTAAATAAGGATAATTACAATAATCATATATTCTTATGCACATAGTGCATTCTACAATCATTCGATACTAAATATTCGGATTCTTCAATGCTAAATAATATTTCTAATAATTCTTTTAGAACAATTCATAAGGTTGTGTCCTAAGCATTGTAAATATCATTTAATGAAATGCGGTGTGTGACACATTTAATAGTACAATCAACTTAATACTGATAGGGAATATATTAAAATGTTAATTCGTACTACTTCTAATGTTTGTAATATTATAAATTTTAGTAGCAGGAACAGTGCAGAATGTATTTATAATTCAGATACTTCAATTAGAAAAATAAAACATGAACTACGCGATTTGTTACTTAAAATCGCACTCATTACTCAAATCGAGCACCATAAAAATTTTATAACTTTAAAATATTTATTAATCCCAATTCAAGTGTTGTAATTTTAGTTTCCAGAATTTGAAAACTATGAAAAATATTTAAGTTTGTAATTTCAGCAATTTAACTAATATCTAGCATGAATTCCTTAAATTATTCATATTCTATAATTTTAATCATTAAATTTACAGGGCATCAATAATGTGGTAAAATAGAAACATACAAAATCGATATTAAACTTGAGATCCAGGTTCAAGCGACAAGCGGCTTCGTTAATTTAAAGAGAACACTAGCTAAATTAAAAATTAAATTAGCTCAATCACTACACTTTTATTTGAGATATTTTTATTGAAATTAATATAACAAGATTGAATTACATAAAACATTTGAAGTTAAGCGAAAATACTAACCGCATAACCAAATATATAATTTATGCTTTCAATAATTTCAAATATAAGTACCAATTAAATTATTTTACGTTACTAAATATTTTATATTTAAGACATTAAAAGTACGATTATCAATAAAAAATGGGAAATATAATTACTTTTGTTCTTATATAATATTAGTAGCACACGAAACTTGAATTATTAATTTTGAAAGAAATTATACCAATTTCTACCAACAGCAATTTACAATTTAAATTATAACTTTGATCCGTAAGATGAAATCGCTGACAATGAGTGTATTAACTCAATTCCTCAACTAATAGGTTCTATAAATAAATGTAGATCATTATAGTTATAATATTATGGTAAAAAATATATATTTGATGTGGATGAATTAAAAAATTATTTAACAGGGGGAAATACCTAGTTTCTTACTTTGACGCTGTATTATTGTTTTTAGACGCTAAATAATATAAAATACAAAAGTTCTAATCATCAGTTTAAATATTTTATGATCTTGATACTAAGTTTACAGAATAAATATCCTGTAATACTATAATTACTTATTCAGTCTTTATTATAACTAGAGCAATTTATAATATATTTCTAGCTCTTTAAATATAAAAGTTATATCGATTTGCTCTGATATTTTATAAATATTCAGGTTACGGTTATGTAATTAAGTAATTATATTTATTGTCGTTGTTATTTTGTTCAACATTAACTAGTTTTTATTTGTTGATGGAAAATTTAATTATTGGCTTAAAATCAAAAAATACAAAATTGTGCTAATTCTTAAAGATGAACTTGAAGAGGTGAATTAATTATAATGATATTCATAATTGTAGTATTATCTAATGAGTATACAGAATCCGTTGAATTTCCTTTGCAATTGAATCTTATCATCTTTAAAAGTAAATTATTTGAAATATTCTTGTCCTTGATAAAATCGTTTTTGAAAAATACTACTTTATATAATGTTAGGCGACAATACAGTTCGATATTAATTTAAATAAATATCTTCGAAAATTTGTTTGAGAAATATTATGTTAAATAATAATGACTATTTTGTTCTCTTATATCAAACAATAAAATAAACAATTATCAAAATATATTAAATTCTACAAGAGATCATTTGTACTAAAAAGCGCTTGTCACTTGAACTTTAAAATTTCTAGGAAACGAAATTTAACTTCAAAACTTTAATGTAACAGTAGATAAGCTAAAATGAATTGGATATAATTATAACTAGGCTCAACAGATAAAATTAACAGATTGAATCAATTATAAGAATAATCAAATTGTTTGTGTAATAGTTAGAACACAAAAATAAATGATAGAAATGGATAAATTTTAAAGTTGAATTAAAACTAAAAAATTAAAGTTCTGCCGCAGATATCAATCCTTACTCTCATTAATATTTTCATTTCCCTCCATCTCAGTTATTTAAAAAATTATTTTCATGTGAATATATGCTAAATAATATGTTAACATAAATGTTCAAAAACGAATCATAAGACAGTCTGCAAGAAGCATTCTTTTTCAAAGTCGCATTCATTCTTACCACGGATAATACGGAAGTAGCCCTTCTCTCCCCATGCTGGACCCCATGAGTTACGAACGTCCCAGTACTTGACACCATTTTCTTCACCATAACCAACAATCACAACAGCATGGCCACCTTCAACTGAACCGAACTTGTGTTGATAGATACCACTTGTGTAGTAGTTGAAATCAGAATAAACATTGAACGCAGTTTGAATTGTTCCCTTGGTGAGAGCAGCCATTATGGATTCTTCACCTTGACAAACATTTTCGTACTTATCTATCTTGAAATGAGCTGGGATAACAGAACCGTCGTCACATTTGGTTGGACAAGCACGTGTCTTACCATCCTTACCAGATTTGTAGGACACACATTTGTTTGTTGGAACGCCTTTTTTCTTCATGAAAGAAACGTCAAACTAGAGATAACCTCCTTCGCAACCTCTATCAATGTGGTCACAAGAGATTTCGTATTGTTCAGAATAAGTAACACGGGTTGCATCTTTGCCTTATATGCAACGGTTATCTGAAAAAGAGCCGACCGCGCTCATAGCCCAGCAAGACATACAATCACCTTGGTCACGAACTTCAAGGCACTCTGGCTTTTGGGTTTACCAGCTGAAGGATATTGGAAGATCTACAGCACGGTAGGTGATGTTTTAAGCAGTGTGCTTTTGCATTGAGTTTTGAGAGTATACACTCTTCATATCTTTGATGGTGTATCCCTTGAAACGTTCTGGAATAGAAGGGGTCCAGGTCATGTCTGGGAGGTTTTTCAACATCTCAAGCACTTTGTGGCTGTGGTACTCTTCAGCGAAGGCAGTTGCAAGCACGAACATTATATAAAGGAAGTGGGATGCTGGGACAAAGTATATCTTCGAATATCACTGGAATAGATAAATACAATTTGATATATTTCTTTTGTCCCAACCAAAGATGAAGAACGAGCTGGAGTGAAAACTTTACTATTATACGCCTTTTATCAGTATAATTACATATGAAGGCCTCAGAAATTGTATATTTAATGACATTACAGAAAATATATACCATATATAATAAATTACCTGGTCATCTAAGTCTTAAAAAATCTAAAAATATAATTAGTAGTAACAACAAAATTCGAGATTCCAATGTTCTTCAAATCATTAATCATCTTCGAATATATAATTAAATTCTGAACATTTTTACTTCAGGCCCATGTTACAAACTTCAAAACGAACCAACCAGTTATATCTACTCATTGAAGACCACGATATCGTTTGTAGACCAGCTTCGCATTATGAGTTAACTTTAATTTCACGGACGATCGTTCTTGGGAATGTAGACTCTGAAATAGTCTGCTTTCTAGCCTGTGTAACCAAGGACTGTGTCTGTTTCTTAAATCAAAAACAATCTAAAATTACGGTGATTAAATGAGTAATTTATAACTTATTATTTAGATCGCCTAGTTATATTTATACCACTATATTAATATCCAATTTAATATTAATAATGATTTAATTTACTTTTGCCATGAATGATTGGAATATATGCTAAATAATATGTTAACATAAATGTTCAAAAACGAATCATAAGACAGTCTGCAAGAAGCATTCTTTTTCAAAGTCGCATTCATTCTTACCACGGATAATACGGAAGTAGCCCTTCTCTCCCCATGCTGGACCCCATGAGTTACGAACGTCCCAGTACTTGACACCATTTTCTTCACCATAACCAACAATCACAACAGCATGGCCACCTTCAACTGAACCGAACTTGTGTTGATAGATACCACATATATATTAGCCACATACATATCAAAAGTTTAAATATTCATTTCTCAATTAAATTTTAGGATATATTGCCTTATAGACAGGATCCTTTATAACTCGTCTTCAAATTTGTGTACTATTTTCAAAGTTGAGGATGAATCTTACTTATAAATCTTATATATACGTTTATGAAATTATTATATATTTTATAGTTACGTTTTTAATTGCTTTAAACCTCATTAACAAACAGATTAACTCAATTCTTGATAAAGTTGAGCCACAGAAAATGTGAACCTGAGTTATTTTGAACCTGCGTTACTCATAAGTGCGTTTATTTCTTGTTTAAAGTTATTGAGTTCCGTTTTAAATGTTTCCCGTTTGTTTTTGATGTTTATTACAGAAATATTCGTGCCCTCAATGCGTCTCAACAAATTGGCCTTAAAAAGTTCTTCTTATGACGGTACTCTCTGACTTGATATGTTAAAACTTCTCAAACCATATTGGTCAAGATTATTAAAATTTTTGTGTTTTTCAATTGATGAGAAGTTGCTCAGTCGATTGCATTCCACTCTTAGTATTTCCAATTATTTCATCTCAAGATTTGCGTCTAAATACACTATGCTATTATTCGCAATATCTAATTTTTCTAACTTTACTAGTGGTCTTAAAACATAGATAGAAACTTACCCACAACACTTTAAATTTAAATATGTAAGATTCTTCAAATGCTGTAATTCTGTTATATCAATGTAATGATTGAAGGAAAGATCTAAAGTTTTCAAATTGATAAGAGGCTTCAAAGCACTTAATTGCCTAAGGTTACAATTACGAATATCTAATTTTATGAGACCAACTAAACTATTCAATGGAGTAATGTCAAGTTAGTTATTCCAATAGATATACAGCTCTTTAAGATTTACCAGTTAATGAATTGCATCAATCTATTTCAGTAGATTGTCAGATAAATCGAGAACTTCTAAATTAGTTAGAGATTAAATTTCATCAATTTGCTTTAAACCACATTATAACATATATAATTTGGTAAGACTTTTAACTTTATGAATATGAGTCAGATCAACATTGTTTTATGAAACAAATAATGTATGGAGTTTTTTGAATTTAGTTAAATTATTAAGTTGTTTGTTTTCAAGTCTATTGCTGTTTAAAAACAAAACTTCCAGGTTTTCGAGTTCTAAATCATTAACATTTAAATTTTAAACTTGATCCTTGATTGGATTTAGAAATTGTAAGATTAATTCTTTAATTGTTCGATTATTCAATTTAATACTAATGTTATTGCTATAAAAAAGCTTCAGCGTTGAAATTTCGAACTTTTCAAGAAACCTCAAATTCGTAATTTATGATTCTCCTTTTTGCCAATTGCCGATTTATAAGTTACCATTTTTAATTTTTCCTTTATATTTAAGAGTCATTTTAACTTCATATTTATAATTTAGAACATTTTAGATTATTTCCATCATTTGATGTTGGGAAGTGGTTAAATAATAATTTAATTATAAGTTTAAAAGCATTATTTTTCCTTTTGAATATAAAATTTTGAATTTAAATATAAGAATGATTTATTTGATGCGATGATTCGGTCATATAATCAAAATAGATCAGATGAAATATTTAAAAGAGAGAAAGTCATAAAAATCAAATTTTTGATTTCAATTTTCGCCTTGCATTCGATGAGTTGATCTTAACACACACCCGCATTAGGAGTGTTTTTGATAAAATTATGATTTACTGATCAATTATTTCAATCTTTCTTTCTATTTTTAGGCACATCAATTCAGGTGTAATACGGTTGCTGATCGAATTATATGTGTTTCCAAGTATTTTGAAGAATCATCTTCGAATATATAATTAAATTCTGAACATTTTTACTTCAGGCCCATGTTTCAAAGTTCAAAACGGATCCATCAGTTAAGTTTACTCAGCTAAGTCCAAGTAATCGTTTATGGATCAGTTTCAATGGATGCGTTCACGTTATTCTCACAAACGGTCATTCTTGGGAATGGGCTCTGAAATAGCAAACCTTCTTGTACGCTTACTAATGTGTAACCAAGGGTTATGTTATGTTTGTTGATAAACAAACAATCTGGAAGTTGATGATTAAAGAATAATTTTAAACGTATGTTTTGTTACAGTTATTCTACATTAATATCAAATTAAATATTTAACATGATTCACTTCATAGATTATACTATAGCCTTATACACTCTTTATGATAAACGATCAAAATAGTTAGTTGATTTAGACTGCTTGTGTTTATGCAACAATATCATGAATTATTCAACAGTATTATTATTCAGTACTTCTTGGATAGTATACAAATACGAAATCTAGTCGGGTTCTAACAGCCCATCAACTTATTAATAATCTGCAATGTGTTCTAGGAAAACACAAATATATCGGCACGATTTAATGTTGTATTTTAACAATAGTGCTGACCATAGTTATGATATTTCCGTAAATAATTATATATCTGACATTTTTGGATTTATCCTTTTGCTTTCTTTCTATTTTGGATAAATACAATCTTCTCTTTTTGGAAGCGTTAACGGGAAAATTAACGAAAATAGATAAATAAATAATATTCCCACATTTTCCCAAAGTGAAAAACTAAATATTGTAAATATTGAAGCGCCATAACTAGAACCTATGCTGGGATCGTTCTTATATAAGATTGGATACCAAATATACCAGATCAAATTAACAAGCAATGCTATAATTATAAATATTACTAAAACTGTAATACTAAAAGTTAAAGTAATACCAAAAATTTGTTAACGATATCTTATATTCTTTTTCTTGCATTTATCCACAATCATAATTACAAATAACATAATGTATCCAAATATGAAAAAGCCTCCACCAGCTAGTGCTGCAGCCATATGAATATCAGCAAACATTATATTACTTTTGGTTGTAATCGGAGTGTAAACAATTGGAAAACAAGCTATTATTACAAAACATATTAGTCCTAAATATATACATGTAGTTACTATTACACTTAATACTTTATTAACGTAAACTATACGTTTGTACTAATATTAAACAAGCGGTAGCTCAATTATAAAACTGAGAACCAACCCAATTGAAAAGAGAAACCAAGCATTTGGGTTATCGTCATCAATCCAAGATCCTAGTGTTGAAAAAGTATCTCTCATAACTTTAAATTTGTTGCATTTTATATATGCTATAATATAACATCCAAATATTAAAGTAAATCCGACTATTAAATGTATTTACATATTTTAATAGCTATATTTGCCTTTAAAATATATTTATATAAGTTTTACACATTTATTTTAGAATTTTATTGCTAGGGTATTTATTTTTTTATCAAGTTGTTATTAATTTTGCATTCTTTTAATCGATTCTAATTAGGAGTGTGATATTATGAATACCGCGATATATTTCTGAAATTATGGAACAGATCATTAAATTCGTGTTATTTCTTAAATCTCATTTAAGATACAAAAATATATACAAAAAATGAAAATTAGCGAGTATATTGAGATGAAGACATCTGTCTCTATTTAGAGTTATAAAATAATCGTCTAATTTCCAAATTATAGAAAAACGCAGTATTCTAATCAAAGGCAAGCATATATAGAAGAATATGACTTATATAGAAGAATATTTCTGACCTAATTACGATATTTTATATAATACTCTACATTTTGCAAGGTTCTGAGTTAATAATGAATAAGTTAGTAACCTATAACTCATAACACATGTAGTATGTTTGTATCATACCATTTATACTGTACATAGGCAGAAAGACATCACACCGTAAATTACGTCCAAAATGAAAACACGAATTTCCACATGTATTCTAATCATTTTGAGAAAATTATTAATAAATTTCAAATTTGTGTGTATTTTGGAATGAATTTTTATGAATTTCTCTAGAAAAATATTTGATATTGGAAGTATATAATATTACACGCATATTTATATAATTCCATTTCACACAATTAATGATATTGTAAATAATTGCATTAGCTGATTTATCGATATCAAATAAGATTGAAATCGTAGATTGTTTTACTCCAGCTACTAATATTCGGTTTGTTGCTTTGAATGGTGTTCGTTCGTTCAGAATATATTTGAATCCTACTGGAAAAGCAGATTGTAGGTAATTACCACGCGGGATTAACGTGACTGTATTCGCAACGGCTTTGGTTGACGGAACTAACAATTTTATTCCTAATTCGGTTATTGTTTATGATTATAATTATGATACTTCAGTTGGGCTTAGTATTCCATGCGTTTAATGCACTGATAATACATATTTTTCGTCGGATTAGGTTATAATTACCTTTGAATCTGCTATTCATTTTACTAGAACTGTAATGGGAGCTGTTTAGACAGAAAGAGGTCTTTAAGGTAATTGCTTTTCAAATATTGTAGGAAGTGTCGATGCGAATTAGATAGCGATATCATCAGTTCCGTCAGGAAATTGTCCGTAATTGGTTTCTGGGGTCCCAACGGAATTATTGGCGATTACTGCAGCCGATTTGTATGTAATTTATGAAAACGGTGATATTGATCGTTACGAAAAGTTGAATGTTGCCACTTAATTTTCAACGGTGCCTTCCCCCGCCTCTGCGTCAGCTGCAACAAAATATTTAATTTCAATGACTGGTATTGGTAGTAAGCCTTTGCTTCAGAGCGTTTAGTTTTTGTAATTATAGCTTTATTACGTTGATTCTGGTGTTCCCATCGTAGCAGCTATGCAGACCACGTAGATGTAATATGCTTCATTCGCTGGTGCTTTTATTGATATTTAGATGCAGGTGTAGAGCGACAGCGCTTATGTGGATATGATAGCCAATACCGTAACCCCCTCTCCAGTTGGTCCTCCGTTCAAGAATTTAGCTGAGTTTTACAATTATTAGATCTTTTATTTAATGCAGCCCGATTCGGTCATCACTTAATTGGTTGGTTTTTCGAACTCAATCCCCTCCAACTACCTCCTCCACTCACCCTTTTAGACCAAATCCATAGCGCAACCTTAGCGTGAGCCCTTAGTTACTTTAACCGTCCCGCTGACCAAGTACGGCTTCGTTACCATCAGATTCCAAGTTCCGTGCATCATGGCCCTTGAAAAGGACTGCAAGGCCCAGCTAGCTCGCATTCTTGCCAAGGACTCGAATTTCCAGCTCATGTTCGTAGCCAAGTTCTACAAAAATAATGTTATGCTTAAAGCAGGCGGGTTCAAGATAACAAAGATCTACGACTCGTGTTTTGTGGCCTCAAACGGGTTCATCGGAACGGAGGAATTCACTTTAACGATTGAAAAGAACGAGAAGAGCAAAAACTGCTAACTAATAGAAGGACAGAAAGTGGACGTGAACTACAACTTCACCGAGTTCTACTTCGACACGCACACCAGGCGCGAGCGCATCCTCAACTTTAACCAGGTTGAATTCAAGTACAACCTGAGCTTACCACTGTCAGCCGACATAATAAAAGATATAAACACTTACGTGGGCACACCGGGACTCGTGGTCTTCATGGCATTCAGCGTTAACGGTAAAATAGTCGAACAGGTCAACGTAGCAAACCTTTACAAGAACGACCTCAGCAAATACACCAAAAACGCACAAAATATGATCATCATCCTCGGATCAATCGCTATCGGAATCGCTTTCATCACATTCCTCATTCCAGTACTCGGTAGAAAACTCAAACCAAAATTCGCTCAAAGAAAACAACTCAAAAACAAATTACAAGCTGCCACCATGGACAAATTTGACTTGTGAGACAACAAAAATTTATAGTGTAGTATAACAATTTATATTTTACAACATATAAATATAAGATACATCAATTAAGTTATAGTCTAACTAAATAGATGAATATATTCTACTTTAACCTATCTTACAATCTAAAATATACAGAACACAATAAATAATAAGTATTGCATTATATAATAATAAATAATAAATCAATTAATTATTTAACGTTACACGCAGTGTATATTTATGAAATTCGTTATTAAATAGTAACTGTTTAATCAATAATATGATAACAATATTATAAAAGATGAAACACACTTCTCGTAATGGATATTAAGTTATAGGCAACCAAACTTAATGGCCACGTTTCATAAATAAAAGCTGATACTACATCTGATGAAACTGTACTATTAAACACAATTAACCCAACACCTAAACACAAGAAAACAAGTAAAAACAATATTACCATGTATATTTGTGGTTACTTGACCCCTCAACAGCAAATAGTCCACTCAATCGTCGGTTTCGTCCTGATATGGTGCATCTACGGCGCATCCTACTACACCTTCAACCTCTCCAACTACCCCTAATAATACTCCATCATGACCAGCACGTTCTCCTTCCTCGGCTCCTGGGACTCGGAACGCAACCCGAAGGGATGGTACTGGTTCACGATCGGGATGATCCTCAGCTTCTTCGTGGAGATCCCGCTGCTAATGTACGTCTACCAGCGCCTGAAGCACGTAGACCTGAAACTGGCCAAAGTAAGTCTCGTGTTCTGGTTTATGGGTGTTTGTGCCTAGTTCTTGGTTGGCTGTTTTCCTGATGCCAACTCAATTATTTTTGGAAAGACCAAGTTCACAGATATTCACACTCTAGTTGCGATTGTAACATTTTTGTCTCTTTTGGTTGGCGCTCCGATTAATGGTGCATTAGTTGCATATGACAGACCAGGTAGCTGTAAGAAGATCGGGAAAAAGAACATGCTCAATCATAGACACACTGATATCTGCATTGGTCTCGTTATAACTTCCATCTGTATTTCGGTTATATTCAGCATTTTGTGGTAAATTGTGTATCCGATCATGTATGCAAAAGACCCTTCGATTGGTTCAAATTGGTCGGCAGCAATGAACACCATTTGGAGTTTCCCGCTGTGGGAAAACGTGGTCATCTTCACTCTTTACTTGTATTTGATCTGGTTCCCATTCACTCTTCCAAGAAGAACAGATGGAATCTGTCCAAAGCAAAGACTGAGCACTTCATTTAAGAAAATCAGTCTGGACTAGATTCAGCTCAAAACGGAACTTTCCAGAACCTGGTTTTAAATCTTAAATTCTAAAAAGATTAACGTCAGAAATGCGGCCAATTTACTCGAGCACATTTCTGATTGTGAAGAAGTTGAGGACCTTCTCAGTTATCAAGCCATTGTAGCATTAACTATCATCGCTGAAATGATCAACAACAATTAAAATTCAGCTGAAGTGAAGAAAACGTTTAATGAGTTCACAAAGAACTCAAACGAACTCTGGAACTGGGAGTAAACACTCAAATAGTGTATTAAGTGATCTCTCACTTTTAGAAATTTATTATTTATTAAGTAGATCAGATACTTGTCAATCAATATTTCGAATATTTATGAATTTTCATTATTAACATTGGTGTGGTGAATTTACTAGATAATTAATATGATAGCAAAGTGTATGATAATATATAACTTATACAAAATAATTGAACTATTGACGTTGTGCAGAATAATAATAATAATAACATGACTCACTCAACAGCAACAATCCAACAATACATCTAAACGCAATATATAAATATATACTAGTTATTTTACCATATCCAAGTAAAAATAATATATATTTTAATAATTCTTGTGGTTAGTGATTCTCCAGTTAATTAAAATGGTTTTCATCTTTTTTCCAATCTAAGTGATTCTGCTCCCTCATTTATGTAACAGCTTTAATGTATTTACTATGTGTGATTTAACATCTTTTTTAATATCAAGAATATTACGACTTAAAATTACAGAAGCAATTTTGAAGTCTTTTAAATAAAAAATATAAAACCATAGTAAAAAACTAATTAAACCACTACACACATACGTAATATTATTAATATTATGTATATATGTTTACATTTCATACCATAAAATAAAGTAAAATAGTTACTTGATATTAAAAAAGATGTTAAATCACACATAGTAAATACATTAAAGCTGTTACATAAATGAGGGAGCAGAATCACTTAGATTGGAAAAAAGATGAAAACCATTTTAATTAACTGGAGAATCACTAACCACAAGAATTATTAAAATATATATTATTTTTACTTGGATATGGTAAAATAACTAGTATATATTTATATATTGCGTTTAGATGTATTGTTGGATTGTTGCTGTTGAGTGAGTCATGTTATTATTATTTATTTTGAAGACTAGAAATCTTGACTGCATCTTTGCAGATTCAGACTTGGGTTTGATTCCCAACACAACGTCAATATTAAATTATATATTTTCAGTATTTCCGAATATCTTATCAATGATTAAGGAATATCTATCTCTACCGTTCTTATAAAGAATATATATAATTATGTTATTTGATGGTTATATAGTTAAAAATCAAGCTCTCCAAAAATTTAATAATATTAACTATGACGTTGTGGTGCAGTGGGAGCATCGAAACTATTTTCTAGTGCTAACGCACTCCGTGCTCGGGTAGAGCTCCAAAGTTTTTGGTTCAGACCTGGGTTCGATTCCCAGCGACGTCAATTATTTGTCTTGAACAATATTATTATATTTATCAATGAACATTTATTTATAATCAATATTTCCACTTCAATGTGAATAATTTTTTAGTTATACAGTGGTGGGCCCTCGAAATGCTTTTTTGAATTAGGAAGAAGAATGAAGTTTATTATTTGAATCTTACTTATATCACTGCCCGGCTCAATAATGAGTGTGTTCTCACTCCTCATCAATACACTCATTAACTCTATTTACTATTGATTTGTAAAGTGCTTCAATCACATCAAGGCCTGGTTGAGCCTTGGATAGCTGTGCTACAATAATTAACGTATATAACTCTGTATATACTTCAATAATAAGTTTCAACTTTACCTAACGTTGTATAATTTAACAATCAAGAAAATTGATTTCTCATTATGAAATGGAAGTGGAAGATCATAAGTAAAATAACTGTTGTTTTAGAGTAGCATCAATATATTATTTAATGCTGGGCCCGACTAACCCACTTGATTCCATTCTTCAAGAAACAAAAATGCATTCATTATTTGAATATTGAGAATGAAAGCGACTGTAACTACCTGAATTATAATTCTAATTAAGCGAAGTACCAATACTTCATCTTGAGCTCCCGGTTGAGATTGAAAGAAAAAGTCCTCCATTGTTTTTCGTGATTAAGAAATACCTAAAATCGTTCAGATTGACCCAGTTGAAGATGAACACCGAGGTCCTCTGCAGGTCCAGTGCTTGCGCTACTAGTTATAAATTACATATTGCGTCCGTATACCAATCATTGGATCCTCTTATTCTTTTCTCCAATCAGGCTTAACTACCATATATTTTCGAGATAAAATCTTTCATAAATTAGTTTTGTTGACTAAAACGTAGAAATTACACAGGGACATCTTAAACAAGTGATATAACTAGTTCAGATTGGTACAATATTTTATGAATTCATCCGTTGGACCCAGAAATGAAGAGAATACAAACGCTTCAGAACTGCCTAAGTTTGTTAAGTGAATTAGTTGACCTTCCCTAAACATCTTCTACCGCGTTTATTTTTGTCATTGCCGTCCTTTTATTGTATGTGGTAATTTCTATTTTTCCTTTTTGGAATATTAAATACCGACTTTGAATAGTCGATTATGGTCTAATACGATCGAAATCATATTTTTGGCCCTCTTGTGTTAATGAGTAGTTCATGAATAATCTCCAACTTGAGATTATTTATTGGAATTTGTCATCCGCATTAGAAGTGGCAAAATATTTTAATATATAATTACTCACATAGTAAACAAGAAAAAGCAATTCCACCTCCCATAACTGTATCTTATTATTTTCTAAATATATATCCCACTCACTTAACTTTCGTTTATACTAGTTCGGTCTTCAGTTATATCTAATAATTAATTGTTCAACTCCCTAAACGAATACAGATATAATGATGTGAAACATAAGCGCAGTGATGACTCATTCATGTATTTCAAAATACCAATAGGCTAGACCAACTTCAGCAAACAAAACTAAGGTGGAAACAAGTCGTTTGGAGGTTACAAGTAAGGTAACTTCAACCAAAAATTCATATGAGGAGCTAGGCAGCTTGTCATATTGACGCAATAATTGCTATCTGAACCGGCTCCGTGAGGGGCCATGATAATTAGGATCGTGTATCGAAAAATTGATAGATTAAAAGTATAAGCAAATATTTGAAGAAGCAAATTGAAGAGTAAATTGAATCGCTGGATCGATTATTAAAGTAGAGGAAAATATTCTGCCATCGAACGATGGTATTTTAATGTATTTTATAACGTGTGTGTAGGGGCACATGTTATGAGCTAAGGTAGCTCTCGGTTACGTGTGGAAATGGGGATTTCGGATGCTGAGGATTATCTAATAATTTTTGATACATAAATATAAATATCCTTATTCACTTTTTAGCAGACTTGCCTCTCGATTTTTTCGCTTTAGGTTTTTTCCCTTCTCTTTCAAATGGATCATAGCCTATGACTGGTTTAAGTAGTGTAACAGCTTTGATAAATTCTTAGTTTTAGACTTGGTAATTTGTTTCACGAACATTGATTCCAACTTTTTCCAATTGTTCTTTGATTTATCGTTCTTTCTTTTATTTTTAGTAAAGTAATAACGGATCATTACTTGGAATAACATTTGGCTTATGATTTAAGTTGGCATAAACTTGTCGTTGCATAACTTCTCTGTATTAAATAGAAACTGGGTTAATTGCTTCTTCTTCAATTTATACTGGTTTAGTGCAGAAAATACTATTTTATTGAACCATTTTTTAGTCAACAGGTTCTATATCAAGCATTGATCTACCTAATTTTGGTATCACGCTAGGAGGGTTTGTTGTGTTCAGCAACATTTGAACATCTTAAACTGGTTGATTATTAAGTGAGCGGGTTAAAGAAGTTTATCCTACGCGACCAAGATTGGTATACTCAGGGCGTGTAGTATTTGGTTCTCTTGACGCTGGCTAAATCGGCAAATAGGCACGTTATGTTAATAATTGGTTGGTGTTTTGTGTGACTGATTTGGTTTCAGCTTGAATGCGTTCGAGTGCTTCTTGTTGAACAGGTTTGGCGTAAACATATGGTTTTTGGATATCGTTGAGGTTTTAGTCGATGCTGAGTTATTCTTTGGTTTTAACTGCTTCTTCAGTTGGTTTTCCGAATAATGTGGCTCCAACGATTTATTTTACTTCTGTGCTGAAGTTTTGGTTTTCTTTGGTTTGCATCGCGGCAGCTAGTGCCAGGTCGCTGAACAGTGATGTTTGTCTTTGTTGTAGTTTGAAGTTGTTTGCGTATTCTGCTTCCATTTCAGCGTCTTTCTTCTCGAGACGTTCGAGTTCTGGGATGTAAGTATTTGCTTGTTATTTAAGTGTTTTGACTGCTTCTTGTTGCATTTTCTGCTTCTCAACTATTTTTTCTACTTGGCATGGTGCTCCGCTAGCAGTTGGTGCCATTGCGCCAGCAACTTTTGATTTGAATGTTTTCGGCTTTGGCGCTTTGGCGTTTTCTTTATCTGCGTTTTTCTTCTTGAGTTCTCTGATTCTTTCAGCTTCGTCCTTATCAAATTGGTCCTTCTCTTTCTTGAGCACTTTTGATTTATTCTGGCCCATGTTCTTGAGCAATAGATCAGCTTGACCCGCTTTAGGTTCTAAGCTGTTCAGCTGTTTCAGTTCGCCTGAGAGCTGTTTGACCTGTTCCGAGCGCTTGAACTGTTAAGTTTCCTCTGGTTTTTGCACTTAATCGGAGGGTTCGGAATCTGGGAGGTCGGAATCAGACTCGGATTTTAGGCCGAGGTCTTCGTTTGAAAATAAATTGCCCACCGTTTGCGTTACCTGGTATATTTTCGGGTCCAGTTTTTACTTACCACCTTACAAGAGGGTTTATTGCATTTTAACGCAGTCGGCTTTTACTTTTTGATCGCCTGAGAGGTATCCAGTTTGCGCGGGAGGGGCTGGGAGTGGGACCTGGGGGTAGTCGAATTACGGGACTGAGATCTTGTCCAGGATCTTCTCGGCCACTGTTTAACGGTAGATGTAGCCCGGACGGCGCTCCCTCTCCTCCTTAGTGGCTATTAAGGGGATGTCAGACTCCTCCTCGGCGATTTCCTCTACCACCTCGGCAAATTGAGCATCTATGATTTTATCCAGAGCACCTATGCCAAGACCAGTGTAGTCGTCCTGCTTATCAAGCAACTCGTCATGGAGCTTGGATATCGGCTAGTCCACTGGTGGATACTCGTCGTCAATGTCATGAACCAAAGGCCGCTAAGTGTTTGAACCACCAACATATTAAAGCTTCTAAAGAGGCTGGTCCTTCATGTGTCGGCTTCCAGTAGCTATATTTTCTCTCAATTGCTGATAGAATGTTTTGGCTTTAGCTCTACCATCATTATAGGCCTTGACTGATTGATTTACTTCCTTATCCAATTCTATTTGATAAATGTGCTACTGATTCAATTCAATGTCAGCATCATCTAATTTCTCATAAACACCCTTTTACTTGAAGTCGTTAACAATTTCGATTGATCTTTTGTTTTCTCTTCTCGTATTAGGTGCAGATAATAATCTTTGATGGAATGGAACATCTAATTAGTCTCCTCTTACATGTGTATTTATTCTTATAGCGGATTCATATGCCCCTGGTCTGGTAGAATCAGCTTGCTTTTCAAGAATAAAATATCTGTCTCCATGAACAAGCTGCTATTATGCATCAGCTAAGATAGCTTGTGGTTCAGCTTGTGGATTATTTGTTAATTTATAAAATCCAACTGACCTATCACCATAGTTATAATCTTACTTTGGTTTGGGTATAATTATTGGGAATTGTGGAGCTGATTTTAATTTGCTTCTATCAGCTTCTTAATTTTATTGGAACAGAAGCTCTTAATTTGATATTTATGTCATATCAATAATATTAGCGCCAGTTTTATGTTATTTTACAGTTTTCTAATTTGAGGATTGTTAAACTTATTGAACTTATGGAGCAGGTGGACATTTTTATTTTTTGATTAGTTGCAAAAACGATTCTGTAAACCATTTTTCGGGATCACAGTGCGATTCAGCAATTTTCAGTGCTACCCAACCAAGAGTCTCAGTAATTAAATTTTTGTAATTTTATGGCGGAAGGTATGTCAAAACGGTTCTTACCACATCGGCTACTCTATTTCTACCTGGCATATATCTGCAATCGTAGTCTTCGCCTCTAAGTTATTGCTCAGTTCCCCAACGTCTTACAAATGCGCAAAGCAATTTTAGATCTGGATCATTTCTAATGTTTTTCTCTGCTACTATAAATCCTTGAGCTGATGCACCCGGTTATTGAGAGCTTTATACAATTTTTGCCATTAATGGCGGAAAAGTTGTCATTTAGAAGAGGAGTGGAATTAAGCAAATATCGCATTCAAATATGTTATAATTAATATTATTTATATTATAAAAAGTTTTATGTATTTTTGCTCAACATCAATCTATATCTACATAATCTACAACGGTAGCCAGAGTATGTCATGAGTATAAACAATGGTAAAACTTTAAAAGAATATGCTGAATGTAGTTCGCCTATATTTTTACCGTAATCATATTTATGTTATTGTTATCAATCTAAAATTCTTCCTTCACTCTAATTTACATTCATTTTTTGCCAAGGATGTGTTTCAGGTTTTCATAGGCCCAGTTTTCGTTCAGGTTTCCGACTTCTTCGATGAGTTCAACTTTATTGCAGAGTAGTAAATCATAAACGAATTCGTCCAGTTCCATTGCGGCTTCGTTTTCTACTTTGAATATTGTGGTGTCTTCCTTCATGAAGGTCTCGTACTTCTCTTCTACTGCATGCATTCTGTTTTCTTAATCTTTTGTGAGTGTCTGGTCGAACGTAGATAAGGCTGGAACTGTTTTGGTTTGAGGAGCATCGGACTCCTAAATCTGGAGAATGTGGTACAGATTTTGCATATTTGGGAGCTCATCGTGAAGCTGCAGTACGGTCTGCAGTGGATTTGAAGTCGTTTGCAATGATAGGTTCACCAGTGATGTTATTTTCAGCATAGCGGCGACAGTATGCGTTATTTGCTGTTATAAAGTGTTCTAATGAGAGATATCGTTCTTAAGCACGTTTGTTTACACATACTTGAACGTTGAAATCATAGGTCGCACATTCTCTTCGAATAAGAGCATAACTGTCTTTTTAAATACAGGTGTTCTAGACCTAGAAGCCACACACAACGGATGCGTTGGATCCAACTCACTCCACCGCTAGCAAAATGGTTGAAGGATAGCTAGAAACCGGACCAACTAATCTACCTTTCCTTCCAATTATAACAAGACAAAATTACCAAATTGGGCACAAACACCACTCAATATGTAGTTTTACTATCGATCATCTAATAGTAAAAAGTCAAGCATATTTTAAATATACGTTTAATCAGCTGCAGCTTCTGCTAATATTATTGCTCGAGCACTATAATTGTATTCTATTTAAGTTTATTAAAGCTGATCAAACACAGACGCTGACATTTGCGGTTTGGGTGTGGTAATATTTTTGGCTTTTGCAATATGATATAATATTATAATATTTCCATTTCATTTTTGATTGTTGAAAATAAAATACAATAGGTAAATACAATATGTTATAATAGGTAATAATTAGAGCAGATAATATTACATAATATAACATTTACTATCTAAAATTAATATAATATATGTTGCTCATTTACCATGACCTATAGTCTTTAAGAAAGCAGCCTCGAATTCAAGGGCGATTTCCTTGGCCTTAACTAAGCTTTCCTTGCTAACGGCTTCGATGTAATACTTGACCTTTGGTTCGGTACCGCTTGGTCTGAAAGTCATAGATACTTCATCACAATAGAAGGTGAGCATTTCGCTACCACTGGTCGGGAGATTTGGTTTTCCAAGAAGAGAATCAAAACCTGGATTCTTCATATCTCTAACTCTGTTAACGGTAAATCTACCAAACTTCATGCAATAATCTCTCTTTTCGCCTTGTCCAAACAATGGGACAAAGAGACCAGCAACTTCCTTCATGCTTTTAACGGTCAAACCAGAGTTTTACCAGGCATGGAATCCATACTTAGCATAAATTTCTTGAAGATAACCAACAATGGTTTTTCCTTGGGAATACAAAAAGTTGGCCATTTCTAAAGCAACACATGCGGTTGCGACTCCGTCTTTATCACCAACAATGAGACCGTTATTACCACAAGTATAACCTATAGCTTCTTCAAAAGCAAAAACGGCTCTGTATTATGGTTGTTCACGGGCAACAGTTGCTAACCACTTGAAACCAGTAAGAGTTTCTGAGAAATGAATCTTATATTATTCAGCCATTCTCTTTAAGATTTGAGATGAAACGGTTGAACAGAGGATAAGGCGGTCATCACCAGTAGTGTTTTGCAATTACCATTCGCAAAGCAAAGCACCTATTTCGTTACCATGGAAGATATAGAAATCGTCTCCTTGTCTTTCGGCAAGTGCAAATCTATCAGCGTCTGGATCGTTAACAAGAATAACTTGGGTATTCGCTTGAGCTTTTTGGGCTAATTTGACCATATTGTGTCTTTCTTCTGGATTTGGACGTTTTTCACCACCAAAGTTAGCATCTGGCTTGCAAGAATCTTCAAAGAAGTTAACATCTTCAACTTTGAAACCAAAATTCTTCAAAGCACGTTTGAATGGAACACATCCAACACCCCACATAGCAGAGTACTCAGCCTTGACCTTCAAAGAATGATCTTTGATATGTGAAAGTTGTTTTATTGAATCATAGTAGAGTTGAGTGATTTCAGATTCTTCAGTAAGTTCAACATAAAGACCCTTTTGCTTATATTCCTCAGTTAAATAAGAGGCATACTTGTAGGTAGTTTCTTTGATGTCAGTGCATGATAGGATCATAGACTGAACTCCAGTATCATGGGGTGGGACAATTTATACACCACGATTCATACCATAAACTTTATAACCATTATCTTGAGATGGATTGTGGCTAGCTGTGACCATAACACCGCAAACACACTTGAAATGTTCACTGAAAAAGGCAGCATATGGAGTTGGAGATAATTGCTTGAAATAATAGGTTTTGATACCAGCAGCGATGAAAACTCCAGCAGTTATATCAGAGAATATGTCAGAATAGTGTCTAGCGTCATGACAGATGCAGATACCGTTGTGAACAGTGTCTGGGAAGTTTTCTTAAACATATTTAAGAATACCTTGAGCAGTTTGCATGATAACTACTTGGTTCATGCAGCTATAACCTGGAGCAACTTCTCCTCTTAAACCAGCAGTGCCGAATTCAAGTCTATTTTCTGGGTTGAGAATAGATTTGAGCTTTTCGAATTCTTTTTACTCAACCATCTTCTCGATGGCAAGTTTATTCTTTGGGTCTGGATCAATTCTAAGCCAGTTATCTATTAAAGTTTAAAGGTGTGAGTCCATTTTAGTTGGTTAAAAGGAGGGTGTGGTAGATTGTTATTAACTTTTATTTTATCGAGTTTTATAAACGAATGTTTATAAATTAGTTTCATGTTTATTTTACAAAGTTGATCCAACAATAATAAAATGACTCACTTAACTGTAACCTTATCATCTATTTTAGTATGAATGTGTTATCATTTCGTGTTATTTTATCATCAAAATAGTAAAATACTCAATAATACATTCGTTTAATAAAAATTCCTAGTCAATATTTCACCAACCTTTATATACACTATTATCTACTGTATGAAGCAGTTATTTTTGATTTAGAGAAAGCTCAATAAATACAAATAAATGTAATGCACTTTAATCGACAAATAGCAGGAAAACAATAAATAATGTGTAAGTATTACAAAAAGATATTTTTCACTTCTCAATAATGAAAAGACGTGTGTGTTTAGATGAAGCTATAAGACAACAAATATCAAAATAATTTAACCAAGACGAAGTTTCGGAATAACTATATAAACTTTCAAATGCTCCATATTTTCGTGGAGCATTTGAATTATCATTGCTAAAAAATAAATAAGAATTATTAGAGTATCTATCAGAATATCCGGATACAATGTTAAACGAATAAGGTATTTTAGCAGATATTTATACAAATGATCTTGTAATAGACGAAATTTCAATAAATACTAATTTACTAACATAAATGTAGAAATTGTAGCCATACCAGTTGATTCTTCCATTTGAATATGAAAATAAATACTACACATTTGCTTAACCGGCTCCCTTAGGATAATTACTGCGTTATTCACCTGAATGCTTAACTTCTTAGCTAAAATTGAGCCTTATTACTGATGCAGCCCATCTTATAAACACATTTCATCAAGTAAATCAATCATATGGCTCCGATTTTAACATAGAGAATTCTTATGTCAATCTAAAAACTGGAACGCTTAAAATAGCTTTTCCTTAATTAACTAGTTCAAAATAACCTGTCAACTAAAATGTAACTCATTTATGGATTACTAACTAAATAACTAATTTTTAATATATTAAATATTTAAATCTTTTAAGTGGTAGACGCCATTCAGTGTTTCATTCTCCGTTTTATCCTTGGGTATGGGATTTCAATAAAAATGAACTGAGAGATCCTAACTAGACTTAATACTATGTAAATAAGGGTGGATAATAAATCGATTTTATGTTTTAAAGTTAAGCTCTTGATGCTTCTGACACACTCTCTCATACACTTTCTTAATATCTAAATCTGATTTCTTCTCCATTTGATGTTAAAATAGCGGAACCACATCATGTTGGCGGTCCTGGTGTTACAGAGCTTACATTATTTTGCTATCTGGCTAGACGAACACCACTCAAATTATTGAAAAAATATGTAAGACCTCGCTTTGTAGCTAAATAGTATTGTGAAACAATATAAAGTTTACATAGTTGGACACCCGAAGAAATATGTGCAGAATATTACACAGACTATCGTGTATTCACTACAGATTTTTAAGAATTCAAAACAGATCCTGAATTTGAACATATTTTTAACTCAGAGAACATTCTCAAAAATGTGGAATTAAACGGAATGACTGCAAAAGACTTTGTAACCTGGCATTTGGATTAATTGAATTCATATCCTTTGTTGCATAATTGGTTAGATCTTGTCTTTGGACCATAACACAGTGGAATAAGAGCATTTTCATGCGGAAATCAACCTATGAGTTAGACTTTATAACCTTTTGGAATGTTGAATGAATCATATAAAATGTTTACAGAAACACATCCCATAAAATTACAAGATATAGATTACCTGAAAGATAATAAAATACATTCTGTTGTAACAATTGATGGAAATATAAGAAAAGATAGTTAAGTTAATGATGATTTTGACCCTCTTCTTTAAGCTCACATTATGAGGTAAACAAAAATATAATCATAGTTCTCAATACTTACCTCATTTGTACCTAGATTCGCTAGTTAAATGAGTAAACTTGGTTATCAGTATTCGTTAGATCGTATTTACCTTTGCTAGTTTATATTTTAAATCATGTTTTCAACATGGTGTGTTAAGTAGACTTGCTTCCTAGACTGTATGGATGAATTGTTATGTAATGAATAAGATTTAGTTCTAAATTTACCGTTAATTGAAGAAAATAGTTCAGAAATTATGGAACTTATTTGTGGATTATTTTCAAAGTGTTATAAAAATGAAAAAATAACAAGTCAAGAATTAAGTAAATTTTAAATATTTTAACAATAATATGATGTCGCTGATTTAAAATAAGAAGTATATAAAATACGTAATTTTAGTAGTGAAAACAAGATAATTCAACTTAAAAAATTATAAAAATTTGTAAAAAGCGAATAAACATAAAGTGTGTTAGATTAGGCCGTTGTTGAGTTAATTTAAGATCTATCAGATTCTTAAATCAAATCATTACATTTAGGCAAAGATTAATTTATTGTATAAACTCTTGATCGCGTATTTAATAATAAAGATACAGTTTACTACGAACGCTTAATTGATACAATACGAGCTGATGCAACTTTCGACTCTTTACTTTTTGAAGCTGATTCTTCTTATATCGAACATTAGATAAAAGATACACTTTCATTTTGTCCAATTTGCCTCTCTAAAATAGATCCTATATCAATTTTTGTTTCAAAGTAAGTAAAATAAATGTACGAGTGTAACGTGGTTCGTTAAAAAATGATTAACTAAATATTATATGGAAATTATGTTCATTATACAAGTGTAAAAGAACTTTACTTAAAGTGTGTTCATTCAATGAGTACATTTACATTACTGAATAAAACTAAAATGAGTACAAGTGTGGGAATTTTAAACTTTTTCCCAGTTGGAATGAAATTAGTACTGGACAACATGTACAGTAATGAGTAAGTACTAAACCCAGATTTTTAAGAAGTTATTGACGATTTAACTTATTTTCTCTTATAATTAAATGACTAACAAATGACATCTAGTATTCTGGAATAAGTTCTAATTTGTTTATGCTCAATATCTGATCATTTTTCTGACTATTTTTTCAACTCTTCCAAACTATCAAATAAAAATTAGGTACCAAAAATATTGAACTACTAAAAGATAATGTAAATATCACATATAATTTGTTAGAACCTTTTAAATCCAATAGTGTAGGTGATGTAATAAGACTAATGCGATTAATTATTTTAAAAACTGCTATTTCCAATATTTATACAACGCTTCAATTTTCTTATTAGTTATATTAAACTAATAAAATTTAACCCAGCAGATGATATGGATGAAAGAGATATTGAAGAGGTATCATATCCTGTTTTATAATTGTTAAATATTTTATCTGAAATTACTCCATTTTGCTCAATACGTATTGTTGAATTTTTCTTTTCAAATTTGGTATGGATTTCTGCTGATAGTTTACCTAGCCATTGTTTATTTAAATAACTAATAAAATATGAAGAGGATAAAGACTATGATATTATCACTACATAATAACTAGAAACATTTCCAATTTTATTTTTGTTGCTACTAAAACCATTCAAATAATATGCCACGTATTAGCTCATTTTATTAATAATGAATAACATGGCTAGATCATTTAGAATTTAGAATTCTCACGAAATTTATGCCAAAGTAGTATCTTATTGTATTCTAACTTGTCCTCGTAAAGTGGTTTAAGAGTTAGAAAGATTAACACAAGTAAGAGTTATTGATGTTTACGATGCATTGCATGAAATATTTAAAGTCGACGATGATGAATAATTGTTCTAAAATATTCACTTTTAAGAAGCTGCATAAGATATTGAATTGAATACTAACACTCTGGCATAAACAGAGTATTTTAAGCATTTAAGAAAAATTATTTTTGAAATAAGTGGGAAAGAAGTTATGGTTACGTAAGGTGCTAATTATTGTGATTAAATAATGGCTAAGCTATAAGCTTAAAATTCGTAAATTGTAAAGTCTGATTGGCTTTCAACATCAATTTCATTCGACAAAATGTCTACTTAACTTATAGCCAAGTTATAAAAGCAATTCAAGCTAACCTAAGAATTAGACAGTTTTATTAAAGATTATCAAAGCACGAAAAGTAAGTATCACATGTTTAGCAAGTTTATGCATAAAATACCTCATTCAGTCGAGAAAACTGCCAACTTTACATATCTTGATGAGTTACTTAACTTTTTCGCAGATAATATGCAACTTCTAGAGCAATCCGATAGATCCTCCTTTGGCTCTAACTCTTTGTAAGCTGGTTATACAGAAATAACTGCAGTAAATTTCACGAATCAAATTAAGAGGCCCAAGAATCCGAAGAACCAGCAAAAGAATCCATAATTATTTGAGGTGTTTGACGTGATTAACGCGGATCAAGCCCTTTCTGGCCCAGCCTCAATTCAAAAGTTGAATAGTTCGAATTATTTGGTGCATTGCAATAGGAACATATAAATTATGAATTCATCTCTTATAGGTCATTAGTAAAAATCTCCATTAACGATGGATGTGCGTTATTCTTTCAGGGACAAGGTGAGTGCTGTTTCTCCAGGTTAAACCGGCTAGGTGTTCATCTCAACGCACCTTGGTGAGGTATTATTGTTTGACTTGCACAAGAACACTGTTGTGCACACATTGCAGGATTAAAAAGCGCAGGTGTAGTTGTACTAGCATGTGACTCCAACCACTTCTGAGTACTTGGCAGCCGGTTTGCAGCCCTTTTTGCAGAAGTAGTCCGCCTATTCCCCGACTGCGATGTCCTATGACGCTCGTTTGAATTTGGTTGCTGGTGCGACTGCATAGTAAATCTTTTTATACGATTCGAGGATGCGTTAGGGAGTGGTGCAATCATTCTCTATGAATCAGTAAAAGTTCATTCGCTCTTAATCGCTGTTTTCCGTTCCGCTCCAAATACAGCAGTTGAAGTTGAACAACAGCAAGATCTTCATCGGCTCGAATTAGTTCGTTGATGAACTGGATCTTAGGAATTTGTCCTCAAAATAAATATTTACGCACCAGTTACCGTTCGTAGTTAATTTTAACAGCATTGGAGCAACAATTATGCAATCGGATTACTTCTACCACCAATTTCACCCGGACATGTCCGAGACGCCGTTCACCTCCCGTTTGTCACGCCTTGTTCAGGGAGGAATTCAACCCACGCTGAAAACCTCCGTTCTCACTCAGAACAATCTCTCACTATTCAGCCAAGAGGGGAGTAAAATGTACATCAACCAAATTGACCTCAAGAGTTTACTCCAAAAACAAGTCATGGCCGAACGAATTCAAGTTCAAAGTGGAGCAAGTTAGAGCATCTACGGAGGAGTAAGAGAAAACGTGTTCGGGCAGGAAGTTAAGTGCGCGGAGTACGACGAGGTACTCGGGTGCTATCTGACGCTGTTTTCTAACGGGCAAGTTGGGGTAGTGAAATGAATAAACCTATATTTACAGAAATAAAATAACACTCACTTAACATTTTACATTTACACAAGACATATAGATATAAATATTATTTTTACTTGGTTATAGTAAAATACATTCATCCAAGCTAAATACATTCCACAAAATAAATATAATTGTACGTGTTTGTAACGTATTGTATTATTTTGTAATTATTTGATTTTATAAATATATCAAAATAGAAGAAGAACGAAGAATATTATATGTATAATACAAATTATTATGCACAAACTTTGTGCCGTCTCAAGGAAGTGATATATAAATATATAATAATGTAATAAACTAATTGTTTATATTAATACTCATTCTTATCAACACCCATTCTTCTGAATAATATATGCATCATTTATTTATCTGACTATCTACTAGCAATTTTATGTTTATACACCATTAATATAAGAGAATCCTCTTGATTCTGTATCGATAATACTTATGGTTATGTTGGAAATAAATGGAGTTTACAATATAAATATTAAATTTACATTTACTTGATTCTCGCTATGCCATATTTAGATTGATTCAATAACCGAATTTTTGATTGTTATTGTGTTTTAACTTGAACTAGATTGTGCAGCGGCAAAGAATGCGCCTGCATACGCATATTTTGAAACTGTGTTCAAAATAATATTTTTGGCGGTTACACTGTATAGATAAACTGTTGAATTCACATAAAATCCCATGATACCACTTACAACTCCATCAATTTGGGCATCAACAGATAAATTCGTATTCGTTATTATAAAATCTTATATTTCGATATATGATTGATTACTTTCACCAATTGCTCCTCCTAAATATATACGGTAAAGGTTTATACTTGAGAAAATACAGTTGTTAATTAATATATTTTTGATTTATGCACGAGAGTTGTCACTATACCCATACAATCCTCCAACACAGGTGACACCTGTTTATCCATTATTTGATTATATGGATGACATTATTTTGACGGAATCTATTTTGACGGAATCTAACATTTCATTCGAATAATAGCTTAAAGCACATATTGTACTAGCAAATTGGTTTATATTGTATGAATTTGAGCTTAAAGCTGAAATATTTGTGTTAAGTACATAAATGCTGAACAAAACGCTTTGTTATGACATTATTCCGTTTTAATTACCGACGATTCCAGCACTGAACGATAGCTGTTCAGAAGAATTAGAATAAACAGTGCAATTTAATACTGTAATATCTCTTAGGACTTTATCAGAAATATATATTTAACTTATTATTGAACTAGCGCTACTGTTTATTCTACACGAGGAATTAATTTAAGAATCTTAAACAACTTATTTATTTATAAATAGCTAACAACTTTGTATAAATCCAATAACCCCTGCGGCCAAGCCGTCAGTTGCACTGTTAATACTATTAGAGCTATATAATAAATCTTTTGCATGTATAACACATTTGTTAACTTCAACATTATTTATAGTAATTGTAGTATTAAACGCTTAGCCAATAACACCACTTGATCTAGGGTAACACGCATGTGCCGTAATAAAAGTGTTAAGTGTTTATGCACTTTAGATAGTTATGTTATTTTATAGTTAGGAACAACCTACATATGCACCAGAAATGCCAATTTTTACATTAGATTGGGTTTCAATATTTGAACTCAATATATAACAAATAGAAAATGATATTTGAGATTTTGAAAAGGCAGAAACAAACCCTCCTGATATAGAATAATTTTAAGTTGAAGTAGATAAAATTTAAATATTGATTATTTAGCTGTTTTAAAACCAAAGATTAGTATCGAAAAGTGCTGCTATTGCGGCAGCTGTAAGAGAATATCCAGATGTAGCGTTAGAATAAAAGTATGAATCATTTATACAAGACTAAATTACTATAATTTTACTATCTTCAGTAATCCCAATGAGCCCTCCACTTATTATTGTGGTAGACATAGATGTAATTTAAATATTTATATTAACATTTGTGATATTAAAAACAATTTTATATGAATACCCAAATATCCCAGCCTAACTTGAATTTGTTTACGAATTGCTTTATATTATAGATTATTTGATTTCAATATTTTATAAACTGATTTGCGATTATAAGACCATCCCACTAACTAGTCCGATATTATTACAGGCGTATACTGTATTATTAATAAATGAAATCATATTTAAGGCAAGTATTTAGCCCTACATTTAGCCAACAAGTGAAGAAATATTTTAATTAATTGTTTCACTGCTATTTTTAAATAAAACTCCAATATCAATATTATTTAATGTAATATTCTAACTTTTTGATGCTATATATCCAATAATTCCGAAATTATAAGTATTGTTACTTACAGAAACATTGTAATAATAATTACAATTCTATGTTGACATATTTCCATTAAAAACTCCAAATATACCAGTTTAGTTAATTTATTTATTAATATACTATTCTTAAACATGAATGCACATTTTTTACATAACCATATTATCAGAAATCGAATTTCCTAAAAATTGTCCAGAACTGGACACATATTATGTGTTAACTGATATTAATAAATTGAGAATTAAATTAGTACAAAAAATTTGTGAGTATTAAGCATTTGCAATAACTCCTCCGTACTAAAACTAATTTTCTGATGAAGAAATTATTGAAGTAATACCATTTAATATAGTTTATCCTATAACTACTAAAATATACTACATATATACACTAGTTGACTGAATACATGAAAATATATAAGATGATTGATTTCCAAACGTAATTTTTGTGGGTTAAAAGTTTAATGAGTTAACAGTTATCATCGCATTTATTGAATTCAAAACACATAATGAAATTTGCGACGCTGAATAATAGTTTCCTATAACTTAATAGTTGTTAATATTCAGTTAATTGCTCTGAGTTCCAATCAATGAAATATTTCCGATACTGGAATTAGAAAACTACAAATTTACACACAAATTTTTAATACATGAGTCTGAAGACTAACGTTGCAAAATATTAAATTATGAACTTGCTTTAACATTAATTTATGTCCCAGCTCGAGATTAAATTCTGATATTATTCATAAACTAAATATTTTAGTCCTAAATAATAGAACCAGATTGAACTAATTAAGTTCCCACTTAAACATTCAAATTATAGTAAAAGTTTTGTTGGTTATACAGTGAAAACGAACTTATTAGTGAATTATCGTTTACTTCTATAAATGCATTGTTAATGATTTAAGAATTTCCGAATACATAAGAGGAAGAAAAATTGGAAGCACTAACACTTTGTGATATAGAAGTTATATCAAATTGTTAAACATAATTTTTCTAATTACAAGTTATATCTGTGAGCTATTAGTCAATAACTAAAAATTCTGATTATAATTAAGTCTTTTCTGAATCAATAAGTTAATTTTATAGATCAGTAACAGTAAGAAGTAAAGAATTGATTGTTAAATTATGTTCCTAAAATTTATTATAATCGATGGTAAAATTATTAGAGACCTCTGCTTCTTTTTGTAAAATTTATTGGTTTAAGTTAGTTATTGATGTATTTAACGAAGAATATTTATTAGATATTTAATTTTATATATTTGTAAAGTTTGTAATCAAAACTGTGTTTAAGTATGTGATATTATCGAAAATACGTTTGTCAAGTATTGATGTGTTCAATAATAGTTTACTATCTAAAATTGAAAAATTGCCAATTATTTGTTATTCAGATAAATTAAATAATTTGTGTGTTAGTTATTAAGACAGATTAATTTAACTAGTTAAATTATTATTCATTTCATTGAGGGTTTTGTTAACTAAAATCAAACCACTATTAATTTAATTCTATAAATTTGTTGAGTTTGTAATCAATATTGTGTTTAATTATGTAATATTATCAAATATATGTTTATCTAAGAGTGACATGTTACTGATTAATTGTTGTTAGGACTCGTTAAATAAATTTAGAGTAAGCTTTTATGAAATATTAATCTAATTAGTTAAATTATTATTCATTTACATAATGGTGTTATTTACTTACATCAAACTATTATTGATTAAATTCTATAAATATGATGAATTTGCAGCTATTGCAGAATTTAATATCGTATAATTATTTAGAATACGTCTATCGAGCGTTGAAACATTTGCTTCCAGTTATGATTTTAAATTTGACATATTTGTTGATAAATGTGATTCTGACAAATTATATAATGATTCCGATTTGTTTATTGAATCAATAATATTTTAGTTTAATGAGTTTACAAGATTTAGTGTTATTTAAAGTTCTTACTAAATACTATTCGTTTAGTTATTTAAATATTTTAATTAAATGTCAACATTTGTTAAATGATCACTTAAATTTATACACATGGAATCATTTAGTATAAATAATTCTTTGCAAACGCATTATGAACCGTTAAAAACAAACGGATCAACACAAGAATATGAATTACTACTTTCTATGAACTATCCGTTTATGAGTGAATCAGAACACAGACCATAAATAAACTTATCGTTTAAACAAATTGATAAACAATCAGTGATAATAGGGTTCGTTAGTAGAATTTATGTGTTCAAAATAAGGTTTTATAAACAACTAAATACGTTAATAGCTACAATATTAATTTCATTATTAATTTCAAATACTAGTGTTGAATCATTGCCAATTGAATTGTGTCCTAAAATATTAACAATATTTAAACTAAAGGAACTCATGATCTGTGATAAATTAAATAATAAAGCAGCAGAATACACACTAGAAAATCTATATTATATTGAACTATTTGAAATTTCTATTGAATTTTGACTGTTGAATACTAAACCGGACAACTATTGTCCAGATACTATAAATACCAATGCCGAGGTTGAAATAGAAACATCGCATTTTAAACATATAAGGGCAGCTCTGTACACACTAAATTAAATTGTTATATTAATGGTTGATTGTAGAATGTTTTTCACACTTGAACTAAAACCAAACACAGCAAAAATATTATCATTATTTATAGAAGTAATTACTTATGATTATGTTACAGATTCAGTATTAACAAAAATATTTTATTATTTATTTGTAAGTGAAAGCATGGACAAATTATTTTAAAGTAATATATTATTAAGTTATATACTCTTTTAACAATATTAATATTATTAATCATTTAATAATATATTTTAATTACAGACATTTAAAAATTATTATTTTACAATGCGATTAAATATTAATATAGAAGATATTATCATACTCATTATTATATATAATCAGCTTTTTCTAAATAAATTTCTATAATTACGCATTGTATAATGTGATCAGTGAACTTATTAACACAACGTAATCTACGATGTAGGTAAATTGACTATATACATATTCATTCGTGGAATGAAAAGTCGTTTTATGCTATATACATTATAATACAACATGGAAATATAATAATACCACTTCTTTAAAATGAGCTATTTACCAGTAATTGATGGAATCACTTAATGAATAAATAAAGAATATGTATTAGAACGTGTAATTAAATAGATATTTATACAAAATTTAATTAATAACGTATATATCAGCTATATTTCAATGAATAATTTTTTATTAATACATACTTGCTAAATAATAAGAATTACGATAAAATATTATTAAATATAAGTTTTGATAATATTTTGGCTGGTTATTTGTGGTTATAATTTTTGATTTCAAAAATTATATATTAATCTTTAATTGTTGTTATACAAATATTTTATATTATTTTAACACACCAATGAAATGACGATTAAAAAACATAATTCAAAATATATGATTTGAGTGAAATAATCACTCAGAAGCACTCTACAGATAGTTTGTGTACATTAACAAAGTAGAAATTCTTACAATTCAGTTTAAGTCTATTTTTGACGAGTCGATGTTTGATTAGCTATGCTGCATTCAGCTTGCTAGTAATCAGCACTCAAATCATTTTAATGTTAAGATAAGCTTTCTTTTGAATTTTATAATTCAGCTTATTCATGATTGAATTGATTTTAAGTTTATTTTTTATCTCTTGGAGTATTTCTGTGTTCCGTTTCTTGTATTTCATTAAATAATACTTGTGATTCTGTAACTATTAGTTCGTTTTCTTCACTGTTATTCGTTAAAGCATTCTAAATTTTGTTTGGTAGTTGAGTATATTAAGATTTCTTCTTTTAACAGATATTACTATTAGGTTCATTAGTTTTTTAAAATATTAAATCGTTAACACGATCTCTTATTGAAAATGAATGATCAACTAATTTGTTAACTATATTCTTTTTTAAATACAACTTGTTTAATTTTTTGATCTAATCTTGAATGTACTAATATCTAAGACAGTTAGAAGAGTTGATATTAGGTGGCTGCATCGATTTTTAAAATTATTATAGAGACATCATAAATTCTTTTACTTGAGTAAGTTCATTATTGTCTAGTTAGAACTCTTTAATTTGATGTGTTAACTGCATTAAAAATATAGTCGGCAAATGCAAAACAATTTTTTCTTCATAAATACAATGAGAGGCCGGTGTTTAACAATGCTTTAATAAATAGATCATTATATCTTTTCTCCTAACATTCCAATCTTATAGGATTGTTTTCTTATTGGTATATTTTATAATTGGATACAAGTTAATCATTAATTAAATTTATTCAACTACAATTTTACTATTCATTATAATTATGAAGTGGGACAAATCTAAATTTCATAAATTATTTATATTATATAATATATTTATAATTTAATTGTTTGTTCCATAAGAAATCATATACTACAGTACCTTGTTTATAAAGACCGTCACTTTTCCGTTATAGAGACCGTCTGTTTACTTATAGAGCCCGCGAAAAAAAGTATTTCCTGAAATCAAATCAAATTTTTCAATATGATCTCTATGGCTAAGTTAGACCGTAATTTGGCTTCTATAACTAAGATAGCCCTCCATTGGATTTGATTCATATTTTCTGATATAATTGAAAATTCATGCCACCTCATGCCATCCTTTTAAAATTAATGGAATATTCAGTCGACCCAAGCATTCGCTGAGAATAATCATTTCTTCGTGATTATTCAAAGATATCAAGCTGTCCGAACGCCGCGGCAGTAGCAGCTCCTGCTCCAGCACCAATTCCTGTGGTGGGATAGTTGTCAGGTAGTTAGATGTTGCTATGTTTAACGCACATGATGCACGAGGAATGCACAGATAGTCCTCACTCAGCATCCGAAATCCCCATTTCCACACGCGTAACTGAGAGCTATCTTAGCTCATAACATGTGCTTCTACACACACGTTATAAAATACCATCGTTCGATGGCAATATTTTCCTCTACTTTAATAATCAATCGACAGTGATACAATTTTCCTCTTCAATTTGCTTCTTCAAATGTTTGCTTATACTTTTAATCTATCAATTTTTCAATACACGATCCTAATTATCATGGCCCCTCACGGAGCCGGTTCAGATAGAAATTATTGCGTCAATATGACAAGCTGCCTAGCTCCTCATATGAATTTTTGGTTGAAGTTACCTTACTTGTAACCTCCAAACGACTTGTTTCCACCTTAGTTTTGTTTGCTGAAGTTGGTCTAGCCATTATGGGAATCACTTCCGAAGGAGATGAGTGGAGTGAATTATATTAATATATTATTACAACCATATATAAATCTCATTCTAGTTAAAACAGATTGATTTAAATTTCGTTTTTAAATTTATGAAATACACTAACATTATTATAAATCCTCTTCTAAATTACTTCTGTTACGTACTAAATTTAACCAGTAAACTTATACTAGGACTAACATATTATAAATTATTTGGATTGTGCATATTCCGTCTCATTTATATTTTGGAGCAAAACATAATTTTAAGGAATTTTAATTTAGTCAAAATCGTAAGTCAGTTATACGTAATTTGTAAATGAAGAACTTAAAGTAATAGCAGTTTATAGTGACACTTTCTCATTAACATTATTTATTCATTTTGTTTGTAAACTAAATATTAGATTTACTACATTTTTACAATATAGTTAATTCATACTCAAAATGTTTATTATTGTACCAACTTGTTATTTATCTTAATTGAAATATAATACTTGAATAAACACAAAAGCAAATGTCGTGATTCTACTCTATATAAGAATCTACTATTTTAAAGAAATAATTAATTTAACTTTAAGTTCAAGTCAACAATTTACTATAATATTATTTAATAGAGGTTAATATTTTCAATTATTCTTCGGCCTACTGCGATAATGTATTTTAAAAAATTGGAAACAAAAATAGATTTTGTTTTATATTATCCTTGAAGTGAAAACAAAGTTGTAAATATTAATTTAATTAGTTATTGTTACAGCTATAATTCTTACAATTTTTAGTTTTTCATAGTTGATATTTACACTTGAAATCTTGTAAAAATATTAGAACTTCTTGATCGAGTTGATTTTGCTAATATTGTGGCATTCTTATTTTTTAACAATTAGATACTTATAATTATATGAAGCGTAACTTTAATTGATTTGATTGTTTAATTATTAGAATTAACAAAGTTAATATTAACGAGACTAAAATAATTATTAATACGGTTTTAGCTTACAATGGCGAATGAACTGGCTTATAATAATATGTTTAGTAGATTTAAATCAATATATGTTTTCTATATTTTTCTTGATTTGTTAGATATGATATTTCTAACTAAAATATGTTTTAATTATTATCATATATCTAGTTATTTCCCCCACTAAAAAATACTGACTTACATTATTTAAGAAGCAGAATTAAATTTTAAGTCATTAGAACAATAATTTTTGATCAAATAATATTTAGAAGTTATCAAGATTGTATGTTGTTATAAATTCAATTTAATGTATTTGTATTGAATTAATATAAATCGAAGAGCTAAATGGAGTCAGTTACGGTATTTTTGACGTTAGAATAATTTCATAAATAAGCAATTAACTTTTTCTAGCTATTATGGCGTATCTGAACATTTAATGATTATTCCTCGTCCGAATAGTTTCTAGCGAGTTTCTGGTTTGTTGTGGAAAGAAATTTGGAATTAGTACCATAGTAATTTTACAGTTCAACTCAAACGTACTGTATCGGTGCTACACGCCACTACATGGTCGAGTTTTCCCAAAGTACCAAATGATTTGACTGTTATATAGTCAAACTACTCTTTGCGGCGACTCATTTCTGGTGGTGGTGTGGAAATTTTATAATTAATTATAATATATAAAAATATGCATAAATATTATTACAAAAATAAATGACTTCATAGTTTTGAAAATGTGAGATTCACAGAAATATAGTTGGAAAGCTGAATTGTTAATCACATTCGCCACATTAAGTTTAAGAGAACATAGCACATTTTCGAACGAAAATTTTGATCAATTCTGAAGTGATAGGGGTAATGTCTAGCCAATTGGTATTTTGACATACATGAATGAGTCATCGTTGCGCTTAGATTTCACATCATTATATCTGTATTCGTTTAGGTAGTTGAACAGTTTCCCTTAGTTGTTGTTGAATTTGTTGTTGTTTCGATCAAAATAGTTGCCTTGTTGTTTCAGGGTATTTGTAAAACTTTCGTTAGCTTTTAAACTACATCTGCTTGGTTCCAAGAGTGTTTCTTCTAGTTTTTTTTGTAATCGTCGTTGTTTTTGTTTTGTTGTTTGCGATCGAAGCAGTTGTTCATCTCACATTATTTGATGTAGATGTACGGATTTTGATTAGTTGTTGCTCATTATTTGGCAGAGCTGTTATTCTGTTATATAACCATTATACAAAAATCATAATCTGTAACACTATGTGTTTGGAGTGAAATATATAATATAAATAAAATGTCAGAATAATTTTAATTTTTAATTATATCATTCTTCGCCGTCGCCCTACGTATCCATTTCAACCAATTTATATATTTTACCAGAAGTAACATTTGCATGCATGATCAAACCGATTCTATGGTTGTTGTTAGCATCACGTACTACTAACTCCGGGATAGAATTATCATTAATTTGTCTTCCCTTAATAACCTACCAGTCAAGAAATCCAAGATAATTTATATAATTCATAATTTCATCAAAAATTGACATAGTTTAGTTTTCTAACGGCGTGTGAGATTATTGTTGTATGGAGGTATGAGGGGTCATCACGTATTCCCACAACATTTGACCGGCATATATAGCGTTGCGGATTCGTTCATTACTGATTTATGTTCCACCAATTTATGAATGAAAAGTTACACCGGTCCTATCTTTCTATCGTGTTGATTTATTATTAATATGTAAATAGTTCTCTAGGTATTGCCTAATATAGTCGTCTTCTATTACTCTTCTAACATTTTCGGGTGTGTGGTTGTGAATACAGACTTGACGCAAATGGGCAAAGTACAGTTCTATTCTGTAACTGGATAAAGATAGAAGGTTGAACGTTTTATTCTCGCTTATTTACTGTTCTAGCGCACTGCAGTAAATTATCAAACTTTCAACTTAGGTCCTTGTCCATGGCTTTACAGCAGCATTCGTAAGAGAACTATTATTAACTTAGCACTTACCATATTTATCACTCTCTTCATCATGATATGTGTACATGTAATAGTGAATTAAATATTCTTAAACAAACAATAAATATTCCAAAACTTTCAGCGTATCAAATTCTATGAAACACAATTAGGTAACCATGTTTATTAGTATATAAATAAACGTAGGAATGTTTTGGTCTGTAAGGCCTTCCTGCATTAATTATTACAAAGTCGAAGGATTAAATATTTCGAGTGGTAATTAATCCATCTAACTGAACTTATCACGGGAATCTAACACAGAATTATTTTAAAACTTTTTAAGATGTGATATACGGCTGACATTGACTACAGCTCCAGTTTATTTCCCATTTAAACTTAGTCTATGTTTTAAGAATCTTGGTCGGATATTTTTAGCTGTGTGTATCGTGTCATGAAGCCAGTGCATTTTACAGCGTGCAGAAGACTTATTTTTATAAGTCCTTACCATTCGTTTATACTCTCCAATTTTCATGTGTTTTTTGTGAGTATCGATAATTGACATTGTTAAACTTTGTGAATAGAGCTTGGTATACATATTATCTCCATCAGTTATTAGGTATTTTGAGTGGTACCTTTATAACTACAACTATTTAGCAAGCTTTTCGTAAATTTCCGGCACTCTAGTTTCATTTAAACCCTTATCATCCAATAACATAAATAGAAGCTCCGGCTTATATTTATTATCGAGTGGGACCATTAAAAAGGCAAATCCATAACATATTGGTTTAATTATAGTGTTTCCTTAATCATCAACATGTTCAGTAACATTCTTTGCTTCACCATTTTTTCCATATGTTGGATTATCCTATAAAGCTACGGCATCTACTTATACACTTACAGGAACTGTTTCAGTATCAGGTATATTATTGGCCAGCCTATGCTATCTCAGAGTTACGGGAACATTGGAGAACTCTGTGTCCACTCTTGATTGCTCATCCATTTTTAATAATTCACGTAACTATTATTTGGTCCTCCAATTGGTTTATCTACTCACTATATTCATGTTCTAGCTCCTAACGTTATAGGAATGTGCTCCAGAAAGGGCATCGTACAAAGCGTACAATTTCACATTTTCAGAATATCGCCTTCCATTTGGATCGACTGTTGCTTGTTAATCCATATCAACTTGTGCTTATAACATCTTAGAATTAATTTCTGGCGTGTTTTATTAAGTCACCACTTCACCATGAGATTTGATAATATTCTTCAGTTCTACTATTTCCTTCTTCAAATCAACGACTTCCTTTGAGGGTTTTTAGGCCCATCTTTTATTAATAGCGGCCACGGCACTTTGACTGGTAAAACACATTAGATCACAGGGTGTGGTGCCCTTTAAATGATAGGATAAAATTCAGCGTATGAAAAAACATAAAAAGTTCAAATAGTAACTAATAGCATACGAATACAAAGAATCTAATACTTTTCACTCTAAATCTTCCAAAACGTAGTGTTACAGATTATCAAAAATCAATTATAAATTATTGAAAATGTGAATATTTAATAAAGTAATATTGGAAATAGTGTTCAATTGTAATTGTTAATACTAGAGATAATTAATACTAGAGATGATTAATACTAGCTTTTTAACATATATTTTAAAACTATTTATTCAGTATAAATATATAACAAAACTATTCATAACCGCGAAAATTAACTAATTATTTTCAACACGATTGGATTGAATACTGAATTGATTAACATTTACATGAATTACGGTATGTAGTATTTCTAATACATAATATAACTTGAACAAAATATAATAAGGCTTTAATGCATAGTCTTAACACATACAACAATAATATTTTGAAAATTTAGATTACTTGTTGAAGATTACCAGACTTGTCATACAAGTTATATTGAAGATGATATTATTTGATTATTATTTCTGACTAATGTATGTTATAAAGATGTTATCCTAATTATATTTTAAAATCTTTTAACTTATATTTTTGAATTATTATATAATTGTTCAAATGCCAAACTTAGGTCTGATGAAATGATATAGAGTGACAATCCCTAAAGATGATGGTGTGATGAGTGTTTTTGTGCTACTTTTTAGAATAAATTTGTGAATTGTCATGGTTAATGAATTAATTAGTAAGATGGAATGATTAAATTGAGCCTTTGTATGGTTATGTTGATATAGTTGCAGTTAAGTGTGTCATTATATTTTATGTATTTGAAATTTGAATGATGACTATCAACTTTCTTGATATGTGCACTATCTAAAGGTAACTTTAGACATAACACATTGATAACTCACATTGATAATGTTAAAATATCTAATAATAACAATATATACAAAATTATGAAGACAATGAAAGAATTAAATATCATAGGCCCCTATTTACATACGTTTTTCTAATTTTTCTCAATTTTATATACATTCAATAATTACTAAAGTAGTTCAAGAATCTTTAAATTAAGTGTCAGAAGGAGAATAGCGATTAATTGAAGTGCATAAGAGTGCCAATAAACATAAGAAAGAAATTGGTTGGTGAAATCATCTCGATGGAGTGAAATATATATCATATTTCTTGAAATTAAATAAATAGTGATGAATGATTGACAATTAAAGTTTAGTTATCTGTTAATCTTATGCTAGCTGACATTTAAAACGTGAATATTATCAATAATAATAATAATATCAACAATATTTACATGTATTAATCAAAAAGCACTCACACCCAGATAACCCCTTTAATTCCTTTGATTCCCTCTCCATTCATCTCAATCGCATAATCATATTCAAGTTCCTTCAAAATTTAATCATTTTCCCTCCAGATAACGTACATGGGTGCTGTTTCCACTCGTTCCTAACTTATCATACCTAGGATTTTGTAAACAGGCTCTACAAGAAGTTGTAAGCAGTCGCCACTGAGAATTGTCCTATAGTATTTTGTTTACCACTGGGCTACAATGTACTTAATTTCCTCGTCGGTGAATATTACAGAGTGAGAGTGCATCATTTACAGCGCTGTTACTAGTTCGGACGTGGTTGAGATCAATATATAATTTTTCTCAGCTGAATTTGGGTTGAGCGTAAATTAATTATTTATGAAGTGGTCGTATGCATTATTTGGAGTAAAATCGACTAATAAGCCCGGAATCTGCTCCACTGTGCGCTGGGTGAGCATTGCACGCACAGTTGTAATTATGAACTCGTTCGGAGTGTCTGCATGTGCTTTACGCACGATTTACAGAATATCGCACAAAAATAAAACTAATTTTGAAGGAAGCAAAACTTTATCGTTAATTTGTAGATAATGAGCTGACTCCGTTCTAAAAAGAGCTAAGGCTTCCGAAATTAGCATTGATGTGGATAATGGAGTGAATTTACTAGATAAAATTAGTAATAATACGATGGTTTACATAATTATGTTTATTATACATAATATATTACTACATAACCTCATTCAGAAGGGGGTCGCATTTTCGCTTATAAGGGGGTTAGACATGAAGTTACCCTTGTAAGCGAGTGCCAAATATCATGCGTTTTAGCCCTGTTTTTTGGCTATAAACCCTTCAAATACTATTTGGATACATTTCACTTATAAGGGGGTTGAAAATGGCAATCCCCTTATAAGTGAAAAGGCTACCTCCTTGAGAGCGAGGTAATGTAGTATATATTATATATTAGTATATAATATATATTATATAATATATACTGGTAACCCTTTTTCTCTGATGATCACATTTCCTTTCCTTTCATAATGATGATCAGTAAGAAAACAACAGCATTCCTCTCTAACCAAATATCTCGCGTGGCGTATATTATAATATATATATATATATATATATATATATATAGTATGTAACATATCATACATTCATTCCGGTTTGGTTACTCTTTTATTAAATTCAATTCCAAAGAAATTAAATTGTTGTTAATTGATTTATATTCCTTATTTGCAACAAAGTATAGGTGTAATTATTTGTATCAACTATTTCTTTTCCTCAAAAGAATTTGATTAAGAAAATAATGCAAATACATGAGAGTTGAGTTATTTTTCAGATAATACTTTTTCTTTTTCAAGTTATATATTTTCATAACATGACTATTTATCTTGAAAATCTTTTATAAATTAATCTGATCGGGAAGCAAATAACTTAGTTTATGCTAATTATATATCTAGCATCTATTTGCGAAGTAGAAATTCTTACAATTCAGTTTAAGTCTATTTTTGACGAGTCGATGTTTGATTAGCTATGCTGCATTCAGCTTGCTAGTAATCAGCACTCAAATCATTTTAATGTTAAGATAAGCTTTCTTTTGAATTTTATAATTCAGCTTATTCATGATTGAATTGATTTTAAGTTTATTTTTTATCTCTTGGAGTATTTCTGTGTTCCGTTTCTTGTATTTCATTAAATAATACTTGTGATTCTGTAACTATTAGTTCGTTTTCTTCACTGCTATTCGTTAAAGCATTCTAAATTTTGTTTGGTAGTTGAGTATATTAAGATTTCTTCTTTTAACAGATATTACTATTAGGTTCATTAGTTTTTTAAAATATTAAATCGTTAACACGATCTCTTATTGAAAATGAATGATCAACTAATTTGTTAACTATATTCTTTTTTAAATACAACTTGTTTAATTTTTTGATCTAATCTTGAATGTACTAATATCTAAGACAGTTAGAAGAGTTGATATTAGGTGGCTGCATCGATTTTTAAAATTATTATAGAGACATCATAAATTCTTTTACTTGAGTAAGTTCATTATTGTCTAGTTAGAACTCTTTAATTTGATGTGTTAACTGCATTAAAAATATAGTCGGCAAATGCAAAACAATCTTTTCTTCATAAATACAATGAGAGGCCGGTGTTTAACAATGCTTTAATAAATAGATCATTATATCTTTTCTCCTAACATTCCAATCTTATAGGATTGTTTTCTTATTGGTATATTTTATAATTGGATACAAGTTAATCATTAATTAAATTTATTCAACTACAATTTTACTATTCATTATAATTATGAAGTGGGACAAATCTAAATTTCATAAATTATTTATATTATATAATATATTTATAATTTAATTGTTTGTTCCATAAGAAATCATATACTACAGTACCTTGTTTATAAAGACCGTCACTTTTCCGTTATAGAGACCGTCTGTTTACTTATAGAGCCCGCGAAAAAAAGTATTTCCTGAAATCAAATCAAATTTTTCAATATGATCTCTATGGCTAAGTTAGACCGTAATTTGGCTTCTATAACTAAGATAGCCCTCCATTGGATTTGATTCATATTTTCTGATATAATTGAAAATTCATGCCACCTCATGCCATCCTTTTAAAATTAATGGAATATTCAGTCGACCCAAGCATTCGCTGAGAATAATCATTTCTTCGTGATTATTCAAAGATATCAAGCTGTCCGAACGCCGCGGCAGTAGCAGCTCCTGCTCCAGCACCAATTCCTGTGGTGGGATAGTTGTCAGGTAGTTAGATGTTGCTATGTTTAACGCACATGATGCACGAGGAATGCACAGATAGTCCTCACTCAGCATCCGAAATCCCCATTTCCACACGTAACCGAGAGCTACCTTAGCTCATAACATGTGCCCCTACACACACGTTATAAAATACATTAAAATACCATCGTTCGATGGCAATATTTTCCTCTACTTTAATAATCAATCGACAGTGATACAATTTTCCTCTTCAATTTGCTTCTTCAAATGTTTGCTTATACTTTTAATCTATCAATTTTTCAATACACGATCCTAATTATCATGGCCCCTCACGGAGCCGGTTCAGATAGAAATTATTGCGTCAATATGACAAGCTGCCTAGCTCCTCATATGAATTTTTGGTTGAAGTTACCTTACTTGTAACCTCCAAACGACTTGTTTCCACCTTAGTTTTGTTTGCTGAAGTTGGTCTAGCCAATTGGTATTTTGACATACATGAATGAGTCATCGTTGCGCTTAGATTTCACATCATTATATCTGTATTCGTTTAGGTAGTTGAACAGTTTCCCTTAGTTGTTGTTGAATTTGTTGTTGTTTCGATCAAAATAGTTGCCTTGTTGTTTCAGGGTATTTGTAAAACTTTCGTTAGCTTTTAAACTACATCTGCTTGGTTCCAAGAGTGTTTCTTCTAGTTTTTTTGTAATCGTCGTTGTTTTTGTTTTGTTGTTTGCGATCGAAGCAGTTGTTCATCTCACATTATTTGATGTAGATGTACGGATTTTGATTAGTTGTTGCTCATTATTTGGCAGAGCTGTTATTCTGTTATATAACCATTATACAAAAATCAATTATAAATTATTGAAAATGTGAATATTTAATAAAGTAATATTGGAAATAGTGTTCAATTGTAATTGTTAATACTAGAGATAATTAATACTAGAGATGATTAATACTAGCTTTTTAACATATATTTTAAAACTATTTATTCAGTATAAATATATAACAAAACTATTCATAACCGCGAAAATTAACTAATTATTTTCAACACGATTGGATTGAATACTGAATTGATTAACATTTACATGAATTACGGTATGTAGTATTTCTAATACATAATATAACTTGAACAAAATATAATAAGGCTTTAATGCATAGTCTTAACACATACAACAATAATATTTTGAAAATTTAGATTACTTGTTGAAGATTACCAGACTTGTCATACAAGTTATATTGAAGATGATATTATTTGATTATTATTTCTGACTAATGTATGTTATAAAGATGTTATCCTAATTATATTTTAAAATCTTTTAACTTATATTTTTGAATTATTATATAATTGTTCAAATGCCAAACTTAGGTCTGATGAAATGATATAGAGTGACAATCCCTAAAGATGATGGTGTGATGAGTGTTTTTGTGCTACTTTTTAGAATAAATTTGTGAATTGTCATGGTTAATGAATTAATTAGTAAGATGGAATGATTAAATTGAGCCTTTGTATGGTTATGTTGATATAGTTGCAGTTAAGTGTGTCATTATATTTTATGTATTTGAAATTTGAATGATGACTATCAACTTTCTTGATATGTGCACTATCTAAAGGTAACTTTAGACATAACACATTGATAACTCACATTGATAATGTTAAAATATCTAATAATAACAATATATACAAAATTATGAAGACAATGAAAGAATTAAATATCATAGGCCCCTATTTACATACGTTTTTCTAATTTTTCTCAATTTTATATACATTCAATAATTACTAAAGTAGTTCAAGAATCTTTAAATTAAGTGTCAGAAGGAGAATAGCGATTAATTGAAGTGCATAAGAGTGCCAATAAACATAAGAAAGAAATTGGTTGGTGAAATCATCTCGATGGAGTGAAATATATATCATATTTCTTGAAATTAAATAAATAGTGATGAATGATTGACAATTAAAGTTTAGTTATCTGTTAATCTTATGCTAGCTGACATTTAAAACGTGAATATTATCAATAATAATAATAATATCAACAATATTTACATGTATTAATCAAAAAGCACTCACACCCAGATAACCCCTTTAATTCCTTTGATTCCCTCTCCATTCATCTCAATCGCATAATCATATTCAAGTTCCTTCAAAATTTAATCATTTTCCCTCCAGATAACGTACATGGGTGCTGTTTCCACTCGTTCCTAACTTATCATACCTAGGATTTTGTAAACAGGCTCTACAAGAAGTTGTAAGCAGTCGCCACTGAGAATTGTCCTATAGTATTTTGTTTACCACTGGGCTACAATGTACTTAATTTCCTCGTCGGTGAATATTACAGAGTGAGAGTGCATCATTTACAGCGCTGTTACTAGTTCGGACGTGGTTGAGATCAATATATAATTTTTCTCAGCTGAATTTGGGTTGAGCGTAAATTAATTATTTATGAAGTGGTCGTATGCATTATTTGGAGTAAAATCGACTAATAAGCCCGGAATCTGCTCCACTGTGCGCTGGGTGAGCATTGCACGCACAGTTGTAATTATGAACTCGTTCGGAGTGTCTGCATGTGCTTTACGCACGATTTACAGAATATCGCACAAAAATAAAACTAATTTTGAAGGAAGCAAAACTTTATCGTTAATTTGTAGATAATGAGCTGACTCCGTTCTAAAAAGAGCTAAGGCTTCCGAAATTAGCATTGATGTGGATAATGGAGTGAATTTACTAGATAAAATTAGTAATAATACGATGGTTTACATAATTATGTTTATTATACATAATATATTACTACATAACCTCATTCAGAAGGGGGTCGCATTTTCGCTTATAAGGGGGTTAGACATGAAGTTACCCTTGTAAGCGAGTGCCAAATATCATGCGTTTTAGCCCTGTTTTTTGGCTATAAACCCTTCAAATACTATTTGGATACATTTCACTTATAAGGGGGTTGAAAATGGCAATCCCCTTATAAGTGAAAAGGCTACCTCCTTGAGAGCGAGGTAATGTAGTATATATTATATATTAGTATATAATATATATTATATAATATATACTGGTAACCCTTTTTCTCTGATGATCACATTTCCTTTCATAATGATGATCAGTAAGAAAACAACAGCATTCCTCTCTAACCAAATATCTCGCGTGGCGTATATTATAATATATATATATATATATATAGTATGTAACATATCATAAAATAAGAAAATTTGTTGACAATCTCTATACAACCGATTTACATTAAGCCCTTTCATAATAATAAATGGCGTCTATACCAATGTAGTTCCTAAAATATGGTATTTGAAAAAGGTCGAGTTTCGCATCAATAATAGGATAGTTAAGAATTATATTTTGAGTGACATTTTCAGTTTCATCTTAAAGACTTATTGTGAGCACTATTAATAAAATTTCGACTTGGATGCCAACTTGGTCTGCTTGTGAGAGTCTAGTGTTGGAGTGGAACTTCAAAAATAAATGTCAATGAATTTTATATTATATAGTAGTTAATATAATTACAAAGCTCACAACCTCCAAAGCGTCTAAAAGGGGTATTATGGACATTTCGTGCGAGAGCCTATGTTTTGCTTTCGAAAGTCTCAGTAATATAATATAATATATATATATATATATATTGAGTAAACTTTACAAAAACTTTACAAACAGAAAATACTGTTAATCTCAATTTTAACGCAGAAGGAAAACAATTTAATTTTCAGGAGCTAATTGAAATATTCTCAATTGAACCAAAGTGTTTCGATAAAAGATCATAATTGTCATATATGCTCCCATACCAGGTTTACTCTGCTGTAAACATTAAATACTTGTTAAATAACCAGAATCAGCCAGAAGACATCCTTCCTTTACTGTATTTCTTTTTAGTGTATCCGCTAACTTGTTTATTCTCATAAATAGACGAAATAGTATATTAAAAAATGCTCACGCTCTCTCTTTCAACATTTATCAAGCTGCTTCCGATTGCTAGAAACGCCGAAGCTCAAAATTTCACAATTCCCTTTCCTTCAAAATTAATTGCTGAATGTATTTTCACACTGTCTTTCATTTTAACAGCAATAAATTACAATGAGTCAGTAAGTTTCGCAGCCCTTTCCTGCTTCAAGTCCAGGTGCTTCTTCAACGATTTGAGAATTACAATGCATTCCAATGTGCTTCAGAATAGAAGCACGAATTTATTTAGACAAAATAACCTATAAGATGTCTTTTTCATTTATATAAACATACTGTAAATTATATACAAAATTTCCACTTCAAACGAATCACCCATCATTATTACAGCCACGCAAAATACCAAAATATTATAAAAATATTATTATTCCTCTATTTTGGATATTTTCTCCTATAATAATTCCATTTAGAATAGGAGTTTCTTTAGTATTTCTGTCAATAACGCTGTTTTTTGATTATTTATTGAATATTGGCACTGATTAGTCTAAACCACTACCTAACTGGAGGCATTAATTTTATGCCAAGTAAAAAGCATTTTTCTTTAAACTAATTGCTCTTACACTTGGAATATTTACATTCTAAATAGATAAGCCAAATACAAATGTGAAAGCCATGGTTTGTAATCACTCGTCTATGCTAGATATTTTAATAGGCGCAGGGCATGGAATGAATTCATGCATATCGATAGCAAGTGTTGGTGATACTGTTTTTGGAAATACATGTACATTAAAAGTTTCAAGAAGCGTATATTCTTAAGCAGATCACGGTCATGAAAAATTAAGATCTAGATTAGAGAATCCTGGATATCCACCACTCGCAGTGTTTGCTGGAGGTACTCCAACTAATCCAAACATACTTCCAAGATTTAGAACTGGCATATTCTACTACAAACCTAGCATTCAAATAGTTACTATAAAATACTTTACATACAGCAATATATACTAAACTAATATGTCATGGGTAAAACACGTTTTTAATATTTTAACTTGTCCATTTGTGATTGCAAAAATCAAATATCATCCAGAAATTTAAAGTGCAAAACCATTGGAACAACCTTAAGATTTTGCCAATCGGGTCGGGAAACTAATCGCTGAAAAAATAAAAGGAGAATACACAAAATATAATTTTAAAGATTGCCTGTGGTTTAATGGTCATGATGAATATATAAGCTAATTAAGTGACGAATTTAAACGTGATCATCACTGGAGAGGAAATAACATCGAATGGTAAGAAATGTGTAAACTGCACAACTTAGACCCATAGTATAGCTGGCCCAAAGATATGTTTCCTGAATTGAAGTGATAGATATTCATAATTCACACTATTAAAATTTGTGTTTTGTAATCTTTTTTGATTTAGTCTTGTAAAAATTTAGTCCAGTTAATATCATATTATGAATTATATTTAATGATTACAATTACACTAATGATTGTTCCCACTTCATATTATTAATGGATGAACTACCCATTTCAAGATTGATAAGTATGAAAACGTTTGCCACGGCGAAGAATCCATCATGGCCGCTCTTACCAAGGGAACTGTCCAAACTGGGTTCACTGTTTACTCTGATTTCAACTACTACACAAGTGGTATCTACCAACACAAGTTTGGTGCTATCGAAGGTGGCCACGCTGTCGTGATTGTTGGTTATGGCGAATAAAACGGTGTCAAGTACTGGGATGTTCGTAACTCATGGGGTCCAGCATGGGGAGAGAAGGGCTACTTCCGTATTATCCGTGGTAAGAATGAATGCGACTTCGAAAAGGAGTGCTTCTTGCAAACAGTCTTGTGATTCGGTTTTGAACATATATTTTGATATTTATTAAATTAATTAGTTTATAATATACCGATTAATATTCTGGATTAACTAACCATCACAATTCGTCCTCATCTTCTTTTTCGTCCTCTTTTTAAATTTAGAAATCTCCGAATTTCAAAAACATGCCGCTGTTTTCCGGGCACGAGAAGTAAATGACGCCTCCCTCTGTTCCGTTCGTGCAGCCGCTTCCGAACGGCACCTCCACTCCGTAAAACAGCCCCGCTCCGAAGTGGACCGTTCCGATGAACTTCACCAGCGCTTCCTGGTTGTTCACGAACACGATTTGGTTCAAATGGACGTCGTTTTGAAGTTCTTGTTGCGTTGCCAATTCACGTTGCTGTTATTAAGATAGAATCAATTATTAATATTCTGGATCCTGCATTTTTTACTAAATTTGATATACCACGTTGTTTTTGCACTTGAAATATTATTCGTCACTCACCTGAGGAACAGGAGGCAACTCTTTAGATCCGATATCACGTACCACACTGTACTAATTTTAATCATATACATCCAGTTCAATTCCATCGATTTGGTTCACATGGACGTCGTTTTGAAGTTCTTGCTGAGTAATAACTATTAAAGCTGATGAACGAGTTGTTATTAGTATATCTAATCCATAAAGTAATATTATCATAAGATTTGTAAAATTAATGTATATTTTGGCATCACTTTTCTAAAAATAAACGTTATAGTATTATATCACCTGTATATACCTCGAATAATTATGTTTCTCAGCGGAGTAACCCAGATCAAAAAGACAAGTATCATAGTATATACATATTTTTGAATAATACGCGAATATTATATGAAACGGATTGCAATAGCAACTTTTTCACTCCAGATCACATCACTTACTTTTGTTGGGACAAAAATATCTTTTAATATAAAAACCGCATTTCGGCGATATAGGAACACATCGTTTGTCCCAGCATTCCACTTCCTTTATATAATGTTCGTGATTGCAACTGCCTTCGCTGAAGAGTACCACAGCCATAGAGTGCTTGAGATGTTGAAAAACATCCCAGACATGACCTGGACTCCGTCAATTCCAGAACGTTTCAAGGGATACACCATCGAAGACATGAAGAGTGTATATTCTCAAAAAACAATGCCAAAGCACACCGCTCAAAACGTCACTTACCGCGCCGTTGATCTTCCAACAACCTTCAGCTGGTTAGAACAAAAGCCAGAATGCCTTAAAGTCCGTGACCAAGGTTCATGTGGTTCTTGCTGGGCCATGAGCGCCGTCGGCTCTTTCTCCGACAACCGCTGCATACAAGGCAAGGATGCCACCCGTGTTACTTATTCTGAACAGTATGAAATCTCTTGTGACCACATCGATAGAGGTTGTGAAGGAGGTAACCTTCATTTCGACGTCTCTTTCATGAAGAAGAACGGCGTTCCAACTGATAAGTGTGTTTCATACAAATCTGGTAACGATGGTAGAAAACGCGCCTGCCCAACCAAGTGCGACGATGGTTCTGCAATCCCAGCCCATTTCAAGATTGATAAGTATGAAAACGTTTGCCACGGCGAAGAATCCATCATGGCCGCTCTTACCAAGGGAACTGTCCAAACTGGGTTCACTGTTTACTCTGATTTCAACTACTACACAAGTGGTATCTACCAACACAAGTTTGGGGCTATCGAAGGTGGCCACGCTGTCGTGATTGTTGGTTATGGCGAATAAAACGGTGTCAAGTACTGGGATGTTCGTAACTCATGGGGTCCAGCATGGGGAGAGAAGGGCTACTTCCGTATTATCCGTGGTAAGAATGAATGCGACTTCGAAAAGGAGTGCTTCTTGCAAACAGTCTTGTGATTCGGTTTTGAACATATATTTTGATATTTATTAAATTAATTAGTTTATAATATACCGATTAATATTCTGGATTAACTAACCATCACAATTCGTCCTCATCTTCTTTTTCGTCCTCTTTTTAAATTTAGAAATCTCCGAATTTCAAAAACATACCGCTGTTTTCCGGGCACGAGAAGTAAACGACGCCTCCTTCTGTTCCGTTCGTGCAACCGCTTCCGAACGGCACCTCCACTCCGTAAAACAGCCCCGCTCCGAAGTGGACCGTTCCGATGAACTTCACCAGCGCTTCCTGGTTGTTCACGAACACGATTTGGTTCAAATGGACGTCGTTTTGAAGTTCTTGTTGCGTTGCCAATTCACGTTGCTGTTATTAAGATAGAATCAATTATTAATATTCTGGATCCTGCATTTTTTACTAAATTTGATATACCACGTTGTTTTTGCACTTGAAATATTATTCGTCACTCACCTGAGGAACAGGAGGCAACTCTTTAGATCCGATATCACGTACCACACTGTACTAATTTTAATCATATACATCCAGTTCCATTCCATCGATTTGGTTCACATGGACGTCGTTTTGAAGTTCTTGCTGAGTAATAACTATTAAAGCTGATGAACGAGTTGTTATTAGTATATCTAATCCATAAAGTAATATTATCATAAGATTTGTAAAATTAATGTATATTTTGGCATCACTTTTCTAAAAATAAACGTTATAGTATTATATCACCTGTATATACCTCGAATAATTATGTTTCTCAGCGGAGTAACCCAGATCAAAAAGACAAGTATCATAGTATATACATATTTTTGAATAATACGCGAATATTATATGAAACGGATTGCAATAGCAACTTTTTCACTCCAGATCACATCACTTACTTTTGTTGGGACAAAAATATCTTTTAATATAAAAACCGCATTTCGGCGATATAGGAACACATCGTTTGTCCCAGCATTCCACTTCCTTTATATAATGTTCGTGATTGCAACTGCCTTCGCTGAAGAGTACCACAGCCATAGAGTGCTTGAGATGTTGAAAAACATCCCAGACATGACCTGGACTCCGTCAATTCCAGAACGTTTCAAGGGATACACCATCGAAGACATGAAGAGTGTATATTCTCAAAAAACAATGCCAAAGCACACCGCTCAAAACGTCACTTACCGCGCCGTTGATCTTCCAACAACCTTCAGCTGGTTAGAACAAAAGCCAGAATGCCTTAAAGTCCGTGACCAAGGTTCATGTGGTTCTTGCTGGGCCATGAGCGCCGTCGGCTCTTTCTCCGACAACCGCTGCATACAAGGCAAGGATGCCACCCGTGTTACTTATTCTGAACAGTATGAAATCTCTTGTGACCACATCGATAGAGGTTGTGAAGGAGGTAACCTTCATTTCGACGTCTCTTTCATGAAGAAGAACGGCGTTCCAACTGATAAGTGTGTTTCATACAAATCTGGTAACGATGGTAGAAAACGCGCCTGCCCAACCAAGTGCGACGATGGTTCTGCAATCCCAGCCCATTTCAAGATTGATAAGTATGAAAACGTTTGCCACGGCGAAGAATCCATCATGGCCGCTCTTACCAAGGGAACTGTCCAAACTGGGTTCACTGTTTACTCTGATTTCAACTACTACACAAGTGGTATCTACCAACACAAGTTTGGTGCTATCGAAGGTGGCCACGCTGTCGTGATTGTTGGTTATGGCGAATAAAACGGTGTCAAGTACTGGGATGTTCGTAACTCATGGGGTCCAGCATGGGGAGAGAAGGGCTACTTCCGTATTATCCGTGGTAAGAATGAATGCGACTTCGAAAAGGAGTGCTTCTTGCAAACAGTCTTGTGATTCGGTTTTGAACATATATTTTGATATTTATTAAATTAATTAGTTTATAATATACCGATTAATATTCTGGATTAACTAACCATCACAATTCGTCCTCATCTTCTTTTTCGTCCTCTTTTTAAATTTAGAAATCTCCGAATTTCAAAAACATGCCGCTGTTTTCCGGGCACGAGAAGTAAATGACGCCTCCCTCTGTTCCGTTCGTGCAGCCGCTTCCGAACGGCACCTCCACTCCGTAAAACAGCCCCGCTCCGAAGTGGACCGTTCCGATGAACTTCACCAGCGCTTCCTGGTTGTTCACGAACACGATTTGGTTCAAATGGACGTCGTTTTGAAGTTCTTGTTGCGTTGCCAATTCACGTTGCTGTTATTAAGATAGAATCAATTATTAATATTCTGGATCCTGCATTTTTTACTAAATTTGATATACCACGTTGTTTTTGCACTTGAAATATTATTCGTCACTCACCTGAGGAACAGGAGGCAACTCTTTAGATCCGATATCACGTACCACACTGTACTAATTTTAATCATATACATCCAGTTCCATTCCATCTTGCGCATTATAGTCGCGTAACGTTAATTTATCTGTCAAAACCACCAAGTCTCCTTCACCACGCTTCAAAATCAATTTTTGTGAGCGTTGTGGTGTACCAGTCATAGTGTAAATTTTGGTTTTAACGTCTTTAATAGGCAGTTCTGAGTCAAAGCGGATTTCGATGAATCTGTGTTTGAGGTAGTTGTGTCTAACGTTTAGCTTGATTATCATATATGAAGTGGATAAATGTTATAATCTAGGAATTATTTTATGTGCCTATGTATTCTACCTATTCGCTCCAATGCAGACTCACAATCTATTTTTTAAGCATGCGTGCATATCGAATGGCAAGAAGTGTTTATTCGCATATGGGAATGGGTATGCGTACAAGTTCGACTCAAATTTCAGTTATATTCAGCAGGAGCCAGTTTCATTTTAGTTTACGAGTACAATTGCGAATGGTTTTCCTGTGGTGAAGCTCAAGCAGGAGTTTTTCGGGATTGCTCTTAATTCAAAATCTCTGTTTAAATTCGACTGTTTTGAGATTGAGAAAGTAGCCGAGGCTCCTCAGGTGTACACGTTCGGGTACTGCCTGTTCGGCTGTTAAATAATCGCGTTCGATTATTTTGCGAATTAGTTTTTCGTTTTTGACGGTGTAAAATTCAACTTGTTCAAAATATCGTTCAACGAGAAGGACTGCTAGTTGTTTAATTACAGTGATTAAGTTTTCGTGTTCTCCAGGCACAGCCAGTTCTGCTGCGTTGTTTCAAGGGGAAAAAGGGAGGTTCTGCACCAGCTCGGGTATATTGGACAGGTGGTATTTCACAGCGGAAATATAATCTACACTGACAAGTAAATAATGGTTGATCTAGAATATCTGAGGACTTATAAAACGTTCAGCTTCATTAGGCAAGTACACTTCGGATTCTACTTCAACGAAATCATATACAAAAACGACGGCGTGAAATTCATTGACATATTCCAGAATTAAAACATTCAAATGGACCTGAAAACACTAAACTCGAAACTACTCGTATTCGAAGAAGTAGCCAGCAAAATTGAAACAAAACAAGTTCACTTCTTCAACGATGAACTCAACCCAAAATAATACATGGAATTTGAAGACGGAGAACTAGAATGCATGAAGAGACAAGTAGAAAAAGAAGAGAAAATAAGGCACAAAGACAGCGTTGTTCAATAAATTCTATTTGAAAGCCAGAAAAAGAAAATACAAACAAAAAATGAAACTGATCAAATAGTATAACTTACTGAGTACATGGAACTAAAATTTGACCAGATAATGAATAAATTAGAGCAAATTGACAAAAGAGTACTAAAATTAGAATAAATACAAGAAAAGAATAAATGATAAAGTGATTATATTTAAAGTTACACATTTATAATTATTTATTAAAATTATTATCCACACCTATTCATGTACCTCAACATCTGTTAAAAATGCGAGCGCTTCACAATGGCTGAGAAATGCCCAATGTGCGGCAAGGCAGTTGTCACTGCTCACCCAGCCAAGTTTTCTCCAGAAGATAAAGACTCTCAAGCTCGTGTTGAATTCTAAAAACGATCCCCAGGCGAAAATCTTTTAACTAAAGAGAAATACAACTTTGTTCTTGAGTGATTTTATGGTATTCTTTAGTAAATTCAATTCAAACTAATACATTTTATTATTTATCAAACCACTGATATTAATGATTGTTAAACTTTTTTATTATTAGAACAAGGAGCAATCAAATAGTATTATATTATTTCCGCGTCATATTGTTCCTTCAAAACATAAATTTATGATTTTTTATTATCATCTGAACTATTTTGAAAGAAAAAAGTATGTAAATAAAATGTAAACTATGAATAAGATAACAAACTCAACAAAGTAATTGATAATACCGGTGTAATCATTCAACGACAATACCGACTTCTTGTAGTTTATTAATCAAGTGATCACCAAGATCAGTTACAATTTCTTCGTCATTAGTTATTCTGTGGTCCCAGTCGAAATCATTGAAGAATTACCAAGTTTTTTCCATCCACTCGTACGAGTCTTCATTGTATTACAATCTGAACTGCTACAATTACAATCTTTGGCAGATTCTGTTCCACAATATGTTCTTGGACACTTACACACAAATGGTTTCAATTTATATTCCATGGTTTTTAAGTTCGAGGGTCATTGATTTGATCAATAGCTTCAATTAGTTCTAAGTTTCTGAACCGGACTTTGAATAATAAACGGCTGAATAAGGTGATCTATCAGCGAATACGATTGGATGGTAGTCAGTCGTGTAGATCTTAAGCAGTCTTTGGAACCAGTTGGCAACCCATATAAACTCCATTGGAAGAGATTGTGAAGAAATGAAGTTATATGATGGCATATCCGTAAACATCTCATCAAGAACTGGGTAACTTTGCTGTAAACCCTCAAGAAGAGATGACTTTCCAACACCGTGGCACCCTTCAACGCAAAATACTTTCATTTACTTCATTCTTAAGTGGGAATGGAAGATGGTTGAAGTAATGTAAACTTTTGAAAATAATGTGTAGTATATGATCATATGGTGTTCTCTAGCATTTCAACACTCCATTTTTAAAAGCCAGGAATTCTAAAAATACAATTCAAAATATTACGTAAATTGACTTGTTCCTTTATATATTTGTGATATATATTGTATTCATGTATCCACCGCATTATATTGATATTTTTATCATTTCACAAATATATAGTTTATCAATAAACAAGGCCTATTTACATACATATTCTCATTTTTAACCATATATAGCATTATCACCTATTTTCCGTCAATAAATTAATTGTCCACTCCCTCTGATAAATGCAGCTTCCACCAGGTCTTGCGTAGCCATTCAACGCCTCAAATTCTCAGATTCACATTTCTCGCACGATTTCGTCCAATTTCGCGCAGTTCTTCAGTAACAACAATATAACATCAGAATTAATGCCAAAGCGCTTTTAATAGCAGGTTACCTTCTAAGCGCAAGATTTTTACATGCGTCACAAGCAACCTGCTAAACCCATCCTGAATATATAACCGACCCGTTTTGAGGGGACTCTATCAGCTAATCTAGTGTACACGAACTACGCAAAATATGACGACCTACTTTCGCAGGTGTTCATAAGCAACAAGGACAAGCAGTTCAAGCGCTTTGAAAGATTGTTTTACTCTCAGAAGGGGCTGAACGTGATCTCCCAATTAATATTTAATAAACCAGCTGAGATGAAAACGGTCCTTCAAAACGATAAAGTTCTCGTTCAAATGGTAAAATCTGAGATAAACGGATTATAAAATTTGATAAACGAAACGGAACTCAACACTGAACAGAAATCAATTATTTTCAACTCAAAATATAACGTTAAAGTTTAAATAAACGAAATAAGCGAAAACCTGAGGAACAAAAAATTAACTGAAGAATGCATTCAAAAGTTGAAGGAAATCGGAACGGAGGAAGCTAATGAACTCATTGAGATACAAGGATTGTTCGAGATGAAGTGAGGTTCTCTAAATCTATAATAAACGAACTAGATTTAAGATTTTTTGGATTTTGGAAATTACTATAAAAATACAATAAAATACAAGTTTCATTAATCAAATTATATCATCTAGATTGTATTATATATTAATATTACCACTCCAATGATAATACTAATATTTTCATTAAGCACAAATTAATTAAGCCCAAATTCTAAGGAAAAGATCGAACACTGTTTCAGTTGCGTCTTCAAGAAAAATCTAAGCGTCAATGGGTTATCCATTAAACTATCCACGTTATGTCCCAACAGTAACATGACGACTATTTCTATATTTTACAAGAAAGACCTGATAATAAATACAACGTTTAATAATTCTTTGGATAGTAACCAATTTAATATTAAGTACACAAATGATATAATATTGTTATTATTTTTGTGTTTTCCGTTTTGTTTGCTTTATTAGTATCAAAGAAGTGCAATACATAAAAATTAAAATCTAAAAGAAGAAATGTAATTGTGGTAAGTACGCCAACACACTCGGAGATGCATACAACCAAAATATTAAGTTAGTGATTATTTATTTTACACTTTCATTTTCTACTTACATTTGGGTATGCCCAAAACAAAATAATATCAGTTAATTTATTGTTGATAATGGATAAGACTTGTATTTAAGACTGCCTAATATTCAAACAAATATATGTTTCGTCAATTTGAAGTGGGCAAACTAGATTACTTATTTTAATAGATTTATACGAGATTTATAATTAATTGGAAGTAAATAAATGACGTCGCCAGGAATCGAACCTGGGCCTGAACCAACAAAATCCAGCACAGGGCTGAATCAAAGGTATGAGCTTTGAAAAATAGTTTCTGTGCTCCCACTGCACTACAACGTCATAGTACAATTAATCAAAACACTAAATACTAATTTAAAGAGTAAATATAGATTATTAATGAAGAAATATTTTTTATTCAATTTCAATCCTAAATTTGTTTATAGAATTTAATTTATTATCAAATTTAGAGAAAAGTTAAAGTTTATTATTTCACAGTTTTTGTAGTTAACCTATGGATGGTTTTTATAGCACAGTATCTTTCCTCCTTGATTTTAACTGTAAATTAACGCTTCACCAAAATTTAAAATGCGCACCAATTGCGCACCAAAAACCACCCCATAGACGCTACGCGTATAACAACAATAATATATTTTCACTCCGTAAAAGCCTACGGTAAAATCTCACGAAAAGACTCTTGGATACACTCGCGTATAGAGCCAAGCAAAATCGTGTATAAGATTTCATTTTCTAAAGTTTATATGCGAGATATCTTGTCTTAAGAGTCTATACGTGATCAACTAGGGTCTATAAAATAAGTGTAAAATCTAATATTTTAAAAATATAGTCGTTTAAATTCTTCATGTTAAAGCGCTATCATGATGATTGGAAGCAATTGGTTTATTCTCGTACTTATTTTCTACCCAATACTAATCATTAGGTAAAAATATGTAATTTATGCTTATATGAGAATAGGTTAGGTCTTTACGTGAGAAATCTCAAAAAATCTATACGGGTACAGTAATCATGTATTGACTTTCTAGTTTTCCTGAGTATATACGCGAGTGTATCCAAGAGTCTTTTCGTGAGATTTTACCGTACCTAAAAAGCCCGTGTATAAATGAATTTCTATGATAATTAATTAATTGAGATTAAATGTTTTGAAATTACCAATATTTATAAAATACAGAAATTTGAAAATTTATGTTTTTGTACAGATTAAAATAATACGTGATGTGTATTATTTTATATTATAGTAACATTATAGAAACATTATTCAATTTTAAATCCGATCATGTTAATATAAAATTATATAATTATGTTTTACGTATAAAAATTATGTATGTTATGCATATGTTCGTTATTTTGTTACTGAGTTTAGATTTGTAGGTATGAATAAGTGGATTATCACCATTTTGATCTAAGTATATTTAATACATTATAAAAAATAAAAATACAAATAATTTTCATACATTTAAACACCAAAAGATTATCAGATTAAAATAACGCAATTTGTTTATAGAATTGATATCTGCAATTTCACTTCTTTCGTTATAAGCATGGTTAGAACAATAACCCGCTGGACAAAAGAAGAAACCGCATTGTTGATCAAGTTGGTGGACTAGTACCGCAATAACTTCAAACTAGTTGCCAGTGTCTTTCCTTCAAGGTCATACAACTAGGTTAAAGGACATTATTTTAATATATTACATAAAAATAACAATTAAGAAGACAAATTAAATTCAGTTGTTTAACATAGTTAAGTTATAAAAATTGGGCCAAGCTTCGATTCATAAGTAACAACTTTGAAAAGTAAAGACTCCTAAATTTTTACATTTGAAATATTTGAGTGATGTCTAATGTCTTATTTTTGTTATTATTAATACATACATATAAAATCATATAAAGGAAACTAAAAAACATTGATTTGCCATATAAATCATTATAAATCGGTTTAAAAGATTATATAAGCAAAACATAAATAAACGTAAGTATGTAAACTATCAGTCTGTAAGTTAATATATAATAAACATGTTAACAAAATAGAGAAATATACACATTATAAGTGTATAAACACATTATAAATGGCTGACAGAATCTCTCTGTGTTATCATTTGTTTAAATCAATTTGTTTAGATTAAGTATAGTTTAGATTGCAAAATATCATTACTGTTCTATAATCGCTATTTGCAACCTAATATATTTATATAATTCCACTTCAAATGAGATATATTGTACTTTGTTACAAACTGCCAATAAGTTTCGATAAGTTCAAGATTGCCTCTCAGTACATGTTCATTCAGTCGATAAAGTCCTACAACGCCCAAAATAATATGTATGAACTCGTTGAGTCCAGAATTTCTCCAACTGAGTTATACACCTTCGCCCGGATTCACACCAGCCACTACCCCTCAGTGATTATCAGAAAGCTCCTTCCGAAGGGCTGCGAGACCTCCGAACAAACGTCAACGGTAACCTGGCCGGTGACCAGAACGGTCTATTTCACACCAAACAGGCCCTCAATTGGAACGTCTGAGCTGATGACGAGCGTTCACCAAGAGAAGTTGGAGGGCGTTCCGGAGTACTTCGAGTAATATTTAAACGGGAATAAATACCAATTATTTGACTTTGACTTTTCGAGTGGAAAAAGCGAGAGCTGTTTCGTCTACAAACTGGCCAAATTCGAGGTGAACATATTCGGGGGAAGCTTGATTGAGAGAATCGCAATTAGGACCCTGAAAAGTGTATTCAAAACAACATATGTAAATTTAATAAACGCACGCGAATAATGGGAGAATCTGACTGAAGAAGATCTGCCAGAAATATATAAAGGAGACATTGTGCGCGCTGTCACTATTGAAATAGAGGACATACAGGAACTCGGTGAATGAGGGGTTAGATTAGTGTCATAATTATGTTCAGTTCTTATAATTATTTAAATTTATTTAATAACTAAAGTACTAATAGCAAAGTTCAGTAATATTCTTTATATGTGTATTCAACATAGTGTATTCAACATAACTAGTATATTTTATATTTTTGACAAAACAGTATTAATTGGTGTTTTCTAAATACTGTTATTTAAATGTATGTTATTTATAAGTGTATAACTGTGTTAAAAGACAATATGACCCAATTGCACAAATCACAAAATATTAAATAACATGAAAATTTTTTCAAAAATAATGGAGATAGAGGGAAACGAAAATAATTATGTGAGTAAGGATTGATATCTGCGACAGAATTGTAATAATATGTATTAAATATAGTTTTAAAAAATTCATCAATTTATCACTTTTTTGTATTTTCTTGCTTTACCCATTAACCCTTGTTATCAATTTTACCTACTTTGTCTTATTAGATCATGTTGTATACACAGTACTCTTTTACAGAGTTCTCACTGTAGCGGTAGTTGCACAATAATTTTATGTTCATAAATTAGTATTTTAAATCGATGTTTTAGAGAGCTTATTCAAACATCTAAAGTTCAAGTGACGAGCGCTTTTTATTAGAAATTACATCATAAAGAATTTTAGCTTATTTAGAAATATTTTATTTTTATGGCAAAGTTATAAAGTTGTTTCCAGTGAATATTCTGGTGTATTTAATACGTTATTTTGGAAACTGCGACTCATCAGAAGTAATATATTTGCATGCTTTTTCTGCGATATAACGTTTAATAACGCTTCGCATAACTTAAGTTGTTTGTTTATAAAAACATTTTTTTTCAAAATTCCGTTATAGCATTCAACAACATTTGTAGAGAGTGCGAAACCATTAATATTAGAATACTCTTCAAGAATGCAAATGATTATAGTAGTTCTACGCCTGACTTCCTTCTTGTAATTTGGTTTAACCTAAGTTGCTCCAGAATAGTTTCCATTTTTCTTTTTATACACATATTCATTTAAGTAAGTTGCATCAAATTATAATGACGCTTTAAGTGAAGATTCTGATAAGTTTTGTTTTATATTGTAAAAAGCGCTCGTCGCTTGAACTCCTGGTTTCAATATTTGTACAAGTTTTTCAACACTATTATTTGTAATTGTTGACTCATCAAAAATTAGACAGTCTAGGTCTTATAGATGGAGCACATCATGCACTAGTTTCTATTAGATATCTTATGTGGAACCAAATGCGCTTTCAAAAATATTTTAATCCGAATTTGACATTCTGGAAACCAGATTAGATATATCAATTATAGTATTTGCGCTCATTTTATGACAACGAGCTACAAGCTATGTCCGATATTAATTGCATAAAGTTTCTAAATTCGATATTTCTTCAACTCCTTTGACTGGAATAGAAAATTTCAGTTTCTTGAAATCCATATTGGAAGCGGAATATAATTTTATATTTTTGTCGCAGAATTTTATTTATATATAACATATAATAATAAAAATGCTCCTAAGTGAATATTTTGGAAAATATTTTCATGTATTAAATATTATTATAAAAGAAATTAAGAATTACAAAACAAATGCCTTTACACATTAAATAGTTTACAAATCAATTCTAAATCACTCTTACATTAAATAAGAGAGTGCAAGAAAGATATATTATATGTTGCGTTATAACGTAAATAAGTGATATTTATGGCATTTGATAATAGGCCGCATCACAATGGGTATAAATTGCACGCAAAACATTCAGCTGCTCGATTACGATAACGACGACGAACTGATACTGTTGAACAACGTGCACAACAACACGCCCATAGACTCCTACTCCGAGTCGTTCGACTTTAGGTACAAAGAGGCCTTTTTAAGCTATGTGAATCCAGAGTACTAAAACCAACACGATTCAGCTCTAGACTTGCGGGTAAATGAATGTAAGGAGAAATAAGAATGAATTATTATTTATATAATTGGTGCAAAGTTTTAATCAAAGTAATTTAATTTCCTTCACTCAACACTCGGTTACAGGCTACTTATTCAATAAAGCAGGACTATCTATTTGTTAAACATCTTTTGCAAAGTCGGAAACTGTAATAGAATTTGTGAACGAATACAATCCATCTTCATTGAGACCGTCAATGACTCTAAAATTTGAGCCAGAGCCGGACATGCGCACGAAAATAAACTAAAAGTTAATTAAATTATGACATGCGCACGAACTTTATCTGAGTATGTTTTAAGAGTAAATTCACGAAATAGTAGTAATAATTCCGCCAACTTAGTTAGAACCTGCAATGGTCGCATTTATAATCCACTAATACAAAATTTGCATGAATAGTAGTTAACGAATTCAAAATTTGCACGTTGTTATCCAAGCTTACCTGATGAACCGTCAATATTACACAATATAACTCTTTGATTCAAAACTGATATTTATTCCAAAAATACTTTCAATGGTGGATTCCCGGCTAGCATAAAGCAGTCGCGTTACCCTAAATGAAACTCTTCTAAATATGCCTCAATATTAGGAAAGAAGACTTTTACTTGATATCAAAGATATTGTTAAAATCGATAAACTCAAATTATTTGATGCTAATTAAAATTTGTTTGATATTACAAAGTTTTATAATTCTGTTTTATAATTTTGATAGACTTAAGTTTAGACTTATAACGTAATTATTTACACAATACTAATAACAGTATAATTATAATAATTGTTAACTGTTTATAAATTTTCACTTCACCACAATGTTAAATATCATAATATCTGCGTTGACCTTCGATTCTATAGATAATTGTTTCAAGTGTCGAATATCAAAGAGAAATATTCTAAATCGAAAAGTAAGTGTCAATATTTAAAGAATTTGTAATCAAAATGTAAGTGCTAGCATTTTAGTGTTCCAAGACAATAAACTTTATGATAACATTACATTTGATACCAAAGAAGAACAAATATCTGTTAATATCAAGTAGTTAGGCGAGCTTAAAGTTTTAATTGTTCCTAACACATTTTAATTCAGCTTTAATAAGCCAAATGGTTTGTCTACGAGAATTGCAATAATCACTTTTATAATTGCATCTGCTGCTATCGTAATTGCTTTGGCTCTTAATAAACAGCTAAATTCTTAAAATCTCACAAGAAGAACAGTAACTTAATTAGTAATTGAAGACACTTCTAAACCAAATGAATCCCCTGTTTAAAAGATAAACCAATCTAGTCCACTAACCACACCAAATTCTGTTCAAATTGACCCTAAAGCAGAACCAGAAGCAAAATTGGTTACAAAAACGGACCAGTTCGACCAAAAAGAAAACGAAATTGAACCTGTGAAATAAACTGAGTTATAAAATAAGAAATTAGTCGATGAAATAGTTGAACAGAAATCGATAATAATAATTGACCCGTTATAAATGAATAAATCATGTGAGGAATTGGCAAAAATTGTTGTGGAAACGAAAGGAGATGTGAAATGCCAAATGAACAATGCAACTAAAGGATCAATGTCTTAATTGATGGACATTCTTGACATAAAAACTATGAACTAATGTTTTTAAGAGGAAAATAATCAATACCTGGTCAGTATAACAGGATATTCGAGTTGTGGAAGCGATATTACTTTTAGGTGTAATAGTGTAAAAGCCTCTCTATTAAAATATACTCCTGAAATAATTGATTAAGTTAAAGTTCTTTTGAAACCTGCAGATGAACTGTTAATGTTTGTTTAATTTCCAGCTTTGGCTGAAGTTACAGAGGATATGCAGCAAAAATGGCTAGAATTAGCGAATATATTCATTAAAGACGCTAAGGTTAGAGCATCTGTAAGCAGCTCCAACTATACGTATATTTGGACTTAGAACATTTTACAGCTCAGACTAAAAGAAATCAAATTATTACAGCTGAATGATAAAATAATAATTCAGCTGAGTAAAAATGCGTTCCGTTTCCACTCCAAATACATCCCAAACAAAATTGTTTTCGATTAAATTGTTGACGGACTCCAGAAATTGAACCAAAACATTTTAATAGAATAGTCACAAAAATTCACTCAAAGTGATTTGCAAAAAACGATGGCCATTCTTGAGGCAGATTATCCAGAATTCTGGTTCATTTCCAAAATTAAGAGTAGCTTGACGGATAATTACATATGCGATTTAACTTTATTTGAGGGGAATATACCAAATATTATCGAATAAAATACGGCCATGATGAAAGAAGTTGAATAAGTTGAAAAATATTTAAACGAATAACGTGTAATAACCAAAGAGGGAAAATATACACCAGCATAGATTATTGCATTTGAACGAACTTATATAGATTTAATGCTCAAAAGCACAGTATACGAAAAATCAACCAACCCAGCCGTTTACAACGCTTATGGCTGCTTTGTTGATAAAAAGTGCGTATGCTAGGGATACACCACAGCATTTCAACTAATTTGTGATCGCATTGGATTAAAAGTCCTTTATGTTTCCGGTGAGGCTATTACTGATGAGCATGGTCCCCATGCTTGGAATATGATTGAGATAGAAGGTGCGTATTATCATATTGATGTAACATGGTGTATAACAACTAATTCATACAAGTATATCAATATAGATGATGCTTATTGCTATAAAGAGCATAGGCCAGATCTAAAGTTCTTCCAAATATAAGTATGCAAAAATAATTAATATAATTACTACTAATATAACAATAGACTGGTCAGCGAAGAAGGATAATTTGAAAAGATAATTGCTAGACTAACTAATGGATAACACCAAATATTCTTTTAAAATATATTGCCTGAAACATATTTCGGACAGAACTATAATGATTTTTGTTTTGGACTACAATACGATAATAAGATTAATATTGAAATATCTGATATAACATACTCAGAAGACTTAGCACGGTTCAAAATTGCATTTGGATAATCTCTTAAAACAGAAATGGATGGTCCTGGAGAGTATTTGTTGAAAATTAGTATTGATGAGTTCAAGAAGTCAATAGACACAAGACGTTTCAGTTATAACTACTCTTCTTCCAGTAATTACATAAAAGCAACAATATCAGAGTGAGCTTAATTTCAAAATGTAGAATAGTTAGTAAAACTTACACGTTCAGAAATCAATCATATGAATAGAGCATGAATAAAGTATTCTGCTTCTTTCGTAATATTTCTATTAATTTAAGAATTTGTGTGAAGGAAATAAACATGATATATTATAACTTTTACAAAAAACTATGATATTTCATATAATTACTTTATGCAAATGAAAATTGTAATTTTGTTTTATTGTTGTACATTTAAAAATTGTTGCTAAACTTATTTAGTTATGCTAGTATAATTATGTAATAATATTACCACTTCTATTAATGAAACAGCTTTAAGAATATATCATAAGCAATTATAAAGTTTGTAACAGTAGTGTATCAAACTCATATATAAAAAATTTAATGCAACTTTAACCCAAATTGTACAAGCAAATTCAAGTAGATGTCTATCGAGGAATGTGGAGATTTAAGCCATTATTTAAATTTAATTAATATGAAATGTGCTAAACACTGTAGCAACTGTTTGAGCAGCATTTTATGACAGTTTTTGTCAATTTGCCTAGAGAATATCAGCAGTAGTATTATTAGGGCTTAACTGATATATTTGAGGTTGTTTTCATAGCTTTTATGAACAAGGAGGTGTTTGAGTACAACAAAATCTTGAATTAGAACAAGTAAGTTGACACCGAACACTTGTTCAAGTACCCTAACGTTGTGCTGAATCATTAGTTGCAGCTGGGAGTTAAATTATAGGCTAAGTTTGCTCCGAATTTCTGTGTGTAAGTTGCTTAGAAGGTGATCACCTATTTGCAGCAGTTTGATCCGATTGTGAACGCGATTTTGGATAATGTCCCATCTGACATTAAAATTCACATGTTGACCAAGTTCACGCTCAACTGCTGTGTGCACGAGACGAACCTCCCTCATTTATCCTTCACTTTGGCCCAGTTTTTCCTGGAGTAGTCTGATTTAACTCAGACCTTCCTCATTTAATCCCTTATTTCAATCTCGTCTAGGCTCTACCTCCCCTACTACTTCGACCCCGTTGACCCCGACCCATTATTTACTGCTAAATCCCACTTTGCTCCAATTGATATTGCGGAACCGAATAATAACTACCTGGACATTGCAATGCAAATTGTGAACGGATCCCTGAATTCGATCATCAGAAATCAAATTAACGAGGAAAAACTGGTCGTTTTCGTGAACTATCTGAGAGGGAATGTTGAAAAGTGCAGGAACAGGAAGGGCATTAAAGTTTTTGACTGAATTCATTTTTTGGGTTTTGTTGTTTATAAGGGGGTTTGAGCTTAATGTAGAAATTTGTTTATTGTCAGTTACAATGTAAAACTTACTTTGGTAACATTTTGAGACTTCTTAAACAAGAATATTCATAAAAGAAGACATCACACTGTAAATTACGTCTATACTGGTCACCCATTTTCTCTGATCATCACATTTCCTTTCCTTTCTAAACGATGAAGAATATTCAAAAATATGATTTCATTTTTTCAATTGGGTAAAAAGGTCTTATATCATTGCTAGATCAATTGATAATTTTATTTTATTTATCCCTTAATGTTAATAAATCTAAACTTTAGATACACTAAAAATCACTAAAACTCTGATAACTTAGTTAAGTCCGATTACAGCTTTTAATGTGAATAATAATTACAATCAATTCAATAATCAATTCATTATTTGTTTTGATTTAATAATTTCATGTCAAATTTATAAACCACTAAAATACTAATAATATTCTTGAAAATAACGAAATAATAACAAAATCTAAAATAATTGAGTACATTACATAATCATTACTTTTTCAATGCAATTTGAAATTCTTGCTAGGTTATAATTAATCACATGTTGTATTAAGCTAACATTTATTAAAATATATAAGTATTACACTAAATAATCATTCATAATCCTAAATTATATTGCAAAGATAGTAATCATATAGTAGTCATATAACCAAGTATTAGCAAGTTAAATTTAACACTCCAATGATGTACTTAATTAATGTGTTGGCCAGCGAGCACTGCTTCGGATGCGTGTTCAAGCTCAACAACACCTCACAAAACGTGATAATCCAACTCACCCAGCTCTGCGTCTCGACCTCCCCGAAGCAAGTGCAGGTTCTGTACAAAAACCAACAGTTCTTCTCGGAGGCCTTCAGTTCGAGCGTCATGGTCATCGAAACGCAGTACAAAACGAACCTGACAGTCGTGGTGTCGCAGGACGGAAAGCAGTACATTTTCTACAAGAGGCCATCGTCCAAGAACCCGAGCACCATCAAAGTCATCATCGCGAGTTCTTCGATAGTCGTGCTCGTGGTAGCGGCCTACGTGGCGCTGAAGATAAACAAGAAGTGCAAGAACAAACGGAAACCAGCAGTCGCGCTGCACAATACCCCAACACACTCCACAGAAATCGCCACTATGATCCTTTGATGCAAGGAATTACAGAAAAAAGATCCTTTGATGCATTTCTAAATTAACAATAATTGAAAATGGAAAGATTATCAATGATAATCCGTTATCTCAATATACTGCTTGTGTTAAATACTAAAAATAATTAAGTGAAATGAATGACCAGTATATAGAGCAATTATATTGTGTGATGTATGTATTATTAAATCTAGTTCAATATACCATTGCGGTTTAACATAATGATATGTTACAGGAATGTAAAAAAGATACAATGAAATATGTTTTCATATGTATACTAAATTAGCTTTACTAATTTTATGAATAAAAAATCAATACATTATTATTTTCGCATCCCACTTCAATGGAATAAGTTTCAAAGTCAGACTTATTGATTTCCTATTAATCTGAATAATTTAAAATATAAAACACAATCGATAAACCGTTAAATAAATGCAAAAACCCATTTTATTTTTATATTAGTGGATTTTTAAATTAATAGCAACTAATTTTACATTCAATTATTGGATATATTTGTATTTGGTCATTTTTCGGAGCAGCTTATATAACTTTTAATTAAACCAATCATTATTCAATTATGACAGCAACGTTTTCGTTTTTGGGTTCAAATGAATAGAATAGTAATCCTAACGGTTGGTATTGGTTTTCTATTGGTATGTTTACAAGTTTCTTTGTTGAGATTCCGTTGATAATGTATGTGTATTAGCGTTTGAGGCTGGTTAATTTCCGGTTAGCAAAAGTTTCGAATGGTTTCTGGTTGACTGGTGTCAGTTCTTAGTTTTTAATTGGTGTGTTTCGCTCTAGTAGGGATAAAGTATTCGGTAAGATTGAATTTAGGAAGATTCACAACATTGTTGCGATTATTTGCTTCTTGAGTTTATTAGTAGGTGCTCCGTGCTCAGCCGCGCTTGTAGCCTATGATAAGCCAAAATCCTGCACAAATTATGGAAAGAAGAACCTTTTGAATCACCGTTTAACAGATATTTGTATCTCATTGGTTATGCTCAGTTTATTTCTGGTTGTTTTGTTCTGCGTTCTCTGGTAAATTGTTTATCCGATATTATATAAGTAGGATCCGACTATTGGCTCGAACTGGACAGCTGGAATGAACACCATTTGGAGCTTTCCTCTGTGGGAAAACGTGTGCATAATCACTTTGTACGTTTACATTTTGTGGTTCCCGTTCATGTTGCCGGCCAGAACTGATGGAAAGAGGCCAAAACAAAGAAATAGTTGCTCGTTTTCACGGGTGAATTATAATGGAATAGAGTTGAAAACGGAGCTCTCGAGAATGTGGTTTGAAATATTAAAGGAAAAGATTGAGTTTAGGAGTGGGGCGGACTTTCTGGAGCACTTGGCGGATTACGACGAGGTTGAAGGATTGCTGAGCGAAAAAGGAGTTTCGTTTATTTAAAGTGTTGGGAAATTGATAATTGAAGGAGAAAAGGCAGAAAACGTTAAGAAAATGATTAAAGAATTTGGGAAAGAGTCAAATGAGCTCTGGTAGTGGAAGCGCGTCATGATCAAATGCGCTGAAAAGAAATGAAAAATAAATTAATATTATTTTAGTTAATTAAGTTAGTTTTAGTTAATCTATTATAATTTAAATATCATAATAAAAAATAATATGATATTATTACACTATTCTTGCTGAAGTTGAGGTGAAAAGTTCATCATTAACAATATATTTTAATATATTGCCGTTCATATTGTAACTAATACATTTCCATCTATAATTTCCACTTTAATGTTACTATTCATTATAACTAACTGTACAGATGCCGCAGAGAAGGTAGATCACTGTTTCAGCTGCATCTTCAAGAGAAGATAGAGTGGTGAGTTATCTATCAAGGTGTCAAAGTGGTGTTCTACTAGCAATGAAGCAACGGTTTAAGTGTTTTACAATACAGAGTAGATAGTGAATACCACATTCGACAACGAAACGGACACCATAATATTAAGTGTATCATACAACAACAATATTACAGTTTAAATAGAGCGAGACGGAATATTATATAAATTTTAATAACCTTTTAGTAATTCAATAACAAAAAATTTTGAGAATAATTTCAGTTATTGTAATTATGTTGGTAACTTCTATTCTTTTAGGTATATTTATAGTAAAGAAGTTCAAATCAAAAACAATCAATATAAATAGCATAATTATTGTGACTCCTATGAACTCAGAAATTAGTTCTACTAATATCTTAAATTAATGATTAATTGAAAGCATGAAGATTAACCATATAAAATATTAGTGATAAATTGCTCATTTAATTAGTAATGGATGAGGTATACAGTAAATACCAAATTATTTTCAAATTAAAACTTTAATCTTATAACGAATTAAAGTTGGTATATAAAACTGGAATTAAATAGATAATATTATAATCCGTAATATAATAATATCTATATTTAAAACACCAATACTATACATATCACGTTGTTAAAAGCAATTTTTAAAACCAGTTTCCAATTCAAATAATCATGCTTTTGTGCTTCAGTTTACAGAAAACATCCTAATTAGATCACTGCATCAGCTGCATTTTCAAGAAACAAACCAACAAAAACGGGCTGAAAATACAAATTTCGAAGTTGTGCAAGAGCCAGTCCAACACCGAGATAGAAATCATGTTTCAATAAGAAATTATATTGAAGGCAGAACTAAAAGTAAAATAAGCTAACATAACTTTAAACATCGAATAAATGGACAACATCACTGTTACAGTTGTTCACGAAGGAATAAAGTACATCTTTTACAAAAGACAGTCACCAACGAATTCGATTAGTAAGACTAATATTCTAATAATTGTATTTTTGTTGATTGCACTAGTACTTTTGTCTTGTATAATAATTGTACTGATTGTTAAAAAACGCAAAGCGAAGAAGAATGATAGAATGATAGAAGTGTATTTATTATAACTCCTAAAACACAATGAGTAATAATATAAGGATAGAATGTTACTGATATTTTTAATCTTAATTTAGTAATATTCAAAAAATTACTTGGAACATGAGTATGTAAGTTCATCATAGATCAGTAACACCCAGCCAGCTACAACTGTTCAGTGGAATAATTATTGAATGGATATAAACTTAAATTGGATTATAATGATTTATAATGTATTGTATACTTAGTATTAGTATAGTATTGTTAAGGTCACAGTAAGCCATTTATTTATTAGATGAGCACAACTATTATATGAGCTGTATCTATTCTAAAATACTTTAAAACGGATACATTTAAATTTACATGTTAAAGTTATATACTATTATATATTACTATATTCTTCTATATTTTAGTATTTTAATAGTGTATTATATATTGAGATATTAAGTATACAGACTTTTTAAACACCTTTATAGATATTATATATTATTCACAATTATGTTACCACTCTAAGTATAAAACACGCATGAGCAAAGACATTTAAGAGATAGTGATTTCAACAGATACACATAATGATTAACCTATTAAACAATTAAAATAAGTATAACCCAAAAGAAGAATAATCAAAAATTATATACTAGGTAGGTTCTCAAGAACTCAGCTTTACTCGCACGTATACGGCGGGTTCGCACTGATTTTGTTCTGTTATTTTATGGCTCTCATCTTATATCCGAAGGAAAACGGTTATTCTATTTTTAAGCAGACCTATTCGAATCTGGGCAGTTTCGATTCGATTAGTAACTACAGAGGGTGGTATTTCTACTCGATTCTATAATTTATTAGCTTTCTTGTGAACGTTCCAATGTCCTTTTACTAGCACGATAGGTTAAAGTTAATTGGGAATAAAATATCAATAGTAGCCTGTGGTTCTATGATTCTAGGGGCAGTTTGTTAGCTTATTCTTGGATTTTTCCCGGCTTCTATCCAGCCGTTATACAAAAATCTAATGTGGGGCGATATTCACAACAATGTGGGTTACGCTGGTTTCGGATTCTGTTTATTGGGCTATGTGTTATACGCTATTTTAGTCGCAATGGACCGTACTAGGTGCTCAACTAACAAAAAGCGGTTTTTGAATCATGTTCCTGTTGATTTAATCGTTTCACTGGTTATAATAACGTTCCTCTTGACCACGATTGCAATTTCATCGTGGCTGGTGATTTATCCGATTAGGAAGAAGAAAGACCCGTCAATGCCGAATTTTAGAACCGCCTCTCAGTACACTTTCTTCTGCTTCACAATGTGGGAGAACTTCTTCGTTTACTCCCTTTACATTTTTAATTTCGTTTTCCCGCTTGTTCTTCCCTTCAGAACTGATGGAATAACTCCAAAATAAGTTGTCAGTTAAAAAATGTTCAATTTTAAGGGGGAGAAAGTTGAACTCAAAACGGAACTGAGTAAAAAGTTTTCTATTTATTTATAAGCGAAAAAGATAAGGACAAATGTAAAAGTAAATTAGTTGTTGGAGCACTTGGCGGATTACGAGGAAGTTCAGGGGCTGCTGAGCCCAAGGAGCATTATAACTTTGCAGAAGATAAACCAGAGCTTCAACTTAGATTTGCTTAAAAATGAAAGAACTGCTATAAAGAAAGAAATCAAAGAAAACGATGAACTCTGGCCATGGAGAAGAATCCTGTACAGATGTATTGAGTGAACTCGCAAATACTTATAATCTTACATCAAATTAATAATATTTCTAATTCTAAAATTAGAAAAAACAAGCAATTTAATTACACACATTATTAGTGTGAAATAATGATATGATAAGAACAAGAAAAAATGAGAAGGTAATCAGTTGAGACTTTACAGTTTTCATTATTATATATTTAATAAAAGTACACAAAAAAATTAACGAATCATTAGTTTTCGTTATTATCTTATTTTTGTAATATATAGTTCTATAAAAACATTACATTAAATCTTTTTAAATCATATCAACACATGAAACATTATATTCTATTTATAGTAACTTAAATAATGATGTAGAAGAAGAGAACTAGAGATAAATATTACCTCACAACATTGTATTTTTGAAAATGTATACAAATCTAACATTTAATGTCAATATATTGTAAATTAGTGAAAATGGCTTTAAATAATATTAATTTACAAATAATTCATGTTTGCAATTCTTTTGCATTATTTTATTTTATTTCTTGAACTTGACCACAACTATGTAAATAAACAAATATTTTTAATTTATTTTTGTTTAAATACACACTCCACAATAATGCAATATTAGAAAGGAAATCAAATTATTGACACCATACAGTGGATGCACAACGTTGCTGATTTCATATATAACTACAAAAATACAGAGGAGCATTCAAAAAATTTGTTGTCTAGCAGTCTTGTGATGCACTTGAATTTGTGGACTCATTCGAACCAGATTTTCTAAATATCAAGCGAGAATGGCATCATGACAGCGAATCCGCTATACTAAGCGGACGAGTAACTTGTTAAAGCTGGTGAAATATTCCTTCTAGGTTTAAACGACAATTCACAATTTATAAAGATGGAAATAGGTTCCTAAAACGCTTACGAAACTAATATCAACAATAATAGTTTTAATTAAAGTAAAACTCAGGAAGCCTTACTTGGAGAAACATAAAGTATGCTGTCTTAAAATACAATTGGATTAGTTGACTAAACTACTGCTCTTGATGTTAAATCGTTTACAGACGCAGTGGTACAGCCAATGAAATCGTTGAAAGAAGTAAGTACAAGCTGGGAGAGACACTTGAAAACTATTCAAGAATCTAGTATGAAGACCAGTTCGAAGTCATTGAAGGATTCAAACAAAAGAAAAAACTGTTTGGAAGTTTGGAGGCATTCAAATATTTGAAGGATCAAGATCCAGAATACGGAGCTGTAAAAATGTTCAAACAACTAAAGCAGTGTATTATTGATCTTTGCGATATGTCGGTTATCAATCAGTGTTGTTATAAAGAGGAAATAATGAATATATTAGGTTCGTCTGAATTTGATCTAGATTAACTCATGCTGAAGCCACATGTTCAACTTCTAGAACGAATTACCAGACTGCATCAAATCGTTTTAAGTTTCAAAAATAGTAAAGTTAAACTATATGATTTTGAATCGCTAGAATTACATTTAGACTCGAAATTTAGCTAAACTTCGCATCTATTAACGCAATCTAGATTGAAAATGATAAATAACATTACATTACTATAATATCAACAAACTGATATGGTAAAGAAATTCTGCGAAGCTTTCAACAATTAAGCGATGTAGTGAAATAGTATCTTATGCTAAAATTAATCATGTCACTGTATAATAGGTTATTAATTTTTATATTGCTATACAAAAGTATTGCAGTGGCAATTTAGTTTGGTTATTTCTATCTAAATTATTATTATAAAAAATCAATATATTTATATATAGTTACTCTTTTTAACCAATTGACCATTTTCTTTATCTTATTTATATAATTCTCATTTATAATAATAAGTATAATTAATACTATCACACTACTCTTGCTGAAATTAATATATTATTCTGCAGGATTAACTTTATTACTCCTTATAACGAAAATAAACAAAATATTGTAATATTCTTCAACAACGATATAAAATCAATGTTAATATTTCTTGTAAACGACATTTTAGTATTGTACAAAACATCAATATTTAATGTGTCAAATGTATTTCCATCAGCATTTTCCACTTTAATGTTAATACTTTTAATTTCTATAAGCACAGACACTATATATAGAGTAGATCACTGTTTTAGTTGTATTTTTTAGACAAACTAAAGTAGTAGTGAGCTATAAATTAAAATTTCAAAAATATGTCATAATAACAATGTTGCAACTGTTGCAGTATTTTACAAGTATGAAAAGATAATTAGTACATCATTAGACAATGCATAAAACATAACTACTTTAAATATTAAATTCGAAAATGATATTATTGTAACGATAGAGCAAGATGGAGTATAATACAAATTTTAAAAATAATCTCAGAACAATTCAACAGAAATTAAACGCAAAATAATTGTAACCATAGTAACTATATTAGTTCTCGTAGTAGCTTTTGTAACTGTTATTCTTTCAGTTATATTTGCATGCAAGTCTAAAAGAAAATAAGAAAATATCTATAATAATAAAGTTGTTATTGTTGTGACTCCAACGCATTCAGAGGTCTGTTCTACTTAATTGTTAAATAGTTAATGAATGAAAGTGGATAATTTCAAATATAATTATTTAACAGTACTATTTTTAACATCAGATATTTTTAATTATAATGAATTAAAATTATAGTTGAATTATAATACGTTAATATTAGAGAATTTCTTAGATTTCTAATGTATTTACAACTGTATTTACAAAAAAGTGAAGAAATATAAATATTCATATTTGAATCTAAATATCATTCTAATATGATCAGTAGTACTAGTCCATGACGCTGTCTATGCGTTTGCCGGTGCATACGCTGCTTTCGTCTGTTATTATGAGTATTGAGTTTGCTGGAGTGGCTTGTTTCTTAGTGTTTTGTTTTCGTTTGTATTTCTGAATCATTTTTATTACGATTACAGCTGCGATGATCATAATAACAACTACAGATATTGAAACTATGAGTAAAACAATGTTTAACTTGTTTTTAAGGTAGAATTCGTATTGAATTCCGTCTAAACTAGCAATTATCACTAAATTGTCCTGGAGTGGTGTCTTAATTGTTATATTCTGTTATTGGAACGATTCGTTGAAAACGGGAACGTTATCGTGCAGAACCTGAATCTGCGTTATCGAATTTGAACCGCAGATTTGATTTAGATTTATAACTGTGTTCAGGGATTCCTAATCCTGTGAGAATTCGCACGTGAAACAGTTCTGAAGAGATAAAATGGTTAGTAGCATATTTTAAGTTTGGAGTGATTTGATTGATTGAGTTAACAAAATAAAAGACTAATTAATGACAGTTAATATGAAGTCTATTCACTTAAACTATGTATTTTTAAATTACAAACTAGAAATTTTGACAAATTACAATGCGTTGTTAAGAACATTATAGATTACTTTCATAGCACAATAATGAGATATACAATGATATACTACAGAAATCCGCATATAAGAGGTCGTTTTTCATTTTTAAGAGGGTTAGGAGAATTTTTGGAGGGGTACCTAATAAATAAAAAGGGATCCCTCTTTTATGCGCATTTCTGTAGTAATTAATCCATATCAATTCTGTGGTCTCCTTTCATGTATGATTCATGTTATTGTAATTTTCAATAAACATTAATATTTTTGGAATTATTTGGAATTATTTGTATCACACTATTCTTGCTGAAATAATCTTTATGTTATAATCTGCAATTAAAATAACTATAAATGAAGTATTATGAACGAAAATATGGAATTTTGAACATTTCCATTGTACAATGTAAAATGTCTTCAACATTTTTAATAAATTCGAATGATATTTTATAGATTCGCTGTTTTCATAACTGTTTCCAGTGTTATTATAATTATTTGAATTATTATGAAAAATTTGCAAACTACAGAAATTTATTGGTATGGAACAAAACATCTTGCTATACTGTATCTAATACATTTCCATCCATATTTTCCACTTTAATGTTACTATTCATTATAACTAACTGTACAGATGCCGCAGAGAAGGTAGATCACTGTTTCAGCTGCATCTTCAAGAGAAGATAGAGTGGTGAGTTATCTATCAAGGTGTCAAAGTGGTGTTCTACTAGCAATGAAGCAACGGTTTAAGTGTTTTACAATACAGAGTAGATAGTGAATACCACATTCGACAACGAAACGGACACCATAATATTAAGTGTATCATACAACAACAATATTACCGTTTTGATAGAGCGAGACGGAACATCGTAAAAGTTTTACAAACAATCAAAAAATATATATGAAAAGAAGTAGCATAAGATCTTAACTATCTCTTCTGTTGTAGTTGCTATTTTTGTTGTAATTATTTTAACATAGCTCATAGTAAAGAAGTACAATTTATAAAGAAACAATAAAATTGTTGTGACAACTCCAACTAACTCAGCGATATGTTCTACAGAAATATTAAGTGGTTAATGAATGATTATATATTGAAGCAGTTATTACAGCAGTAGTTACTATAAATTTATATATGAACAATTATTATATATATTTCTCTTCACGAGCTTCTGTCACAAAATGGTTGTCGTTTTCACAAAATGGGACGACCTATCATTTATGCAAACTCAGTAAAGACCGAGCTGGGTCTCACTGTTGTTTGCGGTTTCACAAACTGTTATAATTTCATCTCAAACCTAGAAACTTAAAATATAGCTAAAATACAATACTTACAATATAAATTCAAGTAGTATATGATAAATATAAATATATTTATTATAAATATAATATTATATGTACTATTGCACTACAATTACATTACTTATTTAATTTTAAATTTATATTTTTCTCTCAGACGGTATCTATCTTCGTGTAATATTTATTAAAATATTAATTTATAATTACACTAAATCACTAAATAATAAACAATCTACTTGTAATAAATTTATTGATATACTATATCCTTTAGTTATTTATAAGCAAGTTAAATTTAACACTCCAATGATGTACTTAATTAATGTGTTGGCCAGCGAGCACTGCTTCGGATGCGTGTTCAAGCTCAACAGCACCTCACAAAACGTGATAATCCAACTCACCCAGCTCTGCGTCTCGACCTCCCCGAAGCAAGTGCAGGTTCTGTACAAAAACCAACAGTTCTTCTCGGAGGCCTTCAGTTCGAGCGTCATGGTCATCGAAACGCAGTACAAAACGAACCTGACAGTCGTGGTGTCGCAGGACGGAAAGCAGTACATTTTCTACAAGAGGCCATCGTCCAAGAACCCGAGCACCATCAAAGTCATCATCGCGAGTTCTTCGATAGTCGTGCTCGTGGTAGCGGCCTACGTGGCGCTGAAGATAAACAAGAAGTGCAAGAACAAACGGAAACCAGCAGTCGCGCTGCACAACACCCCAACACACTCCACAGAAATCGCCACTATAATCCTTTGATGTTTATCTAAATTAATGATTCTTTTTTGATGCAAGCTACAGAGTAAAAAATGAAATTTTGTAATTGCAAGTTAATTATTATATAATTTTTGACTTTAACTTAAAAATTCCCACTCCGCTATAATGCAATTTCTAGTTTTCGTCTAGGGTCTTATTGAAATATAAAATGCGACTGCACTGTAAAAGGCTACTTCGGACATAGTATTGTCGAATTCTATATCTTTGTCTTCGGGTTTCGACTAAATACCCTATTTTTCTGGTATTTTTGACGGGAACGGTCACACCATCTTAGATTTGATTTCAAACAAGCCCTTCATTAAGTAGTGCGTGAATTGCTACATAAAAAATGTGTCCTTCATCCACTTCATAATCAGAACTGATATTTCAGCTTTGATATATTAATCTTAGAATCTAACTTTGGATTCTGTCGCCCTCAACCACTCCGTTTTCACTGGATCTACTTCTGCCTCTTCAATTGTGTACTTTGCGATTTCTGATTTGAGTTTGTAAAACGTAACCGTTTTTAACGTTAAGCTGAGCGCACAGCTTGAGTCCGGTCTCTTTTCCGTTTCAACGTTCAGAACTGTAATTAACAATTCGTTCGTTCAAGTTATGAGCACGAACGGGAGTGGAATATGCAACTCAACAATTAGTTTGGAGGTATACAATTCTGAGATTCGCTCCGAGGTCTCGAATGTAGTTATTTAGATTAATGCACTTGTTAATGTTGTTGATGAATTTGTTATAGTGAATAATTCAGCGTTTGAAATCGTTTGCAACTACTGCGAGACGATTGTTGTGATGGATAACGCTGCGGCGCTGAGAACGGCGCACTTCTCGTATTTTAACATCACCTCGCTTGCGCCAGCGCTGAACGTGAACAACTACCTCGCGTTCGCGAATTCCTTCATGTACTTCACCAACTAAATAAAAAAGGTAAATTTACTTGCGCCCATTTCAAGCTCTTCGTGCAGCTACATGTTCATCCCAGCTACGTTATCACCCCCAGATTCATTAAGCGACACCTACACAACATACGCACAATTAAAAGCAAATCTACTAAACTGCAAACTCTCGCTCAACGACCTCACACTCCACTTTGAAACAAAATTCGCAGCCCAGGAGTTCTGCCCCTCGTTCGGCTGCGACTGCGACCCCCTCTTCACCGGTTCACGTTGCTCCCAGTGCAAGTACTACACTAGCTCAACCGGGTGCACGAACGTGGTTCCGAATTCAAACGGTGACTGTGCAATTATAAATGAGAAGATTATTTGCTCTAAATGTGACCCAAAATACGTTTTAAGCGATGACAAAACGGAGTGCATTCCAGATAAAAGTCAAGCTGTTTGCAATAACGGCTCTGCTGAGATTGAATCTGGGAAGATAGTTTGTATTTGTTAAAGTGGGTACGATCCGGACTCAGTTTGCCTGTAATGCTTGTACGGATTCGAGTTCGTGGGAGATAAATGCTACCAAATACTTAACTCAGAGCACGGAGACTGCTTCCAAGGAGAAGGGAGAATCGTGTGCACAAAATGCGATTCGGGATACAAACTCGTAAAACAAGTCTGCAAAGAAGACGTTGACATAATATACATCATTCTTGGCGTTATATGCGGACTCGTCATACTCATCAGCGCAATTGTGGCAGTTATCGTATCTTGCCAGCTCAAATAATACAGAAAACCACAATTCCTGGCATTCCAACCACAAGTTCTTGCATCAGATGCAGCCTGGCAAGGAAAAGTAGTCAAAGCCGAAAAATTTGGAGACTTGATGAGAATGTGATCTAATCGTAAAAATATATAATGTTTTATTATCAAGAGATAGGATACCTAATCAGTTCAATATTTGAAACTTATACGAATTAAGTGTTCATTTCAACCAAATCTATTTATATTATCTTAGTTTCAGTTTTATCATCTAAGTTTGTATTTTCATATTTACATTTTATAGATATACTGCACCAATACAATCCATACTATTCAATTTAACATAACTTAATATACCAGTCTCCACTTCAAATGATCATGATTTTGTACTTCAGTTTGCAGAAAACCTCACAATTGGAGCACTGTATCAGCTGCATTTTCAAGAAACAAACCAACAAAAACGGGCTGAAAATACAAATTTCGAAGTTGTGCAAGAGCCAGTCCAACACCGAGATAGAAATCATGTTTCAATAAGAAATTATATTGAAGGCAGAACTAAAAGTAAAATAAGCTAACATAACTTTAAACATCGAATAAATGGACAACATCACTGTTACAGTTGTTCACGAAGGAATAAAGTACATCTTTTACAAAAGACAGTCACCAACGAATTCGATAAATAAGACTCATATTCTAATAATTGTATTTGTGTTGATTGCACTAATACTTTTGTCTTGTATAATAATTGTACTGATTGTTAAAAAACGCAAAGCGAAGAAGAATGATAGAATGATAGAAGTGTATTTATTATAACTCCTAAAACACAATGAGTAATAGTACAAGAATAGAATGTTAGTGATAGTGGTATGCTTTAAGTTCTAAATAAACTACTTATAATGAATAATTTTAGTGTTAGTTAAAGTAATAGTTTGAAGTGAATAAATAATAAAAATTAGTTATTATTATATTATATTTTAAATTTCACCATTCCATGAATGAAAAATACACAAGTACTTGTGAAGTACAATATTACTATTTTGTAGTACAGGCGTCGACTGACATTTTTGCATAATATGCTGCTCGTAATTGCGACCATTTACGAGATTTCTCAGCTTTTATTATTCTTTTTGAACGGTTGGAAGCACAAATTTTAGACTTTATCTCATTCTTCCGATTGTCATGCTTCATGTTAGGTGTTGCTTGCAAGTTAGTGGTTTCCTTTGCAAATAGTGCTTCCAGCGTCCGCCTTCAGCAACATTGATTTAAATTCGTATTAATTGTAGTAATTGGATTCTTGGGACTATTATATTTGCTAGAATATAGTTTAAAGTCAATAACGCTCATATGCTGAGTTCAAATTCCAATAAATCCTTGATGTGAAGGATATTTCACTCCACCTCCCTCAATCTCAGTTCAACACCAATATTTCCTCTTTTTCAATTTTGCTGAATAATGGCGAGTTTGTCGTTTTTAACGACGTCGTTTACTTCTCAAACGAATCTAAATCCGAATTATTTCTGGATTCAGATTTCGAACTCGGAGCCCACGCGCTATTTTCGTCACTATCAGGAGTGGAGGGAATACACTACAGAGAGATAGAAACGGATAAGTGCGTTTAGTATTAAATAAACGGGAAATAAAACTAACTCCAGTAAAATGACTTCATTGTGATTAAAAAGGTTTTAAAAGAGCAAATAATCGAAATGGACCCGTTAGTAGTGGAATTCGTAGGAACGACAACATACTTAACTATGGCGGACTCGATCTCAATCGGATTCCTGTGCGCGGCGGCCGTCGTGAGCCTCGAATGCGGCATGTTCTACATCTGGCTGTACACCAGCCAAAAGAAAAAGAAAGCGAGCAGGAGCGAGCTACAACAGCTAGTGGACGAGTGCATCTCCAAAGAATGAACTTTTACCTTAAATTCAAATTTCATAAGGCTGTTTGTAAGTTATCAAAATCACAAATTCACTGTATTTCGCTGTGAAGGTCTGCGTCAGATATGTTGACAGAATTGATGGGTGTAACGCGAATCACGGTTCGCCTGACTATATTTTTCGATCTCTACTCTCTGCTTTTAATAATTTTCAAACAAACGAGTGTAAAAGCAATCGTGAATGCAAAAGCCGCTATTCCAACTATAGTTGCTATTGTTTGTTTCTTTTTCTAGCTGCTGGTAATCGTGTTCGCTCTGAAAAAACTGTACTAAAATGTGCTCGAAACGACTAGAACTTTAACTTCACCGTATTGTTTGATGGTAAATGAAAATGGATCTATGCTCTTGTCAAAACTAATGTTATCATAAAGTTCGTTGTCTTGGTAAACTAAAATGTTGGTATTTTCATTGTAGTTACATATTTATGAAATACTGATTTAGACTTTATGCAGAATAACTTTCTTTTTGAACTGGCAACTAAAACAATTATCTATGGAATCAAAGGACAATGATGTAGTTATAAGAGCATTTAACATTTGAAGTGTATAAACAGATATTAACTACTATGATTAAACAATTCTGATATTATAAAAATAGATAATACATTACCTTGCTTGCAAGAGAGGTGCTATTTCGCTAATAAGGGTGTAGGTCAACTCGCTTATAAGGGAGTTGAAATCGGTCTTATAAGCAAATAGGCTACTCCCTTACAAGCAAGGTTATGTAGTAGTAAGAACAAATAAACATACCATAATTTCAGTAACAACACAGCAATATTATTATGGTTTCTAATATCCATAATAAGTAGCTGTATATAATTGTAGTCATTTAAACTAAAAATAACTGTTTTTAAATTCTAAAATGATCATCCACCACTCACATGATTACAGCGTCGACATATTCCCCAGCGCTGGTGAATTTGATTCCTTTTGCTTGTATTTTCTTCACTTCCACTTTGAACTAATCGACGGTCATTTTCAAGAGATATTCCCCTGGACCGTCCAGAACTGTTTTGATAGGAGCACCTACTTCGAGTGTGAATGTGGCCAATACCTTTTCTCTAAGCGATATTCCAGTAATTTTAACTCTTTGCTTACGGGCGAACTGAGCTTGAATCAGGGCCGGTTAACCTTATGGACCCAAATATATAGTTGGATCTTAGCCATCGAAGTACAGTGTCACCTATCCGGGCTGAGAGTTTTACAAATACTCCGCAAACTACGTTGGAGATGTGATGCGTCTGTTTTGCATCTAGAAGTAGTTAAATTTCATTGACGAACACTTCGGAACCGAGAACATGTTTGAAACGGTGTGCGCTTTGAAGCAGTGTTCGTCGTCAAATCATTATGATTTATAGTGTAGTGTTTTTCTTTTTATTTTAAATATATATTGCAAAATATATGGTACACTGAATATTATTTATTCTATGTTTAATTTAAACTACATTACATTCACATAACATATAAACTATTGCATTAAGAAGATTAAACATCTTTTGTTGTCTAATTCATATAGTTAAAGGAAACTTGAGATAATCTAACCACTCCAATTATGTTGGACATCACTTGGTCTTGGCTAACTCCTGTAATAAAGAAGGCTAGAAAAGAAACTCTATCAGTAGGCGATTTGAAACGCACGAAAATAGATTTAGAGACAAAAGCACTAGCTACAAAATTTGTCCAGGAATACAATACGAATCCTAAGAAATCGCTACTGAAGCACTTCTTAAAAGTTCACAAGAAGAATATAGGTGGCATGTTTGTAGGAATAGCTTTTCTTGTTTTAGCATCATGCTTAGCCCCTTTGTGCATCAGTTCATTTTAAGAATATCTATCTCCACTCAACTTTTTTGACTGTAACTTTACTAACTACCCTTCATCTTTAGTAATTTTGAAACAAAAAACCGTACAACAAGGCCTAGAATATGTATTTTCTACTTTATATCCATATTGGATTATAATAGGATTGAGCCTTTCGCTTATTTCTGTTGGAGATTCAATATGCGGTCTCAACTGTGTTCAGTTTGGTATCAAAATAACAGGAGCTTTGCTAGACGTGCTTTTTAACAAGATGACAGTCCTGTCTGAAACTACTAAAAATGTAAACGCCTAGGGTTCGCTGGCGAATATACTATTTTCGGATACCATGAAAATTTAAGCGTTCACTTAATAATTTTACTATATTTTTAGTATTCCCATGAACTTGATTGTTGCCATTGTTTACTTGGCCACCTATATAGATCCGGTTGCTCTAATTGGGGCGGGTGGTTTATTAATTTTTATTCCAATAATTGGGACATGTGCTAAAATAATGTAAAATTCTCTAAGTAGAATGGCCACATTACAAGATATTCGTAGTCAGAAGATTTAAGAGATTTTGAACGCGATTAAGGTTATCAAACTGTTTAACACAGAACAGTTTTAAGAGAAAAGAATCGAAAACGCACGTATCCAAGAACTTAAATATGTTCAAAAAGCTAGTTTTGCGTTCACTGGTCACTTATCAACAGGATTTACTAGTTATATGATAATGTCGACAATTGCCTTTGGAGCTCTCATTGGTACTGATAAATTTGATATCTCAAAGAGTTTTACGATGATATATCTCTTCACATTTGTTTAAGTTAGTATTGGATTATTGCCAATGGTACTTATGACTCTATAAGATGGCACGGTATCTTTCAAAAGAATTTTAGCTTTCTTGCAACTTAGTGAAGTCGATAGATCCATGATAGACACAAATACAGAATATGAAAATGCCATCGAAATCTCTGGAAAACATAGCTTTGCATATGGCCTGGAAGAAGACCAGAAAGTTTCTCAAGATCTTGATTCAAGTCATTATCTTAAAATAGACTTGATAAAATAAATGAGATAAAACCTAAAATAATTAGATAAATATTTTGCATCAATTCAAAGAAATTCGAATAACACAAATACACTATCTGATCTTGTTGTTGCAAATACTCAGTTGGACGATATTGAAACATTAATTGTATCAAATTCATTTGATATTAATTTAAAATTATGTGCTGAGATATGTGTTAAATATAACTTACCAGCAATTACCTTTTTTATGAGCATCAAAAATTATTCGAATACTTACTTTATACTGTCTAAAGAAGATTAGCAGTAAGATATTTTGTTAAAACGCTATCTTCATAAGTCTGTAATCGTATATAATTTAGAATAGTGGGAAAGAAAGGATGAATTTAAAACTGTATAACCAGTTATTTGTAATCTAGATATATCTGTTAAAAAAGGAGAATTGATAGGCGTTAAAGGAGCTGTAGGCTCTGGGAAATCATCACTGTTTAGCTGTGTGCTTGGTGAAATGAAGGCTGTTGATGTTTAAAGCAAACAGATTTAGTCTGACTAATTAATTTTCGATTATTTTGAAGAGAGGACTGAAGTTAAAGACTAAAACCAGGTGTACATTAAACTTGGCGGGAAAGTTGCTTTCTGCCCTCAAAACTCCCCTATATTTTCTTCCACGATCAGAGAAAACATTTGCTTCTACAGACCATACGAACAGGAAAGGTACCAACGAGTTGTTGATATTTGTTGTCTTCTACCGGACTTTGAAATATTCAGCGCTGGAGATTTGACAGAAGTAGGGGGAAGAGGAGTCACTTTAAGCGGAGGTCAAAGAGCCAGAATTTCTCTTGCTAGAGCGGTTTACAACAATGCAGACATTTATTTACTGGACGACCCTCTTTCTGCTGTCGACGCCCATGTTGGCAAAAGAATCTGGAACGAAGTAATTTTGGGCTTCTTGATTTCATAAGGTAAAACTGTTATGATCGCTTCTCATCAAACACATTATTTCTCAGATTGCAACCGTATCCTCACAATTGATCATGGTTACATAAGTAAGATAGAAGAAAATAAAAAATTTGAAGAGTCAAACATAAAAACAGAGTAATAACCTCAACAACTAATGAAGGATGGTAATTAAATGAATCAATCTACGGGTAAATTAACCAAAGAAGAGTCGTTATCTGGGTCCGGAAATGTTAGTTGGAATATTTATGGAAAGTTTATTGATAATGGGAAATATGCTCTCTTTTTAGTATATCTGTTTCTTCTAATAATATATTAAGGGGCTGCTTAATATGCAACTATTTTAGTTTCTTACTGGTCTACTGATAAATATGGTTGGACAAGCTCTCAAACAGAACATTTGATAACCCCAGAACTTCAAAAAATTATTGACAAGCAAAAGGAATAATTTGGCAGTTCTCAATTTATTAAGAGCAAAACAGTATAATGTTATGTAAGTGAAGTATATCCAGATTAGGAATTTACTATACCTTATAGCAAAATATATTACTATATTTATGCTGGTATAGTTGGATGCATGATCATAGTTTTTATTATTCACATGGTATCGTTCTTTAAGTTCAATATTTCTGCTGCCGCTAAAACTTATATGAATATGCTCAAAGCAGTTATTAGAACCAAATTGTCTTTCTTTGACACAACTCCACAAGGGCGTATTATCAATAGATTGGTCAAAGATACCGAAACTGTCGATTTTTCGTTTGGAAGATTTTTTGTCTTAACTTGTTTATAGGCTTCTATGATAATAGGTATGATAATAACAATTTGTGTATTAAATTGGCCTTGTATATTTGTAATAGTTCCTTGTGTTGTAACTTATTTTGTTCTATTTAGACGTTTTAGATCAGTGACTCCATAATTAAAGAGACTAGAATCAAAAACAAGATCTGACGTTTACAGTTTGTGCTAAGAAGTGATGGACCAATTAGTGTCTATAAGAGCTTATCAAGTCGAAGACAGTTTTAGGTGTTAGTTTAGACAATAGGTGCTAACAAACATAAATGTTCAGTTATACGCCAGTAGTTCTAGCAAGTGGGTAAGCTTTAGGATGACCCTGCTAGGCGTCGTAATGGCTTTCTTGATTATATTTGTGGCCATGATTATTGCTCCATTTTCGCCTGAGATGGCTCAATATGCGGGAATTATTGTTGTATATGGATATAGCATCTAACAGATGATGGTTGCTGTAATAACTTCATTTACCAATACGGAACAAGAAATGCCAGCAATTGAAAGAATGCTGGAATACGCAGAATTGGAAGACGAAGCTGTAACTCACAAAGAACTTGTCGACGCTAACAAAGACGTAGTTAAAGTTTCAAACAATAGAGGAATCGACATATAGAACTTAGTGATGCGCTACAGACCAGAGCTGAAACCTGCGTTGCGTGGAGTAAACCTGCACATAAATCCAAAAGAACACGTTGCAGTTGTTGGAAGAACCGGAAACGGAAAGAGTTCGTTAGCGATCACATTGTTCAAACTCTATCAACCAGAGGTCGGACATCAGATTCAGCTGAATGATGAAAGGATTTCACACATGCCTCTATACGACGCGAGAAGATAAATCGCCATTATTCCACAAGAGCCATATCTATTTTCGGGAACATTAAGACAGTAATTATGTGAGTTTACCAGAAACAAAGCTGAGGGACTTCCAACCAAAGATGTTTAAAGAATTCCAGACCAGAAACTGTGGGATCTTCTTGAGACCGTTCAACTGGCTGACTATATAAAGGCGCAGCCAGGAGGTCTTGATTGCATGGTGGTAGGAAACGGCGAGAACTTTTCGTCTGGCTAGAGACAGCTCGTCTGTGTCGTCAGAGCTTTGCTTAGAGAAGCTGAGATAATTATCTTAGATGAAGCCACTGCCTATGTGGATCAAGAAACAGATCAGATCATTCAAAAGATAGTGAAAGAGCAATTGAGAGACAAAATCGTATTAAGCATCGCCCATAGACTCGATACAGTGTTGGGAATGGACAAAGTGCTCGTCATGGATCAAGGATTGGTAGCAGAGTTCGGAACCAAAGAGCAGTTGATGCAAATAGATGGCGGAATTTTCAGAGAGCTTGCGTTGAAAGCCAATTTGGTCATTGAAGAGAAGTGAAAAATAAATAAAATCTAATAATCACTCTAAAACTTTGAATTTATAACCCTGCAACGTCTGAATGTAATAGAAAACGCCTATTAGGTCATCATATCTATCGAATTATACTAATACTTATATGCCCTTATCTACTATCAAAACATGTTTGTAGTCCAACATATGAATTTTGCAGGCAATCAAATCAAAAGAGTGCTGTTTAACAATTATTCTAAGAACTATTGAAGATTAATCAATTTTCTTATATATTACAATTTTCTTTTTAAAAAAGAGCAAATAATAGAAATGGACCCGTTAGTAGTGGAATTCGTAGGAACGACAACATACTTAACTATGGCGGACTCGATCTCAATCGGATTCCTGTGCGCGGCGGCCGTCGTGAGCCTCGAATGCGGCATGTTCTACATCTGGCTGTACACCAGCCAAAAGAAAAAGAAAGCGAGCAGGAGCGAGCTACAACAGCTAGTGGACGAGTGCATCTCCAAAGAATGAACTTTTACCTTAAATTCAAATTTCATAAGGCTGTTTGTAAGTTATCAAAATCACAAATTCACTGTATTTCGCTGTGAAGGTCTGCGTCAGATATGTTGACAGAATTGATGGGTGTAACGCGAATCACGGTTCGCCTGACTATATTTTTCGATCTCTACTCTCTGCTTTTAATAATTTTCAAACAAACGAGTGTAAAAGCAATCGTGAATGCAAAAGCCGCTATTCCAACTATAGTTGCTATTGTTTGTTTCTTTTTCTAGCTGCTGGTAATCGTGTTCGCTCTGAAAAAACTGTACTAAAATGTGCTCGAAACGACTAGAACTTTAACTTCACCGTATTGTTTGATGGTAAATGAAAATGGATCTATGCTCTTGTCAAAACTAATGTTATCATAAAGTTCGTTGTCTTGGTAAACTAAAATGTTGGTATTTTCATTGTAGTTACATATTTATGAAATACTGATTTAGACTTTATGCAGAATAACTTTCTTTTTGAACTGGCAACTAAAACAATTATCTATGGAATCAAAGGACAATGATGTAGTTATAAGAGCATTTAACATTTGAAGTGTATAAACAGATATTAACTACTATGATTAAACAATTCTGATATTATAAAAATAGATAATACATTACCTTGCTTGCAAGAGAGGTGCTATTTCGCTAATAAGGGTGTAGGTCAACTCGCTTATAAGGGAGTTGAAATCGGTCTTATAAGCAAATAGGCTACTCCCTTACAAGCAAGGTTATGTAGTAGTAAGAACAAATAAACATACCATAATTTCAGTAACAACACAGCAATATTATTATGGTTTCTAATATCCATAATAAGTAGCTGTATATAATTGTAGTCATTTAAACTAAAAATAACTGTTTTTAAATTCTAAAATGATCATCCACCACTCACATGATTACAGCGTCGACATATTCCCCAGCGCTGGTGAATTTGATTCCCTTTGCTTGTATTTTCTTCACTTCCACTTTGAACTAATCGACGGTCATTTTCAAGAGATATTCCCCTGGACCGTCCAGAACTGTTTTGATAGGAGCACCTACTTCGAGTGTGAATGTGGCCAATGCCTTTTCTCTAAGCGATATTCCAGTAATTTTAACTCTTTGCTTACGGGCGAACTGAGCTTGAATCAGGGCCGGTTAACCTTATGGACCCAAATATATAGTTGGATCTTAGCCATCGAAGTACAGTGTCACCTATCCGGGCTGAGAGTTTTACAAATACTCCGCAAACTACGTTGGAGATGTGATGCGTCTGTTTTGCATCTAGAAGTAGTTAAATTTCATTGACGAACACTTCGGAACCGAGAACATGTTTGAAACGGTGTGCGCTTTGAAGCAGTGTTCGTCGTCAAATCATTATGATTTATAGTGTAGTGTTTTTCTTTTTATTTTAAATATATATTGCAAAATATATGGTACACTGAATATTATTTATTCTATGTTTAATTTAAACTACATTACATTCACATAACATATAAACTATTGCATTAAGAAGATTAAACATCTTTTGTTGTCTAATTCATATAGTTAAAGGAAACTTGAGATAATCTAACCACTCCAATTATGTTGGACATCACTTGGTCTTGGCTAACTCCTGTAATAAAGAAGGCTAGAAAAGAAACTCTATCAGTAGGCGATTTGAAACGCACGAAAATAGATTTAGAGACAAAAGCACTAGCTATAAAATTTGTCCAGGAATACAATACGAATCCTAAGAAATCTCTGCTGAAGCACTTCTTAAAAGTTCACAAGAAGAATATAGGTGGCATGTTTGTAGGAATAGCTTTTCTTGTTTTAGCATCATGCTTAGCCCCTTTGTGCATCAGTTCATTTTAAGAATATCTATCTCCACTCAACTTTTTTGACTGTGACTTTACTAACTACCCTTCATCTTTGGTAATTTTGAAACAAAAAACCGTACAACAAGGCCTAGAATATGTATTTTCTACTTTATATCCATATTGGATAATAATAGGATTAAGCCTTTCGCTTATTTCTGTTGGAGATTCAATATGCGGTCTCAACTGCGTTTAGTTTGGTATCAAAATAACAGGAGCTTTGCTAGACGTGCTTTTTAACAAGATGACTGTGCTGTCTGAAACTACTAAAAATGTAAACGCCTAGGGTTCGCTGGCGAATATACTATTTTCAGATACCATGAAAATTTAAGCGTTCACTCAATAATTTTACTATATTTTTAGTATTCCCATGAACTTGATTGTTGCCATTGTTTACTTGGCCACCTATATAGATCCAGTTGCTCTAATTGGGGCGGGTGGTTTATTAATTTTTATTCCAATAATTGGGACATGTGCTAAAATAATGTAAAATTCTCTAAGTAGAATGGCCACATTACAAGATATTCGTAGTCAATCCTAAAATTAAATGCAGGACGCGTCCTCGGAGCCGAATTTGTACTTGGTTATGTCCATCTCCTGGCTCATACTGCTCAATTTGTAGATTTTAGCTGACTTCTGCTATATGGAGCACTTAAGAAGCACATCGTTGATTTACTTCTCAAATTGAGTCACAGACTGCTAGCTATCGAACTATATGCTCACAGTAGTACTGCCACCAATGACTTATAACGCGATTTACTACATCTACTCGTTTATAGTCTTAAATTTTAAGCAAATAACAGCTTACTTTTGAGGTTGCGCTTTCATTGGAGTGGAGATATGATAAAAAGTTATACATATAACATAAATATTCTGCTTACTTTGGTTATTTATAGATATATCTAATTTTGAAATAATATTATTGTTAAAACACATAACTACATTTTAATATTGCTCACTTAGCTAGCTCTTCAGTCAAACACGTTTGACGAAACTTATTATCATGACAATGAAAAACCAATATCCGTCCCTATCAGTGGTACATATATTCCCTTATACTCGGAAACGACTGTATTTAATATAATTGACTCATACATGTAATTAGAACATGTAATTAGAAATTATATGTTTCTCTTTCCTTAATTTTTGATTTTCTTCACAAGTTTTCGTTGCAATCTATCTATGAATTCATCAAAGACAAAACAAACTTCTTAATTCAATTACGTGTAATTCACTTCATAATTGAATAAGTAGTAGCCCAAAGAGCGCGTGACACTATTTTCCTCATAAAAAATTCAAAGAGATATGAAATCTGAAGGCTTTAGATGGACAGTGGAACATATTGGATTATCATCAAACTGTCTGTTAGCAGGATTAAATATCAAAAAACAAGACGCGCTGTTTAGACGTAACCGATATAAGTGTTATCTACAGAAATAGACTCCCAAATGAAAATCAAATTACCAAGGTTGTCCAAATACGATAATGTAACGATGCTCTTTGTGTTCTTCCCTAAATTATTAAAGATATTAAATCCTTTTTTGTGAATATTATTCCTATGTTATTCATCCAACGCCAGTAATTTTCAGTTTATTTAATTATGAGCTTCTAAATTAGATAAAAAGATTCTGTGGGTTCAAAGTGACACATAAACGATACACACACAAACGGTACAAAATTTAGATGAAGCTCAAACTCTAATAGTTACCAGATGTGTGACAGAGAGAAAAATAGTGAAAAGCACTATATAAGAAGACATCACTCCGTAAATTACGTCTATACTAAATGAAAAGCACTATATATATTATTAGTGTTGAGTTATTAAATTTTCAGAGATGATGAGTGTATTAAGCTTTTATTATTATCATTTATTACCAATAAGTTCTTATTATTTTCAAAATACTACATAACCTCGAATTGAACCACCCACCCTTGTTCGAATACAGACACCCGAGCAGTTTTCAAAAATGGCCAGGGTGTCTATAAGTGAGAGCAAATCTGGCCCAGTTTGGTATATTTTCTGTGTCAGATTTGGTTTTCCATTTCAGTTACAGACACCTTTTCCAAAAATTTTATCAAATTTCTAGTTTCTTGATCTAATTTGCATAAATTTCCATTATATAGAAGATTAATTAGCATATAATTTATTTTTATGGTCATACAAAGCTCAAAAGCTCAAAAAATTAATAAGTACAAAAGAGATTTACATAAAGTTAAATTCACTTACAACCCCTTTTGCAGTTCAGTTAAAGACACCTTTACTATAAAAAAATCGAAGGTATCTGTATCTGAGCACTTCGGGTGTCTGTAAGTGAAAGGGGGTGGGTGTCTCAATTCGAGGTTATGTAGTATGACGATTCAAATAGAAATACAGCTTTTTAGATTATTTTAATATTTAATTTCATTGTGAAATAGTTAACCACTTCTATTTTAAATGAACAAAACCTAAGCTAAAAACAGCATTCGTATTTTATAGCTCAGTAAAAAAATTAAATAATTAAATATGACTGTTGCATGTTTGAAGGGTTAAGTTTCAAAATATAAGAACAATTTAGTTCAATAGGAACAAAATTAAAATATTGTCCAACCTATTATTCAGTACAACAATCATCCTTTGTTTAATTAAATATTGTAAAAACACGAACATTTTAAAACCACTTAAAGAAATTTATAAAGTACAGATCAAGATAAAAATTTATGGATGATTAGACTAGTTATAAATAGACAATATTATGAGTTAGATGTCAGCGCGTTCAATGCGCCAAGCATACATTCAATGCAAACATACCTCAATAAACTTCAAACATAAGTTTTACTATCTAGTACTCTTATTAACACAAAAATACTAATAGATAAATAAAGAATCAATTCATATAGACATAAATATAATATAAAATCTGAACAAATAATTAAAGGGGTGATTACAATAGGTCGTAATGATGTATACAAATCAAATTAAACAAAGTATAAAAATGTTGGGGAATACTATCATCTAGAAAAAATTACTGATGCCACACAAACATCATTGATCTCTTATATGTTCGTTTCTATTAATGCCGATTAGCGTGCTTTACCACTTGTATTTCATGTTAATGAATAACTGTATGACTAAGATGTATCTCTTAATATTAAGCTGATCAAATAGTATTTAGAAGATTATAATTGTTCAGTTTTGGGATGTATTGATTCGGAAAGACTCACGCCATTAAATATAGATAGCTATTTGAGTAATAAAACTAGAACTTTAAATTTGTTGTATAAAAATGAAGAAATGGTCCCAATAATGGACCCAAAATCTCTAATGTACAAAATTTATCTCAAATATACCGAAAAACATGTATATTTAACTTTCGGCACTGAAGGAAAGCTATTCGACTTTTAGGAGCTTTTTGATATTTTCTACATGGAGCCGAAGTGCTTTGACAAGAGAGCATAATTATTCTATATGCTTCCATATTAAGCCTATTCCGCTGATAATATAAAATATATGTTAAAGCACTAAAATTCGTAAGAAGATATTCTTCCGCTATTGTATTTCATCTTAGTATATCCACTATCCATTTTATTCACGTAAATTGATGAAGTAGTGTATTAGAAAATGCTCACATTGTCTCTTTCTACTTTCATCAAACTGTTTCCTATAACAGTAAATGCTGAAAATCAAAATCGAGTCATGCCATTTTCCTCTGAGCTCATTAAGGAATGTATTTTCACGCTATCATTCATCCTAAAAGCGATTAATTACAATGAAAAGGTGAATTTCGCAGCAATTTCCAACTTCTAACCAACATGCTACTTTAAAGATTTGAGGTCCATGCTTGTGTAATAAATTGCATCTCAAAATGCTAGTCCAAATTTGTATGAACTGGTGAACAAAAAAGAAATTTTAGATTATTGCTTTGAAATGACGGGAACCCCAAAACCTGATAGCTTTAGCAGTTCGGGAAGTTTGGAACAGAAGAAAACACACACGTTTGCATAAACAAGAATTCTAAAAGATGATGAAATTAAAGAAATTGAGAGAATAAACAAAGCGATAATTCAAGTTCTCTAAGGACACACTGGAATTATTGAACATGGAATGATTTTAAAATACCTCAAAGAATTATTCACACCCGAAATTAAAGAAGATATTTTCGAAAATAAAGCAGAAAATGAAAATGAAGCGTAATTCGCAAAAATAAAAGATAAAAAGTATTAATAAGTAACTAATGTGCTCTAAAGCTAAACAAAAATACAACCAAATTTGCCTAAAATTGACTGAACAGTTGAATGTTTTCTTTTTCTATTTGAATATATATCTAAATCTTTGAAGTGAAAAATAAACTACTAAGTATGATTTAAACCATTTATTCGATAGCGATATTTAAACATATTGTTTGTAAATTTTACAATTTGAACTGTGACGTTGTAGTGCAGTGGGAGCACAGAAACTATTTTTCAAAGCTATATTTATCAAAGCTATATATACCTTTGATTCAGCCCTGTGCTGGATTTTGTTGGTTCAGGCCCAGGTTCGATTCCTGGCGACGTCATTTATTTACATCAAATAAATAATTGTATTTATTTATTTATTTATTGAAATATGCCAAATATACCACTTCAAATCAATGATAATCATCGCACGTACTCAAACGTTCGTAGTTTTTGTACGGTTTTGTATTATAACTGTTAAATAATAAAATTATTATTTTATCTTAGATAAAAACAGATTTCTACACTAATTGTAATTACACCGTATTTGGTTTCATTTCTTAAAATAATCTCACATCTTTGTTAACACATAATAAATTCCAATAATACACATAATAAATTAAAGCAAATGAGCAAAGTAAATTTTATTTTAAAATAATTTTTATTTCACTTGAATGTAACTTCTAAAAACTGCCCGAAAATCATATAATTGTATTTGTACGAAGTTGTTCCCATGAGTTTAATGAGTTCGTCAACTCCCATTTTAATTAAATAATTTCCCGGTTCCTGTAAATTAATTTCCGTTTTTAGATTATCAAGAAATTCGATGTTGAAACTCGCCACTTCCTCATCGCAGTTTATTTAAGTTAATTTAATAGTTCTTTTTGCATTAAATTAAAGTGAATAGAGGAAATTATTGTAAATTTCTGCTCCAAAATATTTACTTAACGGTTAAATGTTGTTGGTGAAGAAGAACTAATGGTAACCATTGCTTAAATTTAAAACTGCGTTTTCAAACTGACCCTCTTTTGATATGTACTTATTATAATAATTGTAGTAGTTGTGCGCTAAACTGCTACAAACAGGAAGCGTAAAATAGGTTTTCTCAGAATGAGTTTGATAACAATACTCGTCGTCCACGTTCAACCACTTCATAAAGTTGCCCTTAATCGCACACCAAGTAATATCAACGTGGTAAAAATTATCCTTAATTTTAATCATATTCCACATATGAGGTACTTTTTAGCCTTTCGGCGCTCCTATACCAAAAATTGATATTGTTCGTAAACCAATGCGATCACAAAGTAGTTAAAAAGCTGCGGAGTATCCTTGGCAAACACATTTCTTGAGAACTATACATCCATAAGCATCATGCGCTGTAGTTGATTCTAGGTACTCAGTGTCTTATAAATAGTCTATAAATCTCTTTTCAAATAAAATTATCTACTCAGGAGTATTAATATTTTGTATTCTTATTTTTGTTTCAAGTTTTTAAATTTCTTCTGTGAGTTCTTTGTTTTTACTTTCGATTTCAATAGGATTATCTGTAAATATAACAATTTCGTTAATATAATCATTCCACGATGTATATGTCATGTGTTTGATGAAAAATAATTCAGGGTAGTCAAGTTGGATGATCTTGTGTATGGCTTAAAATTGTGTATCAGTGAATTCTTCTTTCAAATCAATTTAAACCTTATTTTCGAGTTTACATGCAGCTGCAATGATTTGATCAAATACTTTCTAATTTGAGATGAATATCTTATGATATCTATGTGCGTTTTTGTTCAAAATAATTTTTTGTTGAATATTTTGAATTTCAACAGTAATAATGTTTTAGTTTACGTTATTAACTTAAATTTAGGCAAGTGTTCCTGATTTTTGAAGAATTTTTAAAATCTAATCTGCAATATTATCTGATCTTACTGCGTTTTATGTTTAGAATTGAATAGAAAAAGAATATTAATTTTAATTTTTAAGGACTTCTTCAATTTCATTTATTGGATTTAACCAACCACCAAACAAAAACACACCAAAAAAAAAAAAACACCACCAAAAACAACACCAAAAACAACAACCCCCAACCACAACCAAACCACCAAAAAAAAACAAAAAAAAAAAAAAAAAAAAAACAACCCACAAAAAAAAAAAACAAAAACAAAAAAAAACAAAAAAAAAAAAAAACACAAACAACAAAAAAAACCAAAACAAAACCAAAAACCAACAAACATACCTTAGAGTATTATAAATGATTTTGGAACTGTTTTGAACTAAATGGTATTTTTAGATTAATTATAACCTGACACTACTAACGTATCTTTAAGCGGACGTAAAATAATGAACTAAATATTTATCAATTCAATAAGTTTTTCTAAAGAAATATTATAGATTTCAAACTGAATTTATTTTGAATTTAACGCAAGTTTAGCCAACTAAATTGCACTTTATTGTAATGATCTTTCACTTACTACAATATTGCTTATACTGACATCGGTAGATGGAAGCTTATAATGATATACTTTTGTCATAATTGAAGTGGTGATTAAACATTATATAGAAAAATATGCATGTTATCTAAGAAAATATAAACATAATTTAAACTAAACTGATGGTTGACTTAATAAGTTTGTTTTAACATTAAATAATATTACTAGTAGAATCAAAATCACTTTGATAGTGTTATTTTCATGTATTTGCCATAAGACATATACTGATATCTGAAATGCATTGTTTCCATTAATTTCTTTAACTCTTCGATATTTAATTTCAATAAATAATCGCCAGGTCCATTAATTTCAGTTTTAATAGGTTCTCCAAAACTTATTTTGAATTTTACAATGTCTTCTTCATAAGTAACATCTGATAGTTCAATATTCTTCTTATTATCATATTGTAGCCCAAAATAAAAATCGTTGTAATTCTGTTAATTAAAATATTTTTCTGGTGATATATTCTAAAAGAATATTTGATGTTCTCCATTAGCTAATGTACCAATCATTTTTTCAAATTATCCTTCTTCGCTGACCATTCTATTGTTAAACTAATAGTAGTTATATTTAGTATGGTTACATACTTAAACTGGGAAGAAACTTCTGTTTGGTTTATGTGTTTTGTAGCAATAATCATCGTTTACGTTAAACCACTTGTGTTGATTACTTTTAGTTGTGCACCATGTCACATCAATGTGATAAAATGCTTCTTATATTTCGATCATATTCCAAACGTGGTGTTCATAATTCCCATTGGAGTTAGCGTCTCCGAAAATTGATAGAACTTTTAGGCCAGCGCGATCGCAAATGAGTTAAAATGCCGCTGTGTAGCCTTGGCACACGCACTTCTTTTCTACAAAGCATCCATAGGCGTTGTGTGCTGCTCTTGAGTTAGTTGATTCTTAGTAAATAGTACTTTCGCTCATTAAATCTAAGAATTGGTGCTCGAACGCGATAATTTATTCTGGGGTGTACTATTCCTTGATCACTCCTTTGTCTTACAAATATTTTTCAACTTTTTCAACTTCCTTCATCATAATCGTGTTCTGTTGAATTATTTTCTGAACGTCTTCTTAAAATAGTTCAATGTCGCACACGAAACCATCTTTAATTTGATCGTTCATGTTGAAAACGAACCAGAATTCTGGGTAGTCCACTTGAATTATCCTCAGTGATTTTTGTAAATCATCCTGAGTGAATTTTTGTGAGAGCTCAATTTGAATGTTTTGGTTCAGTTTTTGAAGGTTATTGATAATTAGGTTGAAAACTGTTTTGTTTGGGATGTACTTGGAGTGGAAACGACTCGCCTTTTTGCTTAGCTCAATCAATATCTTGTCATTGATGATTAATTTCTTGATGTCAAGGAGCTCCAGCTGAACGTAATTTTTCATCCAAATGTACGTGTAATTTGCGGAGACGTTGGATTTAACTTACGCATCGTTGATGAAAACATCAATTTACTTGAGCCAGTTCTACTGCATGGTCTGAGTGACTTCAGTTTAAACAGGAAATTAGACAATTAGCAACATATTCTGCGTATCTGATTACTATAATAGTTATTAGATCTAATTAACGATCTCAGGAGAATGTTTTAATAAATTTGCCTGAACACTGCTGCACTTAAGAGAAATATTGGTACCGGAATATTGATATCCTGCTATTCTAAAGAATTAATCATTATTTACCGCTTAAAAACACTAATTCATTACATTTTATTCTAGAATTTACATCAGTTTTGTAATTGATTCCTTTGTTACATTGTCCATTTTAAAATTTACAACTTTTTTTGTTTATACTATAATTTTAGCAATGTCTTCGCACGATTTTTAAATTTATAATTGGTTTACCATTATATTAGTTTCAACCGAATTATTGTTATTGATTGAATAGTGATGAACATTTGCCATTAATGCAAAGTGGAAATTAAACAAAATAATTACTATATATCTGTATTATATGTTTCAAAAATTTAGATAATTGTTTAGATAATTATGAATATTTTTTAGGTGATGACTCAAAACATCTAAAAGTTTGTAATTATAAAATGACTCACTTAACTGTAACCTTATCATCAGTACTAAGGCTCGATTCAATTATTCCATCTTCATCTCATAAATCATGACAATCCACAAATCCAAACTTTAAACACAGAAACGCTTCTACCAATGATTGAAGTCTCCTCAGAACCTAAGTTAGTTCGATCTATGATTCTTGGGACTAGACTATCAGCAACGCGGGTAATTAATTGAATATAGTTATTTAGAAAAAATAGAAAAAATTGTCATATCAGAGAAATCGTCTTTGTGAAATTGTGAAATAATAGTATTATGATCATATTAGAAAGGAATTACTATGGGACCCATAGTAATTCCTTGCCATTTTCAACCCCCTTATAAGTGAAATGTATCCAAAATGTATCCTAAAATATTGTTGTTTTTGAAGGGTTTATAATCAAAAAACGGGATTAAAACTCAAGATTTTTGGCACTCGTTTACAAGGGGGTTACTTGATGTCCAACCCCCTTGTAAGCGAGTTGACCTACCCCTTATAAGCGAAAATGCTACCCCCTTCTGAATGAGGTTATGTAGTAACTTCAATGGTTTAAATAGAACTCTGATCGGTTACGTAACTATGTATTAAATCAAGTATCTACGATAAATTTTAGTTTACATTTACACTCCACAACAATGCAATATTAGAAAGGAAATCAAATTATTAACACCATACAGTGGATGCACAACATTGCTGATTTCATATATAACTACAAAAATACAGAGGAGCATTCAAAAAATTTGTTGTCTAGCAGTCTTGTGATGCACTTGAATTTGTGGACTCATTCAAACCAGATATTCTAAATATCAAGCGAGAATGGCACCATGACAGCGAATCCGCTACACTAAGCGGACGAGTAACTTGTTAAAGCTGGTGAAATATTCCTTCTAGGCTTAAATGACAATTCTCAATTTATAAAGATGGAAATAGGTTCCTAAAACGCTTACGAAACTAATATCAACAATAATAGTTTTAATTAAAGTAAAACTCAGGAAGCCTTACTTGGAGAAACATAAAGCATACTGTCTTAAAATACAATTGGATTAGTTGACTAAACTACTGCTCTTGATGTAAAATCATTTACAGACGCAGTGGTACAGCCAATGAAATCGTTGAAAGAAGTAAGTACAAGTTGGGAGAGACACTTGAAAACTATTCAAGAAATCTAGTATGAAGACCAGTTCGAAGTCATTGAAGGATTCAAACAAAAGAAAAAACTGTTTGGAAGTTTGGAGGCATTCAAATATTTGAAGGATCAAGATCCAGAATACGGAGCTGTAAAAATGTTCAAACAACTAAAGCAGTGTATCATTGATCTTTGCGATATGTCGGTTATCAATCAGTGTTGTTATAAAGAGGAGATAATGAATATATTAAGTTCGTATGAGTTTGACCTAGATTAACTCATGCTGAAGCCACATGTTCAACTTCTAGAACGAATTACCAGACTGCATCAAATCGTTTTAAGTTTTAAAAATAGTAATGTTAAACTGTTTGATTTTGAATCGCTAGAATTACATTTAAACTCGAAATTTAGCTAAACTTAGCATCTGTTAACGCAATCTAGATTGAAAATGACAAATAACATTACATTACTCTAATATCAACAAACTAATTTGGTAAAGCAATTCTGCGAAGCATTTAATAGTTAAGCAATGTAGTGAAATAGTATATATTCTTGTTAAACTATAAATTGAACTGTAACTTTGTAAAACAATTTGTAAAATATATCAGTGTCTAAACTTCACTCTTTTGTGGTCAGTAATACTAATCTATCACGCTGTCTATCCTTTTGCAGGTGCACACGCTGCTTTCGTCAGCGATCATGGTCACGTTGGTTGAGTTGGCTGGGGTTGCTTGTTTTTTCACTTGTTTTCGTTTGTGTTTCTGAATCATTTTGAGCACAACACAAATGGAGATTATTATTGCTATTGTGATTGAAATAGAGACTGAAATTAAAACGGTGTTGAGTCCGTTTTTGAGCGTTTTCATGTGGAATTCGTAGTCTTTCCCGTCCAGGCTCGCGATTATCAACAAGTTCTCCTGGAGTGGTGTCTGAATTGTTATATTCTGCGTTTGGAACGATTCGGTGAAAACGGGAACGTTCTCGTGCAGAACCTGAATCTGCGCTGACGAATTTGACGCGCAGATTTGATTTAAGTTTATAACCGTAAATTAAGTTTCAGAATTTTACGAGAACGCGCACGAAAAGCAGTTTTGGAGCGCTAATAGCAAATATAACATTTGTGTTTGGAGTGAAGATTAAGATACAATAGATTGATTGAAAAATGATAATGTGGAGATTGGATTGGATTGGAATTAGTTTAGAATATGTCTATTTTATAACAAATCTAACCTCATATCAAACTGTAGTCAAATCGTAGTTATTTTTTGTTATTCTGGAAAATAAGAAGAAAACAAATTTTCAATCACAAAATACAAAATTAGTTATGAGTTAACACTAAACAGAATAGAAAAATGTTAACATAAGAATATATAGATGTTAAATGTTGATTTATACACGAATAATAACTTGATAATGGCAGACTTACAAATAGAATGGGTTAAGCAACATGCTGCAGACTATAAGATATTTGTTGGTGTGATTGGTACACTTTTAAAAAGCTAGAGACACTATATACCGGAAGAAAAATCAAAGGTGTCAAAGTAAGTTTATGTTAAAAATTAATTAGTTAAAGTCAAATTGTATCGCATGCTATTATTCTCACTTGATTTTACTTCAATAATTTCAACGAATTATAACATTTTAACCAACATATGAACAATAACCACTTCAATTTTAAATGCTAAAATGAACATTATCATTATATCAAAAAATTCTTCACAAAAAAATTGTTGAGCACAACAATCAATAAGGTGCACACACTCTCTTAATAAAACTCTCTTATTAAACATAAATTACAACTATATGTTGGACTATGTTACACAGATTGATTCAACATTTGATGAAATCAAAATAGACTAAAGTATGTACTATTATGCAACAATAAATATATTTTTTGTATGATCTAACGAAAATTAAATAACGCACTTTCAGATTCAAGTCAATTTAAAATACATTCGTAAATATATTGTAATAAATATTATATAATAAATCAATAAAATCATCTTTTAGTATAATTAAATATCAATCAATCAACTATTTAAAATATTATATATATAATTGATCTATTTTTAACAGCTTATTCCATTCTTATTATTGTAAAATGGTAACGTAATGACATCATCAAACATAATTATTTTATTAAAAATTCATTCAATCATCAATAAATTCTAAAATTAATAATTGTAATATTCTTCTTCAAATTATTTTCAAGGCAGAATAGCCTAACGGTTCTTTTTTTGACGTTAGGATTACATCAAATTCCTCATGGGTTAGAATCCCGAATATGGGGCTTTTTGAAGAGTGACGATATTTATAGCATGCGTAGGCATTGTATTAATAACGTCATGACGAAATTAGTGAAATGCCTAAGCGTGTCAAGAATCTCGTCATGACGTGATTTTCAGCACGCGACAGTTAAAGTCAAATAATCTTCAATAGTTCTTAGAATAATTATTAAACAAATAATAGAGTCCTTTATGTACATATATAGTTACAGAAGTAAAGAACGCATTAAAATGAAATATCATTTTAATGTGATTGAAGTAATCGATTATTGAGTGGATCTTTTTGAGATGTATAAAGATATAAGTATTAGTATAATTTGATAGGTACGATGACCTAATAGGCGTTTTCTATTACATTCACACGTTGCAGGGTTATAAATTCAAAGTTGTAGAGTGATTATTAGATTTAATTTATTTTTCACTTCTCTTCAATGACCAAATTGGCTTTCAACGCAAGCTCTCTGAAAATTCCGCCATCTATTTGCATCAGCTGCTCTTTCGTTCCGAACTCTGCTACCAATCCTTGATCCATGACGAGCACTTTGTCCATTCCCAACACTGTATCGAGTCTATGGGCGATGCTTAATACGATTTTGTCTCTCAATTGCTCTTTCACTATCTTTTGAATGATCTGATCTGTTTCCTGATCCACATAGGCAGTGGCTTCATCTAAGATAATTATCTCAGCTTCTCTAAGCAAAGCTCTGACGACACAGACGAGCTGTCTCTAGCCAGATGAAAAGTTCTCGCCGTTTCCTACCACCATGCAATCAAGACCTCCTGGCTGCGCCTTTATATAGTCAGCCAGTTGAACGGTCTCAAGAAGATCCCACAGTTTCTGGTCTGGAATTCTTTAAACATCTTTGGTTGGAAGTCTCTCAGCTTTGTTTCTGGTAAACTCACATAATTACTGTCTTAATGTTCCAGAAAATAGATATGGCTCTTGTGGGATAATTGCGATTTGTCTTCTCGCATCGTATAGAGACATATGTGAGATCCTTTCATCATTCAGCTGAATCTGATGTCCGACCTCTGGTTGATAGAGTTTGAACAAGGTGATCGCTAACGAACTCTTTCCGCTTCCGGTTCTTCCAACAACTGCAACGTGTTCCTTTGGATTTATGTGCAGATTAACTCCGTGCAATGCAGGTTTCAGCTCTGGTCTGTAGCGCATCACTAAGTTCTATATGTCGATTCCTCTATTGTTTGAAACTTTAACTACGTCTTTGTTAGCGTCGACAAGTTCTTTGTGAGTTACAGCTTCGTCTTCCAATTATGCGTATTCCAGCATTCTTTCAATTGCTGGCATTTCTTGTTCCGTATTTGTGAACTATGTAATAATACCTACCATCAACTGTTAAATACTATATCCATACATAACAATAATTCCCGCATATTGAGCCATCTCAGGCGAAAAAGGAGCAATAATCATAGCCACAAATATAATCAAGAAAGCCATTACGACGCCTAGCAGGGTCATCCTAAAGCTTACCCACTTGCTAGAACTACTGGCATATAACTGAACATTTATGTTTGTTAGCACCTATTGTCTAAACTAACACCTAAAACTGTCTTCAACTTGATAAGCTCTTATAGACACTAATTGGTCCATCACTTCTTAGCACAAACTGTAAACGTCAGATCTTGTTTTTGATTCTAGTCTCTTTAATTATGGAATAACTGATCTAAAACGGATAAATAGCATTAAATAAATAATGATGCATGGAATGATAATGAACAAACAATGCCAGTTTAACACACTTATTACGAACTCGTTTCCGGGATCGAAATGGTTTTTAAAGCACTAAACTGTTTTAGCTTTGACAAATTGAGAATTTCCGAATTCTTCTTACTGCTTATTAATGATGTTTTGGAGTTCAGGAGTTATTATTGATTATGTTTAAGAACTTGTCCAGCCGTATTTATCGGTCGCCCAATAAGTAATCAAAATAGTTGCGTACTACGCGGCTCCTTGGTAAATCGCCAACAGAATCAGGTAAATCACAAATAAATATGATTTACCGTTTTTTATAAACTTTCCAAATATACTCCAACTAACATTACCTTAGCCAGTAAGAGCTTCTTCTTTGGTGAGTTTTCCAGCAGATTCATTTTGTTTGTTATCGTCATTTGTAATTTTTTAGGCTTAAGATTCTACTACCACACACGACGCTTCAAGTTTGACTAATTCCTATATATTAGAAATCGCACCATTTTCAATTGTAAGAACGCGATTACAGTCGGAGAAATAGTGGGTTTAGTGAGAAGCGATCAACACCGTTTTGCTCTGTGCGATCAAGTAGCCCAATATTACTTCGTTCCAGATTCTCTTTCCAACATGAGCGTCGACAGCTGAGAGAGGATCGTCCAGTAAATAAATATCTGCGTTGTTGTAAACCGCTCTGGCAAGAGAAATTCGGGCTCTTTGACCTCCGCTTAAAGTGACTCCTCTTCCCCCTACTTCTGTCAAATCTCCAGCGCTGAATATTTCAAAGTCCGGTAGAAGACAACAAATATCAACAACACGTTGGTATCTTTCTTGTTCGTATGGTTTGTAGAAGCAAATGTTTTCTCTGATCGTGGAGGAAAATATCGGGGAGTTTTGAGGGCAGAAAGCAACTTTCCCGCCAAGTTTAATGTACACCTGGTTTTAGTCTTTAACTTCAGATTTCTCTCCAAAATAATCGAAAATCAATTAGTCAGACTAAACCTGTTTGCTTTTTACATCAACGGCTTTCATTTCGCCAAGCACACAGCTAAACAGTGACGACTTTCCAGAGCCAACAGACCCTTTAATTCCAACGAGTTCACCGCGTTTTATTGTTAAATCCAGATCACGTATAACTGGTTGGACTAATTTTGGTTCGTCTTTTCTTTTCCACTGATTTTAGTTGTATACAATAACACATTTATGAAGATAACATTTAAGCATCGTGTCAGTCCTTGTTTCTCCTTTGGTTGGAATGAAATACATGTCTGTGTAATTTTTAATGCTCATGAAGAAAGTTATGGCTGGTAAGTTGTACTTCACGCAAATTTCAACACAGGTTTTAGTTGTGATATCGAATTAGTCTTACTAAATAAGTGAATGAACGTTTTCAACACAATCAATACCCATAGTTGTTGCAGCTTAAATCTTTGTGGTTTTGATTTTTGAGTTCTAAGGCAGTTTTTCAAAATATTTATCCAATTTTTTCATATTTTGTCCCATTTCTTTCATTCTGTCTATTTGCATATAATAACTCGAGTCTAAATCTGGAGAAATTTTCTGGTCTTCTTCCAATCCATATGCAAAACTATGTTTTCCTGTGATCTCGATGGCGTTTTCATATTCTGTATTTGTGTCTATCATGGATCTATCGACTTCACTGAGCTGTAAGAAAGCTAAAATTCTTTTGAAAGATACGATTCCATCTTGCAATGACATTAATACCATTGGTAATAATCCAATACTTACTTAGACGAAAGTGAAAAGGTATATCATGGTAAAGCTCTTACTTATGTTAAATTTATCGGTACCAATTAAGGCACCAAAACCGATTGTTGACATTATCATAAAGCTGGGAAAACTTGCAGACATGTGACCAGTAAAGGCAAAACTAGCTTTTTGAACATACTTAAGTTCTTGGATGCGTGCGTTTTCGATTCTTTTCTCTTAAAACTGTTCTGTGTTAAACAGTTTGATTACTTTAATCGCGTTCAAAATCTCTTAGATCTTCTGACTGCGAATGTCTTTCAAAGTAGCCATCCTGCTGAGCGCTTTCTACATAACCCGAGCACATGTACCGATAATTGGAATGAATATTAGAATTCCACCAGCCCCGATAAGAGCAACGGGATCTATATATGTGGCCAAGTAAACAATGGCAACAATCAAGTTCAAGGGAATGCTGAAAATGAAGTAGAATAATTGAGTGAATGCTTGGATTTTCATTGTATCAGAAAACAATATATTTGCCAACGAGCCCTAAGCGTTTACGTTTTTAGTAGTTTCAGAGAGTACAGTCATCTTGTTAAAAAGCACGTCTAACAGAGCTCCTGTTATTTTGATACCAAACTGAACACAGTTGAGACTGCATATCGAATCGCCTATTGAGCTAAGCGTTAAGCCCAGCCCTATTATTATCCAATACGGATACAGATTCGAAAACACATATTCGAGACCCTCTTTTACGGTTTTCTGCTTCAATATAATTTTTGAAGACGGAAAATTGGAAAAATCACAGTCGAAGAAATTCAGCGGCGATAACTTTTCCTGGAATGAATTAATGCACAAAGGGGCTAAGCATGATGCTAAAACAAGAAAAGCTATTCCTATATACATGCCACCTATATTCTTCTTGTGAACTTTTAAGAAGTGCTTCAACAGAGATTTCTTAGGATTCGTATTGTATTCCTGGACAAATTTTGTAGCTAGTGTAGTAGGTATATATGGCCTCTATTCTCAGTTTTGCAGCTTTTTACACAGCCCATGAAACCGCCCTGTAAAACCGCGCCCCTCAGCCCATTTCACATTACACTTTCAATACACTAATTTACACTAACATATTTAAATTTACCTATGCAATATCCTATACATTATAATAATTTTTCAATTTCAATCAATCAAAACCTTGAATAGCTTGGTGAGCTTGGTGAGCTTGAAAAGCTTGGTGAGCTTGAAAACCTTTTTTCAATACCCCCATAGGATGCAATGAAATAACACCATATACTGATAGAGACTCAAATACATCACTCCAATTATTTTCACTTCACCCCTGATTTTGACCCTGATTTAGTCGGGGGCGCGTTAAAATATCCTTACTATATCTTTAATATTAACTGAAATTAAGTAACTAATATATTACTCTTTCAGGCAAATTCACCAAATTCATTATTTAATATTTTATGATCATCTTTATTTACAAAAATAAGCATATCGTCATTACACACTTCATTACTTATATTTAATGACGGCCTTAGAAAATATAAAGCATCGCATTTGCTCCATTATGCGTCAATGCTGTGGTGTGCTCCAAAAACAGTAAGAATGTGTGAATGACACAAACGGGAACAAAGAAGTAACTGTAAATGACATGTATCTTATATTGAAGGAGAAATTCCCAGAATACAATGCACGCAAGCATAAATAACTCTTATACAAAGCATTGAAGTAATTAGGTTATCGTATGGTCAAAGAAGGATAGCAGTATCACATTTCCCACGTTTATTTGAAGAAAGATCTTACCAAAATATTGGATGAGATACGTGAAGACATCAGACTCTATCAAGCTGAGTTAATTCTCAAAAACCATGATGAGTCTTAAAAAATAAGAAAATAAGCTTTGAAAGAATGTGACGCTATTTTTAAAACTAACGAAGACAGAATTGTATTTGAAAAAGAAGGTGTCATTCATTAATTTGAATATTAGACAGCAAATCAACCTCAACAACAACCTCAACCTCAACAACAACCTCAACCTCAACGCCAACCTCAACAACAACAACAAACCGATCAACAGGAGATGCTTTTAATATTTTAGCAGGATATACAGCGCTTAAAGGAGGAGAGGGAAGCGATGCAGAATTAAAATCAAGCAATGCAGCAGTAAATGGGGCAGATGCAGCAACATGAGATACCGTAATAGTATGAGGGACAGCATTTGGCAGCTAACAATAATGGGCAAGTATTTTTCAAGCCAGCACCATTGAATCCACCAAACTAAGTAATGTTTGTTTGATGTGAAAAATAACTAAATTTTATATAATAATTATAAATTTTGATATTTCCACGCTAAATTTTATGGCGGAAGAATCTATCACTGATAAAATAAGAGCATTGCATCCGTTAATTATGGAGGGTAAAACCATTAACGAAATATGCGAGATCAAAACAACTTATAAACGATCTTACATTAGAGATTTTAGCTCAATTTGCTCAAGACTTAGTATTGGGCGCGACAAGGTCTTTATTAATAGAGGAACTGACCATATTGTTTAAAAAGACAAATATTGGGCCGAATAAATTCTTTAATATCACATTGAATATTTAGACGAGTAATAGAAGTTAAATGTTAATTACTTAGACACAGAATATATATAAATTAAGTTTAAAAATCCTGTTATTGGTGACGAAATGGAAATTTATGCATATGGTATGCTTTAATTTGATGAATATGCCAAAAGTTTACTTACACCTGAACAAAATCTATTATCATCAGAATAATAAATCACAGAATTAATGAAAAACAAGTAATTTATAGCTGAATTAGTAAAATATAGTAAATAATAATCTAAAATTCTTTTTGATCTTTGGTATAGTTTCTATAAATCTTTAACAAAAGAGGAAATAGATTATTACATGTATAGTTATGGAAGCTTTAATCCAGACAATATTGGTAAGTTATATAAAGCTAACTGTAAATTGGTTTTACATGAATACTATGTTAACGTAAAAAGCAACGAAAATTCCTTATCATTATTAATAATGAATTAAAGAATCAGATAATAAGCAAGTGATATGTGAGATATCTTTTTTCTATTTCTAATTAAATTCAAAATTGAGAATACAGAATTTTTTATCTTAATTAAAAATGAATCCAGAACTTAAATAACGTTTATTAGATATTATTAACAAATGGGGAGAAATATATTAAGATAAATTTAATAATGGAAATATCAAAGAAAAATATTTTAACCAGTAAATTGCAAAATTATAAAATAAATACAAGGAATTGAAAGAAATATTTATGCAGTATACAAATTAAACCACATTATGCGCTGAAAATATGACTGATTTAGAAAATATTAAATCACTAAAAGAGCTATTAAATTACGAGTTTAAGCGTGATTTATCTTACAAAATAGATTCATTTATTAAAACATTCAATGAAGAAAAATAGAATATAATAGAAGTATTAAACTATATACCAATTTAAACAGCAGAATATATTTAAACATTTAGTGAATATAATGTGACTGATGTTATTCAAAGTAAACCACTATTTAATTCAGATGAACAACGCACGACTATCTATGGCTTATTATTGAAATCCCAAGATGAGAGTGAATATTTACGTATAACAGATTTGATATCCAAGGAATCAGACGAGGTATTAATTGCACACCTCACGCAAGCTTTAGAAATCACATTTAAGAAAAACAACTTTATAACACAAAATTAAATTGAAGAAATAAATAATCAATTAAAGAAAGATAATTAAGCACTTATATAATCAGTTACATGTCTAATTGGAGGTCACGTTGTAACATATGGGAAGAACGAGAGCTTATATGAAATGGCTGAGCGCTATGTCAAAATTATGAAGTAACCAAACAAAGAATTCTATATAGAAGAAGCAGCAGACTTTGATCCTTTATCATTAGCTATCACTATTCTCATAAGTTACGAAAAAGCAGCCAGATATATTAAAAATGAAGAATTTGAAAATTAGATGAAACAAACGATTATTTTAGTTAAAAACACAGAAGATGATGACTGTCTATATAGCGCATTATTTATTGGATTGACGTATAAATGCAAATAAGAAAATAATTCATTTATCTTAAATAACTAATATTTTAAGGTTACATTTGATAAAAACATATTCAGTGAAAATAGAATGCTATCTAATTATAACTAAACAGGTGTATCATCAACAAAGAATCTATACTATTACACACAACAACTTAAGAACTTAATACAAATTTCAAACACTGAACATGCATAAAATGAGCAAGTTATCATCAAAAAATTCAATGAGCTGTTTAAAATCAACGTAACAATTGTGTCATACAACGAGCCATTCAAATCATTACCTAAACAAGATGATATAATTTTACTAAAACAAAAGAACCATTATAACGTTATAAAGCAATATTAACAAGCAATAAGAAATATCACAAACAAATATAATGATGTATATTGTTTTGAACACTAAATTTGGGCAACTCAAGTTAAAAAATGCAATAAATGCTTTGATAATTAATACTGTCATTTTTGCAACAAATACCATAAATTAACAAAAACCTGTAATAAACAACCTTATATATGTAAAGAATGCAATTTTGAGTATTTTTATGAACCATCTGAGGAATGCTTAGAACGTCACAAAAAGATATGCTCTTAAATGAAAGAATGCGAGCACTGTAATAAAATACATTATATCTAAAGAAAATGCAAATAATAAACCGCATATGAAGACTAGCATTTCAAAGCAGGTAAAATGCACACTAAAAATGAAAATTTCATGGTTTATGATATTGAAACTATGTATGTATCATGCCCAGAAAATTCTAAATACAAAGCAGAATAAATACCCTTTCTAATTAATTACCGTATAGCTGTTTTCAACAAAGAGACTAACGAATATGATATGAAAGAGATAAACCACGATAATAAACTATAACACTTAAAACCAGGCACATTCATTATAAATAACTCACCATTTGAAACATTTATAGAAATTATAAATCAAGCATAGATATAATTTAAGGTTAGATATATCTATGCCCATAATGGTTCAAAATTTGATTCAAAGCTATTTCTATCATATATAATACATAATAACGTGAGTATAGAATATGAGACATTATTTAACGGAGGGCGCTTAATTCAACTATCACTAACAACATAATCAGGTGAGGTTTTGATAAAAGATAGTTTATAGATTTTGAATACACCGTTAGCTAAGTTTTAGAAAGCTTTTGATATTGACAGCATGAGAGCAAAATATAATATAGCAGAAGTTAATAAATTTGAATAATCATATACGTTTCTCACAACAAATATGTTTCAATAATATTTACAAAATGGAGGAAAATCAGAAACAATTAGATATTATTATGAAAATGGAGGACTGAACAGATAGCATTTTAATGATGGTGTATTTTTAGATGATAAACAATTTGAAGAAGAATATATTAACAAATATGGAGATGAAGATTTTATTAACTAATATATAAAATATTGTTAACAAGATGTAAACATCACTATGTTAGGCCTAATTAAAATGACTTAGTTAATGTTTTGTGAAGGTATAAATATTTTGAACTATCTAACATTGTCAAGTATAGCTTACAATCTGTATTTGCACCATGCAGGAGAAAATATGTTTTAGTAAGAATATGAGGACTTTAATTTCAATAGAAGTTAGTGTGAACAAAAATTGATACATCTATTTTAAAGCGGTGATATTCAAAAAATCAACTAAATTATTAACACAGATGAAAAAATACAACACCATAATTTCACGAAAGTTTAAGTAATTGATACTAACATGAGATTTGATCAATACAACATAGATATAGTAATACAAGCATATGGAGCAGGTGATATAGATTTAGGTAAATATTTAATTGAAGTAAATGGAGTATATTTTCATGGTTTAGTAAAATTAGATAAAAATCATCAAAATTATTAGTTAATGATTGAACGTAAGGAACATCATGATAAAAAATAACGCTATGTTTTAAGTAAATTGAAATCAAAAGGATATTAAGCACTTATAAATATAACAGATACATAGATAAATGATATGAATTTAGAGTCAATAAAACAATAGCACAATATCAATAACAGAGATATATTTAGAGGAGGCAGAACTGAGTATTATTATAACTTATACACACTAAACGATAATCAGTGTTTGAAAGGTTTAGATTATACATCACTATATCCATCAATGATGTTATAGAATTTACCTTTAAGAGGCTTAATTATTGGTAAAGATTATGACTATGTTAATAAACTAATTCAATACGCATAAAGCATTACAGGCACACCAGAATAACGTCAAGTAAAGTATTTCCAAGGATGTGATTCTGATAAACGTATTATTCAAGTTAAATGCAAAATATTACCACCATAAAATTTACAATACCCAGTATTATGCGTAAATATAAATAACAAATTGCTATCACCACTATGCAGAACATGCGCAGATTAAAAGTGTAAGGATGTTAAAAATAATACTGTATGCACACACAATGAAGAAGAACGCGCTTTATATGGTTTCTTTGACGAAATTGAACTAATACACGCTATTAATTTGGGATATAAAATATTAGAAGTATTTTAAACACATTTATACTAAACAACAACATTTAATGATGATAAATTCAAAGGTAACGAATATATGAAACATTTAGTATATTAGAAAACATTAAATAGCGATGTCAAAGATTATAATGAAGATGTTTTAGAGTAATTAAAATAAGACAATATAATTTGTGAATATAAGTTAAACTAAAACGAAGTGTAAATAAAATACAAACCTGAGTAAGAAGTATAAAATATTAAAGAGAATCCAGCACTGAAAACATTTTACAAGTTAATGATGAACTCAATATATGGGAAAACAGGTTAATCAAAAATAAGAAGAACACATATAATTAGTGATATTAATTTCTATAAAAAGGAATACAATAATTTAATACACAAAGATTTAAAAATGAACTATATAACAGATAAAAGTATAGTATATGATTATAACGAAGCTGAAGAAATCCAAATGATGAATAGAACATAAAGTAATGCAGCTGTTTCAGGAAGAATCACAGCTTTATCAAGAACATGTTTATATCAGTTATAGCGACACGTAATTGAACATTATAATGGAACTGTTTTGTATAGCGACACAGATAGCGTATATTGCATATTAGATAAGAAATATAAAGATTTATCAGGTTTTAGTTTCAAAAATAGCTTTGGAGTTAAATCTGAGGAGAAATTATAGAATGTGACTGAATTTGTATGTATAGCACCTAAACAATATGGTTATAAAAATAAAGATAACAAATAGTATTGCACATCTAAAGGTATTAGTTTGAATTACAAAAAATAAGTGAATGTATATAACACCGAGCCCACAGACCTTAATTCTGATAATACAAGTGAATGCGCTTAGGCCTAAAGTGAAAGTCTATATGATATATACAAGAAATTAGTATTAAATCCAGATACCAAAGTAATAGCTGAATAAAATAAGAATTTTGTCACAGATAGATAGTCATTAAGAATATTTAAGTAAGATTAAAATAAATATATCTAAATTTAGGAAAGAAAACGCATAAGTTTAGATATTGATAAAGCTAATAATATAAATACAATTCCATTTGGATATATTTGACCTAAAGTCTAAAGACATTTAAGCGCTAAGGCGCCGGCCCATAGGCCTTATGTCTTGATGACCTCAAAAAAGATAATTTTTTCATATTTAGTATTTTCATTTCATTTCTAAAGCTAAGAATTAGATATCATCCTAAATTTATTAACGTTTATTTCTTTAATAGCATAAATCTTACTATAATTCACACATATAGTCTCTTATGTATTTATTAGACCCATTATTATATATTTAAGATAATTTTTATATTTTAATTATAGTTTAAACTATATCAAAATTATTTTACATCTCTTCTATCATTAAGTTTTGCATTCTTGTTATTTTCTTATAATAAAAAATTCTGAATTTTATTATCTTAAAATTTACTAAATCAAATTTCAAAATTTTTAAAATTAAGAAATGTAAACGAGAATGGAAACGAAATGGAAAAATATATAAATTATAGTATTTATGATTTATTAAAAGAGTTTAAATGCTATAATATAAATAAAAAGATACTATACAAAGTATTGGGATAAAAATAAACTATTCAAGATGTTATGTATTATATAGATCATTATGATAAAGATAAGGTGTATATTCTATTATACAAATATAGATTGTTTACCAAAAATTTTCCATGCAATGATTTAGAAGAGCAATAGTGTTTAAAAATAAACACCACACCTGAAAAAATTATTACAAAAATGTGTTAAATAGATACAAAGATAGATACAATTGATTTCACTATTCATGAAAAGATAGATAAGCTGTAAGAATAATTAATTAAAATATCATAAATATCAAGTCACATGTGTGATAAGTTTGGCTAATATCAATCATTATTTTCTATTAGTGATTAACAATGAATGACATAAATAAGTTTAAGCGCTAAGGCGTCTGATGACACACACTTACTTAATTTTTTGATATTAGAAAATGAACGCAAAGAATATGATATACATAAATTATTATGATGATTGGTATTTAGATTTAATATTTATTAAAGATACAAAATATTTAGAAAAGGAAATACCCGATCTAATAATAGCGCTATTTTATAACGCCGCTAATCATAGATTATTTGTTAGTCATACCAGTAATAAGACCCCTTAGCAATCCTTATAAGCCTTTATAAGCTTTTAATAATACATCTAAGGCTTTCCCGATTAGTTTATTGATAAGATAATTACAGACTAAGGCAATGAATGGAAAAGTATATTTGAGTAAACCTTACTATAAAACAATATCTAACACTAAGTTATAATAAGAAACGTTAACGATCATAAGTCATTAGCTCACATTAACGGCATGGCGGCTTACGTTAGAAAAAACATAACAAAGCTTATTGACGCCCAAGAGATTATAAACGTTTAAAGAGCGTTAGATGAGTTTATGAGCTAACACAATTTTAAAAGAAAAATACAATTATACAAATAAACACCAAACAATATATCACGCGAAGATGTAAATAACATGAATGAATAGAAAGAACAATACAATAAAAAATATATTGATAAATCAAACGAATACTAAATAGGTGACTATGTTTAAATAATTAATAAACGCGAAGATAAAGAGAAGAAAAGACTATAAAAATGGAGTGAATAGGTGTTTTAAATATTTGATAAACAAGGATAAACGTTTATGCTAACACCATTGAATTTTAGCATGAGTAAGTATAAAGATGTTTTAGGAGTTACTAAGAATAACACGGAAAGATATAGTGATGATTTACCATTTTCTAACCCTGTATATAGACGTAAATATTATGAATTACGTTAGGCTAAACCAAATGATAAATATTTGCCATTTGAATAAGAGGATACGCGTTTGTATCAATTTAACAAAATCAATGATTGTGTTATTGATGTGTAAAGAGTGTTTAGATCAATAGAAAATATGTAATAGTTAGATGAATATATAAATAAGAATAATAGACATCTTTACTATGAAATTGAAAATAATTATGGTAAATTCTTTGTCCCCATTTCCATGATTAGATACTAAAATTAAGACTTAACGTTAGCTGAATAAGAATTTTGGTTAAATAGTAAAAACAAAAAATACGCATTAACTAAAGATTAGTATAAAATATTTAAATATATACTATATATCTGATCCATAGTCATCCAAGACTTTACGTCACATACCAAACACTAACCATGAATATATATTAGACTTATTACCACCTGAGTTAGCGTAATCAGCTGTGATTGTAACACCATTAAGATCAGCAACAATATAACCCACATCAGCACCGCCACCTGAATTATTATTACCCCAACACGATACAAATGCGGAATTTACAGCATATTTGAAAGGTTTTGTGAAAGAAACAGATTTTTATGATAACGCTCCACCAACATCAATTTTTCCTTATTTAATAGTCAAACCTCCAAACAAAGTGAAAGAATAGTTATTCATATCCTAATCACTTTATACAGAGTTTTCTATTGATGCTATTCTATTTGACTAATCATTATTTACAGATATAACAGATGACATTTATTTTATAAAGTTTATATATTATTATTTTGAGTTGTTTGTTCTGGAATCATAGTTTATTCTAAATAATTTTTTGTACCGTTAACTATGATATTTTGATCTATATACTAATTCTCTAAAGTTATCAATCTCCCCTCTAAAAATGGAATATTACTGCTGCTATTTTTCAAAGTAACAATATCAGATTTAATAACAGTTACATCAGATTTTATAACATTTATATCATTTGTATTCTCTGTGACTTTGATCATACAATTCTAAACATTTGTGTTATTGTTTGAGACATCTATTTTATACTTTTTACTAAGAATCTATCTAAGATTTAGTATATACATCAGACGTGTTAGCTTTAGTTGAAATTATAGTATCTTAAGCTTATTGTTATAAATCAATCTAAGACTTAGTATAAACATCTGATATATTTGCTTTAGTTGAGATAAGAGTGTCAATAAAGACATAAATGTCTTCAGACTTTTTGTCTATCTAAGGTTTAGTATATACATCAGACACATTAACTTTAGTCTCATCTAAATTTGTTATAAGACTCATCATATTATTTAAAGCTATATCCGAATCTATTTTGAGCTAAAATAATGTATCTGAATCTATTTTGTCATAATATTTAGATATGATTTCAGACTTATTAAAAACATCAGATATATTTGATTTAGTTTTAATTAAATTGTCTTGAGCTAATTGTTAAGAATCTATTTCTGATTTAGAATATGTATCAGAGATATCAGCTTTAGTTGATCCTAATTATAAGAGATTTGTGTTGATTTGAGTATTAGTATCATTCTATTTCAAAACATAGTCATCTAAATCAGCTTTATTTGCTTTCATAGTTTATAGTGTTGTGATTTAACCTTGCATCTCTGCATCTATAACTCCTTATAATTTAATGAATGTATTTAAAGCTGTTTTAGTTGCATAAACTTCAGTTTTAGTTGTTGTATTATCTGTTTTTAATACTGTTACATCACCTTCTAATAATTCTTCTTTCACTTATAATTAAGTTGTTGTTGATGTAAGTGATGATACTTCTGTAACTAACTATGCTATAGCTGTTCCATTTGCTGTTGACATAGTTAATGCGCTTCCTGCTGTTGATACTGCTGATGCCGCCGCTGCTGCTGCCGCTGTTGCTTCAATACCTATAGCTCCAATTGTGATACCCAAACCTATAACAGATGATTCACTTGCTAAACCATTTAAGTCTGATTTAGTGATATAACTTGCATCTATCTCATTTAATAATGCTATAATTTCTAATATTTTAGACCAATGAGCATCTAAGGTGTTATCTTGTTCAATATTCTTGGATTCTATAGTTTATAAGCGTGTTTGAGTTATAGTTTAAAATGCTTTAAAATTGTTATTATCTATGAATAGCTGTTATATTTATTGAGTATGATTCAATACTGTTGAATTTATATTTTAGATATCAGTTCCAAATATACTGTTTATTTGATCTTATGCAATCTTGTTTGCTTCTATTTGAGTTTATATCTCTATAATTTTCTGTTAGTTTAGTTTGTGTGCTTCAATTAGTTCATCTATAGTTTTCTCTAAATCAAAGTCTCCATCTATTTGAGATGATATAATGATGTTATTTGATCTTAAATTTTTAATTGTAAAATTATTCAGAGACTTGCCTTCTAATTAGTTGATATCAATTTGTATATTTGATTAGTTATTCTTGGTATTAATGAATACTTTGTTTTAATTAGTATTATCTCTAAATTCTATTTGATTATCATTTGTTATATCAATACTTTGACCTGCATATTTTATTTTCTTAGCTTATAATATTAAATTATTGTTTTGTGAAATGACATGTTGACTCAGATTCATAAAATTATATTTTTTTAACATAGAAAAAATATGTCCAATATATAAATTGTTCCCGCTAATATATAAAAATTCTAAAATTTTAGCAATACAATATTTGTTTCATCTGAAAATAATCAAAAAGGCGCCTCTATAAATAGATATCCCCCAACTAACACAATACAGTAATCACCAAATAAACCAATCACATACGCCAAATACTAACTTATAATTTCTAATAAACACAGGTGAAACTATATTATCACAAAATCAATCATACTTATCATATACTGTATAATTTGCTTTAAAAGTAATGTTTCCATACAATTAAAACAATAAAACACCCGCTGATAATATTGGAAGATACTTTGTTTAAAATAGAGATGGTTATGGACCTTATTGGTATTTTGAAAGATATATATGGAATGAACCAACTGTATCATGGTAATCAGCAGGTAAAAAACCAATTGCATTCATGGCTTTTGCATGTAATAGCACCGCAATAATTGATAAAACAGAATTTAGATATAAACTTTTAAATAATGAAGACACATAAATATCAAGAAAAACAGCTTCCTAAAATAATATTAAAATGAATTCTAAAATAACCAAAACTAAACATGGTTTTAAGGTGATAAACCATGTTTAGAATTTATAGCTTTTCCATATAAATATACAACACCAGGTGATAGAAGAACTAAAAAATATATAGATATAACAGATTTATCATACTTTGATGATAAAACAATACCAAAAACAGAACTAATAAAAGGAGCAAAACCAACAAATACAGCTGATTCACAAGTTACATTCTTATTCAATAAAACATTCACAATTCCATTAAATATTCTTAACTAAGTATTTGATGCTGATATAGTATTTCCATTAAATGTATTAGGAGGAACAGAAATTAAACTAAATTTCTATCTATTAAAAGATTATATTTATAGAGTATTTGGATAGGAAGACTATTTAGATACTAAATTAACAGGAATTATAGCTTTAGAATTGGTAACTGTAACAAAAGATAGCACCTCAGTAAAAGCTGAATTGAATGATAAAGATGGGTTTTCACATACGTATAAACGATATGAATATACATAATTACCAACTGATAATACATACGCTTAAACTAATAGAGTAATATATAGCGGTCATATATCAACAGCTGATATTTGCATTGGATTATGTATTAATGATACAAATTAAAAAGACTCTTTATACTTAAAGTAAAGATATACAATGTTTACAGCTGAGTAATAAATGAATATAATAAATGGTGTATATGATATGAATGAGGAATTTAATTGGTTTAGATATTTTAATTTATGGAAAGGATCACGATCAAATTAGGTATTTTCTAAAAATTTAGAAAACATTACATCATTTAAGTGTGAAATGTTAAGAGGATTAAACCTGTATAATTAATATAGCGAAGGGGTATAGTATTATGATTCATTTTTAAAAATTATGATGAATTATGCTTTATTAACAATGAATTTAGAATCTTTTAGTATTGATACAAATTAAGATGTTGTTGGTGATGGTATAAATACATTTAATTAGAAAATTATGTTAGATTATTAGATTGGCTTATTCACTAACGGAAATATTGGATAAGTATATAATCCATTAACATAAACACCAAAAACACTTATCTCTGAGTAAACACCTGTAGCTGTTGAGCTTATTTAAAAGTATGATAGTTCTCTTTATTTTGATACTAAGAAATAAACAATTATATAGGATGATGATTATTTGAAATCACGTTAATAATGAAACATATAAAATATATTTTTTTCAAATATAGAAAAATATGATGGATAGATAAGTGACGCAAAGATAAGTTACGGCTGACCAAACTCAAACTCAGACTTCAAACACTATAACGATTAGTGGTGAATATAATACGATGGGATCACAGTAAGTATTAAACAATGAGCAATATAATTTACAATAATTCAATACTTATGCTGATATAATTATCAAAAAGTTTATTAATGATAAGATAACATTTGATGAGTTGCAAAATATGGTTAAATAATTATGCTCTCTTGCTGAATATATATGGTAAAAATAACCATCTATGGGTGAGCTCAGAAAATATAATGTAAAACTCAGACTTGCTAATGCTTTAGGAAATAATGGTTCTATATCTTATCAAATAGCTGATACATTACTTGATAATATGATAGATGAGACAATCAAAAATAATACTAAAAGATAGTTAAAACAGATTGCTTGTAATTTATTGAAAGTTAGTGTAAAAGCTTCTGGTTTATTTGAATAATGTCTCAAATGATGACACAAACTTATTGAATATTTTTTGCAATAATAAAAGAACAATAGAACGTAAGTAATCATAGCATAAACACAATTAAACGGAAAATCATAAATATATGCCCAGCTATTTAAATAGAATGATTATATGATACTATAATCAATAAGAACTAATTTATCATCAGAATGCAACGGAACAATTTTATTTGGAACATATATTACAAAGATATAATTAAATCATACTTCTCATTATAAGATTTATGCGATTAAATTAATAAAAAATAGAAATATGTATAATTTAAATAAGTTAATGAATAATATTTTTAAATGAAAGGATTAATAACAGGAAATATAAATATGACAGGTAACTATAAATAAATATTTGGATTTTAAAATTAATAGTATATATAAGTAAATTAAACAATAGATTTATCAAAAAATAATATAGCCAGAATACAATATTTAAAAGTAAAATGTGATTTTATTAATACATCACAATTTGGTTAAGACACTATCAATGCAATAATGATATTAGATAGAACTAACAACTTTTAATTTGAATAATAAACAATAGATACACACCATAAATTATTAAAAGGATAAAAATTCAATTTCTGGGTAACAGATTAAGATGATAACCCATTTACTATGCCCAATTTATTTATTAAAACACAGTTTTTTACAGACAGAGACCCCTAAAATGATATACACTTAAAACAATAAGTATTCATAAAATTAGATAAAATAAAATATTATAATAATACATTTCATATTTTTCTGTTTAACAAATATCAGGACAAATATCACCCAATAACGTATTAAATAGATTTAATTCTATAGTAAAATTCAAAGAAACAGTTAATGGATAGTATTAAACAATAAATTTATATGATACTTATGAGGAATATTAAAATAAAATGATAAATTAAAATTTTATAGATAATTTTGTTGATGAAAATGATGCAAATTTAAATTCTATAAAAGTAAATAAAGAAAATATTGTATTATTATTTGAAAACATATTAAAATATTCAATTATAAATAAATTCTAAAATGATTATGTTTACAAACTATATATGAATAACGAACTAATTGATATTCTAATTTTTAATGATATAAACTTAAAAGGAATGAATTCATCTGTATTCTTTTGGTAATAACAAAACTTAACAAGATAAATTAATTTTAAATTAACAGATATAGAAGATAATGAAATAAAATATCCCAATTTAATAATAAGACTTTTAGTTAAATGACTATCATAGACCATAACAAAAAATTATTTTTTTCTATCTAAAATAAAAATGAGCATAGAATAAATTAAAACTATGAAACCAACAATGAAAATAGCATCAAAACCAGTAACTGATATATTATCACAAAGCGCAGATCAATTAGCAGATAAATTAATACAACAAGCACCTTAAAAATTATAATAACCATTAAATGATGTCAAAAACGCAACATTAAATGGAATTAAATATATAAGAGAACAAAGAACATCTAATTAAAAACAATAAAATAAAAAACAACATCTAATAATCATAAAGAAAAACAACATGGTAAAAAATAAAAGGAGGTTTAGGTAAGTTTTGGTAATTTGCCCGTAAACCTGTTTAAAGCCTAATAGGTATGATACCAGGAGCGGGCGGTATAATTAATTAAGGTATAGACTATTTATCAGGCGGTAATAATAATATGAAATCATTGAAATGACGTAAATAAGACACCGTCTAATTTTGATGACACCATTAAATCACTTTAATCTTTTTTCAAATCCTTAGTATATGCTTGGTGTTGGTGAAATCACTATATATAGAAAGTTATATCTATATTTCATCTTTTTATCAAAGTCATCCTCATAATAACCTGTAACGTTTTTATATATTTCTGTGAATTCTTTCTCACCAAAATTATTGCTTTGAACCTCTTAAATTGTATTAAAGTATTCTTTCATTTATTCAGGTTTGAGCCCATTAAATAATAGTATAGCTGTTTAGTTAACTCTAAATTAATAATATAAATTTGTGATACTGTGAGCAACTATGAAACATGCAAATACGTGTAAATGACGTCTTTAAACTATAAATTTATAAAACTCATTTTCAATTGAATTAGTAAATAGCGATGTACCGCTCATATCATCAAACATTGTCATAATTTTAGGAATACGTATCCATGTGTAATCAGTTTTCACACCTAAAATCTAATATAACTCTTTAAGATTATCTATAATCACTTAATTTTACTCTTTACATATTAATTATGGATATTTTCTTTTTGTTTGTTCAATTAATTTTAGTATATTAATTAATAAAACAGCTGTATGTCTATCATATTGGATATTACCTGCTTTGAAAAATTACCTTAATTATTACTATAACTCAATTATTATTTCTATCTAATCTTTCATTTACCGTATATATTGTATTAGATTGAGTATATTTTCTTTTTAACCATCAATTTTGATAATATTGTCATTTTAGTTCTTTTTACTTGTTTTATCTGATTATATTGATGGTGATATAAAGTAAATGTGTGTAAATTCTCCTCCTAATACAAAGGGGTTGTCTAAATCATATTATTACTTGTAACTATTCTCTATATATGCATCTTTTAGTTTAAAAAGCTATGTTGTCTTTCCTGTGTTAGTTTTCCCATATAAACCAATACATCCAAAACTCATAATATTTATTGGTTATGATTCTAATTGTATGATGTTATCATCTCTGATCATTTTTATTTTAGAGAAAAAATATATTTTCACTTCCGCAATATTTAGTTGCGTCAGACATATGCTTGTGTCTTTCCATTCAATCACTATATTCTTCATCAATAATTTTATATCCAAAACCTAATTATAAGAGTGTTGGATTATCAATTGTCTTATCAATAACTTTCACTTATCTTATCTTTTTAGTTTTAGCTATTTAAACAGAATTAGGTATAGAAACAGGTTATTGTTTTTATTCTGATAGCTATTTCAATTACTATTTCAATTCCTCAACTGTTTATGTAAGTGATATGTCATTTTATTATGGTTAAGGTTCTATTTGTTATTTTAATTACTTAGCTTATCTAAGTTATTAACCTTTTGCTTGCTTCTATTCTGCTGTTATGATCTTCTGTGCTCTCCATCCATTTTTTCCAAATTTATACTCATAACCTTCTTTTGGTGGTGGTTTAACATCTTTATTCATTCTATCAATTTTTTAAACTGTTTATTCACTTGGGATTAAGGGTCTGGCTGGGTCAGTTATTATAGATGATGTATCTATTGTCATGTTCTGTTGTTAGGTTTCCATTTTTCTTATCTTAAAAAATTCTGACTTAACTAAACCATAAGGATCATTTCTTACCGTATTATTAAAGCTTGTCAGCATATAACTATTTTAAATAATTGTTATTTTATTAGTCAATTTATCTAATAAAATCTTTATATTAAAGCATTTATTTTGCTATTTCTCTTAACTATTATTTTGAGTTAACTTGATTTATTTATTATAATAGCTAATTATACTGATCAATTTGTTAAAATTTCTGTCCTGTTTACTCTAATTAACTTAATACTTTAGTTTCTTCTATATTAGGTGCTTAGGTCTAAGAGCCCGGCTAAGCTTAGGTTTCTAATAACTCGCGTAATATGGTTTCCTAAAAATTTTAGTTTTCTGGGTTATAATATGACTTCTGAATGTTAGTACAACGAGGGTTCGTGTTTAAAGCTCCTAGTAACTACAGATAGAAGAAGACGCACTCCAACCGAAATACAGCGTCCGCTAGTATATTGTAAAGTGTAGAAACTGGATAGAGAAACACAAACGCACACGGAATAGCGACGAGTTACTCTTACAATCTGCTGCTGATAAGAGAAATTACTTCCAGCGGAAGCCGGCTAACGATACACCATGGCGCAGAAGTAAACTTCGCAGAGCATCTGAGACGGCTCGCTTGACCGAGTAGTGTCTATTTAGGCGAAAGAACGCGCTTCCAACATGTTATCAAAGAATGTCGGTTGCGCTTAGAACACAAGACCGGAGGTATACGGCACGCGATGTTTGCATTTAGTAGTGTGAAGTGTATTTCCGTTTTAGAGCGCTATAATATTAAATTGTCCAACTACCCGAAATCGGCAAAAACGTAAATAGTGAAAAAACATGAATACACGAAAATAGTTCAAAGTTTCAAAAATATGTTCCGCAATGAAAAAGCTCTGAAATGCGAAAGAGGCCGAAATATTTACAGCTTGAACTACAAAGAATGCATATCATAAATAACTCGTT